>CAJGYO010000010.1:55029170-55458527 GCA_904845875.1 Miscanthus lutarioriparius
CATGCTGGGCCTCCTCGCCAGGACGGCGCGTGCCGCCGCCGCCGGATTCGGAGGCCTGCTCCCGGTTCCCCGAAACCCTAACCCTAGCCGCCGCCGCCATCGGTGGAGCCGGTGCAAGTGCCGCAGACGCGTTCGTAGCCGGCGGCAAGGACTTCTTCTCGGCTCTGGCCGCGCGTGGACGGCCTTGGTTGCCGCAGTGCTGGAGAAGAGTCGTGCGTGGGGGAGAGATCAAGAAGAGTCGTGCGTGGGGCAGACAGGCGTCCATTGGCGGCGGCGGTGTGGAGCGTGGGGAGTCGCACTTGGGGCGCATTTGAAGCCCGCGTGTGTGGGATGTAGGTCGCGGGGGTGAGAAGCCTGACATCACACATCGAAGATCGTCCTTAGGATGGATTTTGTTGTTTTATTAGCCTTTATTTTAATGGAGACAAATTTTTATGTGTATTTTTCTGGGTGCACAATGATTGGAGGCTCTCAGCGGAGGACGTTTTTCTGGAGGGGGGACCTAGTATAATTTTAATTGGTCCTTTATAGTAGAAATGAGGATGTATAAATTAAGCGCCAGGAGAGTTTCACCAACTCCAGCTTCGACAGAAACAGATACAGATCTAATTTTTTAGCCTATCATTTCCAGCTCCACCGTGCTTCTTTTATGCGTATTTCAAATTAAATATGTCTGAACATAAGACTTTCACACTTAATTGTTTCATACATATTAGACTTGTTTATTCATCCTTGTAATCCTAAATAACTATATAATTATAAAAAAATTATAACTAGATTCTTTACATATGTGAATATATGAATTTAAGCTTGTGTTAAACTGGAGTTGTATTAAACTGGAGTTGTCTTGAGTTTAATGATTTTATTTGAATCCTAAATAACAATAAAATTATCCAAAAATAACTAAACTTTTTACATATGTAAATATATGAAGTCAAGGTTGTATTAAATATACATGTTAAAAAGTTAAATTTAAAGATTAATCAGCATGAGACATGCAATAAATGAAAGAGTTTGACCATAAACAAGTGTTGTGAAATGAAACACCAAATGAAACAAAAGCTTTACCTCATTTCTGATTTTTTTAGAGTTCAAGGGCATACGCCCGGCCTTTTAATTAAAATAAAAAAGATCAAGAGTTATTATAGCATAGGGTTTAAACCGCAGTAATCGTCCACCAGGACTAAGATCACTGAAAAGAAAAACCGACTAAATATCCATATAACGAGACAACTGGACCAAAAAAGACGAAGCATCAGGATCAAGACTTCAGGCAAGTTTGAGAGAGATGTTCAGCGAGCTCCACCATGGAAGTTTCAAGTTCGCCATCAGTTCTTCATACTCCTTCTTACTCCAGGTCACTCCTTCAACACCTTTATGAAACTTCAGGTGGTGTTTAGGCGCCCAAATGGAAGCCACAGAATCTTGCCTGCTTCTGCCTTGATCTTGTTGATATAAAGTTCCAGTAGATCTTTCTTGTCGGGAGGGCAAATTTTTTTTCCAATTTAGTAACAGCCTAGTTATCCTGAAAAGGAGCATTTCCATGCTTCTCCAACCAATTTTCTGAGAACAAAGATCGTTTCTAAGTTTCCAGATAGACCAAATTTCTGAAAAGGCAGTGCTTTTTATTACTAAGCCAGTACTTTCCTATTTCCATCATGTTCTCTCCTACTGTACAGCCAAGAATATCTGACTCATTTCTGATTTCTTGATGACACTTTTTTTTAGGAATGTTGTGTTTTGGTTCATAGACAATATTTTTTGTATTTTTCAAGAAGTTTTGAATAATATTATTAAATATAAAGTGACTAAGAAAACTAGAGTTTGGATGTGGTATTAAATGCATTAATGTACTCACATATACGTTTGTTTGCAAATTAGAGATCATTTGTACAACACAAGCAATTTAAATAAAAAAGTAATTCTAATAAAACAACATAAATATATTTGGATCATATAAAATTATTTTATTAATGCCAAGAAATACAAATTAATTACTTTGATGAACAAATATACTAAATTATTTGTTCCATTTGGTGCGTATAAATCGAAATTCAAAGGTTAGAGGGTTCATATGACTCGAGAAAACAACTCATATAACTAAATGGGAACAAATAATTTAAAAATGTGAGAAATGGCAAAGTCCCATAAATGTAGAAGTTAAGTAGGACTCATATAACTTTGGAAAAACAAAAAAAGGAATGTATGGATTTTGAAAAGCCTAGAAAAATTAAAGGATTGTTTTCATATGCTCTGGAATGAAGACTAAATGAAATAGACCAAGGTCTTGTTTCAAAGCTCTTCTTTCTTGTCAACTCTATCCTCTCTAGCAAAATACGGTGATTAATGTTTAATCAAATTGACGTAGTTATAATTTATTTGATAATTTTAGTATGTTTATGCCTGTTTGTTAGAATTACTTTGCATTTGAACTAGGTGTCCTGTAAAAACTATATTATAGTCATCTCTTTTCTTGTTAGCAAGTTTGTGAAAACATATGCTGATTTGAAATATATTGCTGCCAATTTGTTGAAATTAATCAAAGTTTTAAGTGCGCATGTACAACAAAAAGATTTTTAAATTACAAGAAACTACATATGAATACACAAATAAATTTCAAGATCATATGCAAATTTCTATAGAAAAATTCATACGTTTCTTCATGAAAAGAATTCAAAATCTGGTAAAAATAAGCTTTTTTAAGATTCAGATACCCGAATTTTATTCAGATCCGAAAGTGAAACCTCATCCTTCGTCCGTGTGAGATGAGCGGCAAAATTTTGAGGCCCCTCCCCGCCGGCCTGCCGGCCTGCCAGCGTGCGCCACCACGCGCGCGCGAAAACGAAAAGCTTGGTCCTCAAGCCCAATCCCATTCACTTCTCTAGTTTCCGCATCAAAAATTCTCCAAGAATCCGCAACAGTACGAACGTATAGTCCTCGAGACTTTTCCTGTGTGCCATTATAAAAGATCATAATTTTCTGTGTGTCTCTGGAAAAATTCAGTGGTTTTTAGCGCCACTACTCTAACTTTTTCGGGTCTTCCATGCTACTTCCGTCAGTTTGGGCTCTAACGCCGTTAAACTGCAGGTGTGAAAAGACGAAAATATCCTTAAGTCTAAATATGTTATTATTTTTTTAGCATCTTAACGACTTCAAATGAAAAAGCTCAAAACTAGAAAGTTGTACAATTTTCATATAAAATTTATTTTTTAATTTAATTTCGCAAAAAAATGATGATTTTTCTAAGAAATATTAATCATATTAAATTATATTTTTTTTACGGAATTAAATGAAAATAAATTTTATATAAAAATTATAGATCTCGACGAGATCTACAACTTTCTAGTTTTGAGTTTTTTAATTTGAAGTCGTTAAGACACTTAAAAAAATTAATAACATATTTAGACTTAAGGGTATTTTCGTCTTTTCACACCTGTAGTTAGACGGTGTTAGAGACAAAACTGACGGAAGTGATATGGAGGATCCAAAAAATTTAGAGTAGTAACGCTGAAGACCGCTGAATTTTTTCAATAACACACAAAGAACTACGAATGTTTTATAATGGCAAACAGGGGAAAAGTCTCGTAGTCCTCAACTCGTGACACCCAAACCCCACCCGCCCGGCGGCGCCTCGATCGGCTACGGCGTACAGGCTGCGGCTACTCCAGACGCGGCATCCCCTTTTGTCACGGTCAAGCGCACGGTAGCTCCACCAGTTCTGATTCGAGGTCCTGCCCATGGCGTCAAGGCTTGACAAGCAACGGTGAGTTTTTGTTCTACTGCGGCTCCTCCAGATCAGCAATGTCCCGTCCTGGGGCGATAGCAGGCGTGGCCGGCTAGTCACCCTGCGCCTGCGGCAAGGTGGCCGGACAGGGCCTCGGCAGCTTCGGGCAACATTTACATTGACGACACCCAACAACTGCTCGAGGAAATGCACACAAGGTACACTACAACTAACTAACCCTGTAGATACTAGCCTTTTGATCTATTTGGAGTTTTGTTAGTTACCGTGTCCTCATTAGAATTAAAAGCATTTGTATGAAGCATGGAAGACGAGGTCAAAGATTCTGACTTTCTCGTTAGTTTAGGTGTTTTGGTGTATGGATTCTTATTTTCTCGTTAGTTTTGACCTGCTGACTTATTTTTTCTCTCCAATTTTACTTGTTAATAGATGCAGTGTCAAATTTAGTCTACACTGGCACAGTGGCACCTCTCCCTGCACAATATTTTCAACACATACAGTTTAGATTGGATCAATGAGTCTGCACCCTTCCCAGGAAGAATATCTTATTAATACATATTCTAGGTAAAGATCGACAAATTTTTGACAAATGGTGCTTTAGTATCTTCTTGCGATAATTGGTTCTAACATGTTCCCTTTTATCTGTCTTTCAGGTTTAAAGAGCTGCTGGTATTACCTGCCAATCTGCCGTGCTGCTACACTCCTTTTAACAGGTGTTGAACTACTGTGCACTCGCCTTTCATCTGCTCATCAAGGTACATCTGGTTTTAGGGGGGATATATAATTTTTTTTATAAGATAGATAGTCACATTAAAGCTAGTTGCAAACATCGGTTCGCAAAATAGCAAGCATGAGGCAAAACATAAAACATGATAGTCTGGGAGCATAGTTCTATATCCTTGCAGATAAACTAGATATAGCAAAACTCCAAGCACATTCAGAGGATTTATGTGTTAGCAGCAGCCTGGTCATTGCCAACATCACCATGACACATCATTCACATTCACATAATGTTATTTCACTTTGTGCTGCCTATACCTTACTAGTATAATGCCCGTGCTAACGCCACGGCTTTATCTTGGAGATGCACATGAAAACAACCAATATTTTTTTTTCCATAGTTCAACTTTTACACAATTGTATTTGAGCATGTTTACAATCCGAGAAACACTTTTGCATAAGAAGGCATAGTAAAGTTATTTCTCGTATTAACCATCTAAGTTACATTCTGCCTAAGTCCTTAATTATGACTTGGAGATCTTTAGGGAAGCTGTCAAAACATTCGTTTGCATGGCTCTTCAAAATGTGCGCCAAGAATTCCATCCTCAGTGAAGTTGCACATGGCAAATAATAAGCTAAATTATTAATTTTCTCGTCGTAACAGCTTCTGACACCTGTCATTCATAAATCGTACCCATCAGTAAAACTCGCAAAGTGCAAACAATGGCAGCGGCGATTCTGGTGCTGCAGGCCGGGCATCCAGCAGGCACCCGCCTCCACCATAAATTAAGTAGTGTAGTCCTAAAAATTATGGACCAGTCTACAAATTATTTTTCAGTAGTGTATAATGATTAGATTAGTATTAGCAATTGTTTATAGCTAAACTCTAAGACATGAAAGTCATCAGGGATCAGAAAATTCACATAACCATGAGAGATGGCAGCTGTGAAAGAACATCAGGAATTGAGCCCTCCAACTTATTGTGTGATAAATCCCTGAAAATATATTAGAATTCAGAAACACAAATTTATCTTCGCTGACTAAAATTCACGGCAGAATTAACGTGACTGAAAACATGTAGTTACAAATACTCGAGTGCTTTGAGTTTGGCAAAGTAAAATGATACATCTCCGTTCAACCCGCTGAATGAAAGGTGTCTGTGTAAACATCCAAAAGTTCAGATGTCATAATTTAGACGAAAGTGCTGTTTATACTGAAAGCATACCTGCGATGTTGGTGATATCGCTTAGCGCATCGCGTGTATCTCCGGGCGTAGACATTGCGAAGTACCAGCGAGGATCTTCAGCCGACAGTAGCGGCGGGCAGCAGGGTTTCCTCCAAGATAAGATAACTGGGTACAGATTTAAGTGAATATTTGGTTTGGCAAAGAACTAATTTGACATTATGTGTCAAATACAAATTTAACAGACTCGTAAATTGGCATACCTTGCATCAAAATTAAGCCGGAAACATATGTTATCTGTGTTAGCTATAAGCTATGCTAGTAACTGGATCTGTAACTAGAGTACCAGACAGAGCACATGACTGGAACTTCAAAGCATGAAAGTCAATGAAGACCACATAGTAGGATCTTAAAAAGCATGCAAGGGAGGTATATCTTTTTCCTCTTTTCTTCTACTTATTTTTCTTTTATATAGACAGACCCCAAAAGTGAGTAGTGATATGTAGCTCAAGCATTCATCATAGTCATGCAATGAAATTCAGAACAATTAGAACAAACCAGGATTATTGATCATGTGATAGTTACTCTTGTCCCATCTGAATACTGAACTTTTGGTTTCGATAAATTGAGTTGTATATAGAATTCTATAGTACCTTAGTTCACAAATAAAAGGAATTCTGACATTTGCAATACATGAATATTATTTAGTATTTTTTTTATATCAGTCAAGTTGCAGTGTTGCACATTGGCACTGGTACATATTGATCTAGAATGAAAAAAATATTGTCGACATCTAATCCATTAGTTGGTGGAAAAAAGAAGTGACTTCTGATATGAAAAAACTTGAGAAAGAAAAATGCTCCATATTTACGAAGATACTTTATTTGAACTCAATGCAGTTTTTTTTTTGCATATTATCATATTCTAGCACATGACTAAAACTAAAACTGAAACTGAAACCAGATAGAGCACATGTTTTCTAGTTTTTTTAGTAGTAACATAGTGTGTTAACTGCAGGCCAGGCTGCCAGGGTCAAGCCATCAAGCTCCTTTGGTTCGCTGCTAATTTTTTGCAACTTTTCACTCCCAGAGTTTTTAGAACAAATGCAGAGTATTTGTCACATTGGAAATCGTTCATGATCAGACTTCAGAGTCCCTATGATACTGATAGTAGACATTGTGAAGTACCTGCGATGACAATGAGATGTGGCCGGCCAGATCTTCTGCCGACTAGTTCGTAGATGCAGCCGGGCCGCCTGAGTTTAGTGGCCTGCTGCGCGTTCGTCGCGGTGCAGGGGTTATGGCCGGCCGGCCGGCAGTAGCGACGGGCAGCAGGGTTTCCTCACCACGTCCGACAAACTGAGGCAATATAGCAATGAAAGCGTGCCGTCGTTCAGGCAGATGAAGGTTGCACGTTGTGCGACGACGCGAGGTCGGCGCTCTGAGTAGCAAGATGCTATTGCAAATTGCAGTGACTAAGATTCATGGCATATCTGAGAGATTTGCACTTATAATTTAGTACCTGGGCAATGTCGCCGACGGTCACATGGATCTCGCCGTCGTTCCGACCCAGCTCACCAGGCACCGCGGCTTCCTCCTCCCCTCCGCGAAGGGTGTGGGCGTGGGCGATCGGCGGCGCCGCGCCACGACATACGGGCACTGCGGCTTCCTCCTCCCCTCCGCGAAGGGCGTGGGCGCGTACGGGCACCGCGGCTTCCTCCTCTCCACGAAGGGTGTGGGCATGGGCGATCGAAATGTTTCAACGTCGAATGGCGCGGCGGCGGCCCAGAAGGTTTTGAACGTCCGTGCTAACGCCACGGGACACAAGCTAATTGACTTTATGAACAACTTTCAAAAGACATGTAACTAACAAACTAATCAATTGACATAAAAAATAAACTAATCAATTAATAATACAAAGTTGCAGATCGTGCTTATTTGCTTATTTCATTGAAATTCTCATCAGCACAAGCTAGTGGACAGAAAGAAGCAAGAGAGGCAGCATACCCATGAAGTTGATTCTTACAAAAAAAATCAATGTTGCTATCTGAATGGACAATTGATACTTCCAAGTAAAAAGATCTTATAAAATTAAGAATTGAACATATTTTAACAAAGTGAAATGACTTAAAACACAAAATAATGTCATGTCATTTTGTTTCCGTGGGTTTCAAGACCTCATCGCTGTTCTGGAAAGCTGGGGCAGAAATCCAAGTGAAAAAAATGTCCTCAGAAAATTAAAAAGACAACATGTTTCTTGAAAATTGAAGTAAATAGTGAGATAGATACAACGGAATAGAGCCCCTCAACCAAAAGGCACCTGTTCAAAAAAAGATCTATAGAAAGGAATTCACCTTACTAATGCAACTTTAGAGGTACAAAGATCACACAGAATTGAGCCCCTCAACCAAAAGCTGCTGCCATGCTGTATAAAAAAGAGATTGTCAATAATCTAAAGTGAAGAATGGTCTATAACTGAGCTAGACATATATAAACAATGATGTCAAACATTGCAAGTAGACAATATTGCAGATAAGCACAGGCACAACTGAGTTCAAATGATGTTTTTTTTTCTTCAAATTATATGGTGGTTCTTGCTGCTTAACATAAGTTGAATGGATCATTACAACATCAGTCAGAATAAAACAACTTGGAAAGAACAAACTAGTAAGTTATCCTAGCATATAGTTAACAGTCAAGCTCCTTGCCACTCTGGCAAAAAAAAAAAATATTAGTCATCTCCAGTACATAGTTACGCTTGTACTCTTTGCCATAAGGCATTGGACCTTTTTGTGACTTATAAAACGCTCCCCTGACCATCTTCAAGATTAAATTATACATATATTTGCTTATAACATTCAGAATGCTCTTACAAATTTGTAAGTCCTCTCAGTGCTGAAAATATACTGGTATTTCTCCAACCAAATAATTGCTGTCAAGAATTAAGAATTTGTGTTTCCTTCATCTGAAGACTGATATTCAGTGCAAGTGTGCAACCTCTATCAGTGCAAGTGTGCAACCCATGGAGTTTTTCTCACTATAGATGTCTATAGGCTGTAGCAAAATGAACACTAATCAGTACTTCTTGAGAATGGAAATCGAACGGGCAATTGGTGACGAACTGAAACTATGACAGGGCGAGCAAGGAAAAGCAAGCTTTCTTTGAACCATATGCAGCAGCCATCAGATGTCCCATCCATCTAACGTTGAAATCAGAAAGGAGAAAAAAACACCTGGAGATATCCGTGATGACTGCTAGATCTGGACGAGCGGTGATGGCCCCGCGCAGCCGGCAGCAGGGGGCCGGGGCGACGCGGTGACGGGGTAGGGTGGCACCACAGCCAGGTGAGCAGGGCGGCGCGGTGTCTGCCGTGGCCCAGCCCGGAGCGGCGACTGGAGGATGGACAGGCGGCGGGCGGCTGGTGACGGAGGAAGATGGGGAGGGCACCGGTGCTGGCTGCAGCCTGGGGATCCACCTTCGTCGTACGCGCTTCGTCAGATGGAGTGCGCGCACGGGTATTCGTCGCCTGTCGCGACCGTCCGCGGCCTGATCCGCGAGCACCATCCGCGGCCTGTCTTCCGCGCGTCGCACCTGCCTGCAGACCTTGGTTCACGCGCGCGTAATGCGCTCGCAGGCCGCCCATCGCAGGGAGAGGTGCCGGTCGCCTGCCTCTCGTGGCGTGCGGCGTGCGAGGAGGGCGCGGGGTGAGAAGCCTGGTATCCACATCTAATCGTGATCATTGGATTTAGTTTAGGTGTCTTATTAGCCTTTGATTTTAATGAAGATGAATTATTGTGTGTATTTTTCTAGATGCATAATGGTTGGAGACTCTCAGTGGAGAACTTTTTTCTGAAGGGACCTAGTATAATTTTGATTGATCTATTATAGTAGAGATGTATACTAACTTCCAGCGTACGTCTACAACAACACTAGGGATCGGATAGGATCAGATATGGTGCACACAGCCGTAGCACATCGAAGAAGATTATATATACATATACGTGCACAGAGTGGATTCACGTACCGTGAGGCATGAAAATAGGCAGCAGGGCCATGGCCCAGACGAAGAGCGCAAGGATCACCCTTTTGCCGGCCATGTCGATGTCGTACGTGGTCTCGACCGCTCGGAATGGCGTGCGCCTGAGCTTTCGATCGATATGATCTGCGGCTCATATATCCACCTCTAGCGTGTGCCTTTTCACACACACACACACACACATATATATATATATATATATATATATATATATATATATATATAGAGAGAGAGAGAGAGGGAGAGGCTATTCAGTAGCCAGCTAAAAAATAAATTATTCTGTAGCTACCTCTATTTACGATAATTTTATATACTAATTTACGATAATGCCATTATATATTTACGATAGTTGGGTTACTATAACACACGGAATATTTACCATAACGTTATAGTAAACCACTTAGCAAAGGAGTTACTATAATCTCGTAAATTAACATAGTAATTATCGTAACTCAAAGTGGCTACAGAATAAGTTATTTTATAGCCAGCTACAGAGTAGTAGTTATATATATATATATATATATATATATATATATGGGTTGCCAATACCACGCCATGCATAAGGTTATATACCTTTGATTGGTAGAACCAATCACCGCTTGACACTTGTCACCCCTTGGTTCGCCCCTGCCTTTTATTTTTTAGAAAATGAATTAAAGTTTGGAAACTCGTAGTAAATTCATCGGACCTCAGACAGATATGAAACCAGTGTCCAAATTTTTCTAAAATTGACCTCTACGTCAAAGGATTGTGTTTTGTGCATTAGGATCTTTTGGATTTCTGTTGCTTCTTTATGATCATCTATAGGACAGTCCCGAAGGAGCAGCTTGCGGAGGACCATGACTACACAAAGGAGCTTGGAGACGACCAGCAGGTGCCACGTCCCATACAACCTTGTAGAATCATATTAGACATGCAACCGGCACTAAAGGCCCCTCCAGCAAAATCTTGCGGCGCTAGCCGTTGGGCTCGGGATTTTAGTCCCGGTTAGTGGCTTAAACCGGGATTAATGCTCCCTTTAGTCTTGGGCCCAATTTTGGCTGGGACTTAAGGTAAATACGGAAGATCTATTCTCTACCGATGAATTAGTTATTAGAGACATGCAATTGTGGTCTGTCTCTGATGTAGCGTCTTCTTCACATGTTTCTAGCATAGCATAGGAGTTCTGTGTTCTCTAGTGGGGTGAGTCCACTCATTGCACGAGTCGCTTTCCACGCCTCACAGATGGAAGAGCTAATGCAATGTAAAATCGTGGTACTTATCGCTTTATTATGATTTTTTTATGGAAACCATAGTTTTCAGACATGCATGGGCCGTTGCCTTCTTTTATTCATTCATTCATCAATCGTTCAAGTTGAAACACATGCATAGGCTCGTCATTCATTCATTCATTTATTCAAGGAAGAGCTAATGAGTCCGACTCATTTATTCATTCATTTATTCATACATATCCGTAGTCAGGCTGCTCAAGTTGAAACACGTAGAGAGAACGAATTAAGAAGCAGCCACAGACAGAGTCCGGCCGTATGCCCGTATACGTAGCTAGGATGATCCAAATAGCTGGCTGCAATCGCACTGGTACGGCGTGCCCTCACAGTTGCCATTAACCCACTTAGGGCAGCAATAGCAGATGATATCCATGGTGGGCTCATCCGCCAGAACTGCAAATTAAAGCCAGCGTGAAAAAAAAAGAAAAGAAAGCGATTGATTAATTATTCTTTCCAATGAAAGTTTGAGACCATACGTATTAATTAATTATATAAAGAGAAAGAGACATATATACATCTATTTATCAAATTGTTTTGCCAACCACAATTCTCAGTTGAGCAGGTTCTCGTAATTAATACACTTAATTTTTGATATATTTGTTGAGGCCTTATTTTTAAAGTATATTTCTGATATCTTTCAAGATATAGTAAATCCCTCAAAAATATAATTCTTTACTATTATTTTGATACCCAGGTCAGGTTTAATTTGGTACCACTAAAAGAACGCTAAGGAAACGCGAGATCTGAAAGACGTTTCATTCAAATAACTTTTGAATTTTGAGTTACTATTCACGGTATTGTTCAAATTCGATGTTCACTATTCACAATATGTGGCACACTATTCAAAATATATACTAACTTCCAGCGTACGTCTACAACAACACTAGGGAATAGCAGCAATAGCTTAGGGCAATAGCAGCAATAGCTTTCGATCGATTTGATCTGCGGCTCATATATCCACCTCTAGTGTGTGCCTTTTCACATACTACATATATTTAGTATTTTCTTTATATTTTAGATATGGTGGTCGCCAAAGCTAGCTAGATAGCCGGCTCCACCCATCATTATCTTATCTTGGTGAGCCAACTTTGGTTGTGTGTGGGGTATGACTCCCGGTACCCACAAGACAAGACATGGGCCGCATAATCAGAGATGGCCCAGCCCACAAGATCAAGGCATACGGCGCACGACACTGGTCGGCGTGTACCGCAAGGCTACAATAAGATATTATATAATACTAAATAAGATATTTTTCTTATAACCATACCCCTCCAGTGCATATAAGGAGAGGCAGGGGTCCCCTAGTCGATATCTCCATACAGATTCTAGGCTTAGCCTAAGGTATCTGATCACACGCAATATCATACGATAACCAATACAAACCAACAGACCACAGGAGTAGGGTATTACGTCGTGCAGACGGCCTGAACCTGTCTAACTCTTGTGTCTCTATTGTCCTTTTGTTCTTGATTACGCGCACCTCTGCCGAACAATCTACCTTCGTGGGATACCCCTAGGAGGACTGCCGACAATATTCCGTCGACAGTTGACGCGCCAGGTAGGGGTGTGCGTGCTGTTTCCATGACGAACAAGATGGTACACTTTTCAAGCTCTTCGTCCTCTCCAAAGCCCGGCAAGATCTTGATGGTCGGATCGATCTCTTGGGTCATCAATGCTGACGGAGATGGAGAGATCATCAAGCCGGTGCAGATCAATTCTGCGCCGACCACACCAATGCCTGCAACAGCAGATCCGGTCTCGGAACCGCCTCCGAGGTCGTCTTCACCAACAACTCGCCGCCAGCTGCCCCGCTACTCGAGGAAGCTAGTCGGCAACGACGATCTGATCGCATCTATCGATCAGGTCGGCTAGAAGCTAGCCGACCACCTGGGGACAACAATAACGCCTTCCAGGATCACGACAAAGTGGTCGCCACTATCTTTGGGGGCCTCGCTGCCGTCGAGAATAGAAGAGATCGAAAACTCACCGCCCACCGGGTGCTCGTCGTCAACGCCGACCAGATAACGCCATACGCCATACGCCACCGACTAGACGTTCTGTCTAAAGCTAAGTCACGCTTTAATATTCTTCTAAATATTCTCCAATCTTCATATATCGTCATGATATTTCTCCGAGATGTTTTGTCGGTGCAAAAAGTGACCAACATGTAAATATTTGTAGTTTTACCGTACGTTGTGATCGGAGGTGGCCTAGCACTCAATGACACAGGGTTTATACTGGTTCAGGCAACATGCCTTACGTCCAGTTTGAGTCGGTCGGTAACTTTATTCTTGAGCCCAGGTGCTCGAAGTTTGCTGTAGGGTTACAGACGGAAGGGAGAAAGATGGGGGGGGGGTACAAGAGGTTCGGTCGGAACTCTGGCCTGAGGGACCGAGAGTGACGGGAGCTCCGCTATGTGCTAAGTGTTCGAGTGTGCGATTGAGGTTTGAACCTGGTGGTTCTATTGTGGTGTACTAGTGAACTGATCGATCTGATGAATCTCAGTCTGTCTATTTGGGAGAGAGCGCATCCCCTTTTATAGATGAAGGGGATGGCCAAACAAGTGAGAGGGAGAGAGTGCGTGCGCTAAGTCTTGTTGCCCATGCCGTCGGGTACAAGATGATTGTAGGAGCCCATAATATTGTTGATGCCTCAGAGGCACGTGGGGGGAGCCTTACCGTGTTTGTCTGGTATGGGAGTTGATGACGCCCACAACACTATAGGGGCAATATCATCGCCTACAACACTGCTTGGGTTCTGTCATGCCAGGGAGGTTGTAGGGTACTGTCTTATAGGTGTACAGGGTACGGTCCTCGGTATTTGCATTTGACTTGAGTGCCCTGCCTTACTTGCTCCGTCCGTTTCCTGGTCCTCACCGAGCGGGCGTCCCCGGTCGGTTGATCCCAGTCGACTCTGATTGCACCAGTCGGAGAAGAGCTGTAAACAGGGGTTCGGCGCATCCTCGGTCGGAGACGCGGGTCGGAGTCAGAAGCGGTGTTTTGCCAGGCCTTCCGGTCGGGGGAGGCCATCCGGAGCTGGGCTAGAGTCGGAAGCGAGCGCTCCGATCGGAGAGGCGGGTCGGAGTAAGAAGTGGGCGCCGTTCCTCGTCGGCCAGGTCTTCCGGTCGGAGATTGGATCGCTCTTCTGGCCTGTCGTTTAGATGTTTAGGCCGGCCCAAGAGTTGCGCGTCGTTCGCAACGTTGTCTGCTGGGCCGAGCCTTTGCTGGGAAGCCGGTCCATGAGGGATCTCGGGTTTATGAACCCGATAGGAGCCCCCGAGCCCCCGAGGGATTCAGGTAGGATCGTTTGGGGGATTTTTATTTTCATGGCGGGTGCGCGCGAGCGCACCCGTGGGTGTAGCCCCCGAGCCCCCGGGCGATTCGGGGAGAATCATCTGGGGGGGGGGTTCATGTTTACCAGCGGGGGAAGTTTTATTCTATCAGTGGGTGCGCGCGAGCGCACCCGCGGGTGTAGCCCCCGAGCCCCCCGGGTGATTCGGGCAGAATCGCCTGGGGGGTTTTTGTCAGCAGCCGTGTGTGCGTGCATTTTTGTCGAGATAGAGTCGTCAACCAAGGTGTCGTGCGCAGCCAAGGTGGTTTTTTAGGGATCGGGCGAGACGGAGCTCGTGGATCCTAGCGTCGGGCCCAGCCGAGGGATCGGTCGAGGCGGACTCGTGGACCTGTCGTGTACAGCCGAGGGTGTCGGTGCAGCCCGCGCAGCCGAGGTAGTTAGTTTAGCGATCGGGCGAGATGGAGCTCGCGGATCCTGGCATCGGTGCAGCCCGCGTAGCCGAGGTAGTTTAGTTTAGAGATCGGGCGAGACGGAGCTCGCGGATCCCGGCATCGGTGCAGCCCACGTAGCCGAGGTAGTTAGTTTAGGGATCGGGCAAGATGGAGCTCGCGGATCCTGGCATGGGTGCAGCCCACGCAGCCGAGGCAGTTAGTTTAGGGATCGAGCGAGACGGAGCTTGTAGATCCTGGTGTCGGTGGAGCCCGCGCAACCGAGGTAGTTTAGTTTAGCGATCGGGCGAGACGGAGCTCGCGGATCCTGGCATCGGTGCAGCCCGCGCCGAGGCAGTTTAGTTTGAAGATCGGGCGAGACGGAGGTCGAGATCCTAGCGTCGGTGCAGCCCGCGCAGCCGAGACAGTTAGTTTAGGGATCGGGCGAGACGAGCTCGCGGATCCTAGCGTCGGTGCAGCCCGCGTAGCCAAGGCAGTTAGTTTAGGGATCGGGCGAGATAGAGCTCGTGTATCCTAGCGTCGGTGCAGCCCGCGCAGCCGAGGTAGTTAGTTTAGGGATCGGGCGAGACGTAGCTCGTGGATCCTTGTGTCGGTGCAGCCTGCGCAGCCGAGGCAGTTAGTTTTTAGGTTTCTTGAGCTCGTGAGCCCCGTTTGGGCTTGGTAGGGGCCGGTTTTGAGTTTTGTGCGTTACCCTGTCCTCGGTTTCTCATAACTAGAGGGGCTGAGCTTTGTCGCTTGACTCGATGGCTCGGGCTCGAGTGACGCGCTCGATAAGCTCGCTAACGGGTATGATCGAGTGAAATCCAGGTCCGTCGTTCGTGACGGTGTCGGCATAGCCCTCTTGTGACATTCCACTGCTCCTTAACCTGCAACCCGACAGATGCCTGGGCCATTCCGGAGACCGACCCGGGTGGCCCGCTGGCCTCCCATTCGATGGAGATTCTGTGGGGTTGATAGAGGTTTAGGATCGAACGAGAAGATTGAGATGACCCTGTTCGCTTCGGGGCAGACTGGGCGAGGGCCGCATGGGGCTCATCTATGTTTTCTCCCCTGGCTCTGTTTGACGCGAGGTAGCCTCGAGCCCTTCGTGGGCCGGCCTTCGAATCCTGGTCGGTCATTGCTCATGTTGAATGAGGCAACTGTCGCTTCGTGACGCAACACGGAGCGTTGTGATGCAGTTAACCGCATATGCGCTGCCTTAGTTCTCGAGCTCCCGGGCTATTCGGGTAGAATCATCCAGGGGGCGCGGGCATATGGAATGAATGCGTGTATGGATGTATGAATGATTATAAAGAAAGAGCGGGGGTCGGTAATGTTTCAATCAGAAATGTCCGACCAGGACCCATGCTCGTCGTTCAAGACTGTAACACCCTCAAAAAATTGCCTCTTTTGAAATAGAGCTAAAATGATTTATTTATGAATTTTTGTGCACATGAAATATAGGAAAATAAAAATTTTCATTAATTTAAAATTCATCATAAGGTAGTAACATGTGTAATCATACATGCTGTTGCATTTTATTTATTGTGATGAATGGTGTGATCCAAACTCCAAAGTAATTTGGAATGTTTTTGAAAATAGTTTGAAAATGGCTTTGAAATAAAAGAAAAGAAAGAAAAGAAAATTAGAAAATAAAAGTATTTTTAAAGTTGTAAAGTTTATCTTGGAAAGCCTAACAAAATTGTCCATTTTTATAGGGAAGTATATTTGAAACCATACTTGAATTTGATTCAAATTGGGCTTGATTGGAAAACTAGAATTGGAAAAGAAATTCATTTTGAAAAATTGCCTTTCTTCATTTCCATCCCAACTCTAGATTCAGCCCGGCCCTTCACTCCATTCTCTTCCTGGCTTGGCCTGCCCGGCGGCCCAGCTGCACTCCCCCTCCCTTCTCCTTTTCCAGCGCGCCAGCCTGCTCCACCCCGGCCCACTCGGCGGCCCACTGCTCCGCGCGCGCACAGCGTGGCCCAGCTAGGCGGCCCGCTCTGCTCAGCCTGCTCCGCGCGCCTACGCCCGCACCCACACACGCTCGGCCTTCAGCGCCCACACCCGCACGCCGCCCCCTTCTCCCTCACTACCCCACGGTTCCCGCCCGTCAACACCGCATCCCTCCCTTTCTTTTTCTTCCCCGCATGCTCCTTTCCTTCCTAGTCGCCCGCCGATGGCGCTGCTTCCACGACAAGTCGCTGGTCCTCCGCGCATGCAAGGAAGGCTACCAATCCGCTCGTCTCCCGCTTCCCTACCATCTATAGCGCCCCGACCCTCCTATAAAACCTGAGCTCGACCCCCTTCTTCTCTCTTTTCTCCGACCGCCGCTCAAGCTCGCCACTATCGCCGTAGCCCCGCTGCTCCGGTGCCGATTCGACGATGCCGACGTGTCCCGAGGCTCCACCGTGTTCCCCCGCGCCCATAGGTATCACCGATTTCGTGTTTTGGTCATGGTTTCCTCGGATTCATCCTCACCCGCGCCCTCCCTCTTTCTCCAGCCGCCGTCGTCGTCGACGACCCGCCTCGGAGACTCCCCAGACGCCGCCCTCCCCTCCTAACGACTCACGATGAGCTCCTATACCCCCTCGGCCCCTTCACGTCGTGTTTAGTGCCCTAGAACACCGTAGAGTAGAACCTCAGTCGCCGCCGGCAATGGAAGGCTCACCGTAGCCACTGTGCAGCCGCCGGAGTTCGTCTCGAGTGTCACACGCCGTCGGATTCACGTGAACGGCCAAGATCAGATTATATCGGTTGGTTGTGTAACCGGTCCACAGCGAGCCATGGACCCGACGCACCGTGCTGCGTTAGCACACGCCCACGCCGCATGGTGCACCACGCCAACTGGAGCGCGCCACGTGTTGGATGAGTCAGCAGCCGAGTCAACCGCAGTCAAGCTGTGCCCATTTTTGCAGAATAGCTCCCCTGTTTTCGGTGAATCAACCCGCAATCCAAATCTGTTCAAAATAATTTCTTTTAGGTCCTGTTTTATTCTGTTTTAGCCCTGTAGTTTTGATTATTAGTGCCCGTAGTCCAGCTATCATTTAAAATTCATAATTAATTAGTTTAAATTCAAATTTGAGTTCAATTAATTACAGAAATGCCATTGAACCTTATTTCATGCGTAACTTACGCGTTTTAAGTCCGATTTGACCCGTTCGAATTGCGTTAGGACCGTATTTATGTTTTCTACATGTTTATACAACTGTTAGACCTGTTTCTAATATTTCAAATTCATGGATAGATTTAATTTATTATTTAACTAAAGGAAAACTTATTTAAATCATAACTTATTCATTTTAACTCCAAATTAGTCCGTTTAAGTTGCGTTAGATTCATAACGACGAGACCTACGCTTTAGTAACAGTGTTTACTATATTATTATTTCTGAAATAACATGGTTTAAATCATATCTTGATTATGCAACTGGATTTTATAAATAAAATATGATTTGTTTTACTTTTATTTTATAATTTAAATCTAAAATTGACTTAATTTAATTTATATTATTTATAAAATATCTTTTATATATGAATTCATATGGTTAATATAAACGAAGCCTATAGTTTTCTTTTCCACGTATTAAGCAAATCTCTCGGTAGTTGTAACTTTTCAACCGTAGCTCTGATTAGCGTGCTTCTCGCGACTGTGTGTTCATAGCAATGCGTAGAATCGTTTTTCAATCTCTTTTACTTATTTTTCTATGATTGGTGCTCTTATGATATAGATGCAATTGTGTGCTATGCATGTATGTGTATGGATGTTTGTGTGGTGTTCTACGATTACGTCCAGTCGGTGAGATACACGTGGTGATCCAGAAGAAGAAGAAGGACGTGAAGATTAAAGCTTACCAAAGGATCGGTGTGTAAGGCAAGTATAGCATGGGACCATCCTTGTTACCTATTCACCTTTAATCACTTAATTCATATTGCATGTGTCTACCTTATTGCCAATGAGGATATCCTAGATATTTGATATCTTGTACCTTGAAACCTTTGGGTTGTTGCATTGGGTAGTTTTTGCTAGTGCTTAACTAAACCATGATCTTGTAACTTGACTAATGGTATATGCAATAAACATTAAAACATGACTTTTTGGTAACATGGAAACAGGGGCTGAAGTGTTTAGCTACTTTCTAAATGCTTCAGATTCCTCTCCCTAAGGACTTATCTGTAAGCGATCATCCGGGACTTGCAGTACAGCTGTGAGGGCTATATGGCTCTAGCTTTAGCTCAGTATGAGGACATTTTCTAGCTTGTTAGTGGTTACCTTTATGGCGCATGAGGGTATATTTCCTTTCCTGCTAGGATGTGTGTACCGTGCTGTGTGCCCATGCGTGCCACTCCTAGAGAGGGGCCACATACGTCTAGCGGCCCTAACTTGTTAGACAAACCTTTGAAAGGCTTCATAGTGAACTCTGCCGATCTTCCTTGGAAGTGGGTCAAGAGATTAGCTACCTTAGGTGAAAGGGTAAATCACGACTCACAGTGAAAGTGTACAACCTCTGCAGAGTGTAAAACTGTTATAACAGCCATGCTCACGGTCACGAGTGGCCTTGGACCCTTATGGAATAGAGATGATCACTAATGGATAATTGTGCTAATAATTAATTGTTTATGCTATACATTAATCATGTTTACCTGATCATGTGTTAATGGGAATGATAGATTCTTTACCACTCAATTGCTTAGAAAGATGACCTATTAAAGCTAACCGCAGTAAACCAGTGTTAGCCTTTTGAGCCTCATGAACCCCATGATATAATTGTTAAGTACGACATGTACTTACGCTTGCTTTACTTTTCTATACCTAGATAAAAATCCTGGATGGGTACCAGATTGCTGGTTTGGAGGAGTTAGGCTTGTGGTCAAATAGTCAGTCGTCCCTGTGGATTTGGAGTCTTCATTAGAAGATCGGAGTTGTCTTTCTGCTATCTATACTCTGAGGTTATCTTCCTTTTACTAATACGTTATGTATTTAAGCATTGTTTATTGATATTACCCTTATTTGTGGCTATATGTGAGATTTGACTTCCTAGACTCACATATAGTGTATATCTAGTTTTGTCTTTAAAACCGGGTGCTACAATGTGGTATCAGAGCAATGCTGACTGTAGGACGCAAGCCTAGATAGAACTGGACGTATTAGCATGCCTTCATCTTTGCTTAGTTCTTGTTTTCTCTCCAACCTTGTTATTTGCGAAAAGTTTTGCTCACTTCAGTCTCTGTCTGTTATGAAAACTTTGTCTCTATTCTCAATCCTGTTTCTTCATTTATATAGATGGGTCGTAATGAGGAGACCACCAGCATCAGAGATCAGGAGGACCAAGCTACGTTGTCCCTGACTGCATTCGACAAGGAGAAGCTTGTAGCTGTGCAACAACAAGCACTAGAAGGAATGACTCAACCTAGGAGTTTTCAGCAGTGCTTGCCACAAGGTCAAACCAACATACCAAAGGGGCCAGTGAAGAGACAAGTAGCAGAAGCTTGGAAGAATATGAAGTCCAACAAAGATGTTGGAAGGACGGCACATGAATGCCAGGATCAACCACAGCCGAAGCAAAAACAGAAGGTCCAGAAGAAACAAGAGCAAGGAAGTAAAGCAAAGAGAAACTACATCCAAGGAAGATTGAATAATGTGGATATGACTACCACTCATGGAGCTAAGGAGGTTGTGTACGGTTTCATTCCAGTAAACTTAGCTTCCGCCACAGTGCTGTTTGATCCCAGTGCGTCACATTCGTTTATCTCTAGTGCATACGTAAAAGAACATAAGATAACTATGCTTCCAATGAGGAAACCAGTGATAGTTAAGTTCCCAGGAGGAGAAATGAAGGCAAACCGCGAATGCCCAAGAGTTAGTCTTAACATAAAGGGGGTAAAATTTGAAGCAAACCTTATTGTATTAGAGTTAGTGGACATTGATGTCATTCTTGGAATGGGATGGATGTTAGCATGTAAAGGAGTGATCAAGTATGCCCAGCATTCGGTGCTTCTAACCACACCGTCAAGAGAAAGAATTGAGTATGAAGGTATTCAGCCTATACCTAAGGACAATGTGGATAAGAAGAGAAAGGAGGTCTCACCAGAGTCAGAATCAGGAAGCAATCAACATTCGAGTTCTATTACATCATCACATCCAGCTCCAATCCCTAGTCAGATAAACTCAGACTCTAAAGAATTAGAAGTTTCTCAAGCTAAGGTTACTCCACTCTTTCCACATGCGGTATGTATAGATGGGTGGACAATCACCTACAAGGAGTTTAAACCCCGAAAGATCAAGCGAGCTAAAAAGTGGTCCAGTCAAACAAAGATGAACTTACAGAGTCAGCAAGCTGACAATACTCTAAGAAACAATTCTGTGGAGTATGACATCACTAAAGATCCAGCTAAGAGAAAGTGTTATCGTTGCCAGCAGGAAGGACATTATGTTAAATCTTGCCCACAGAAGAATCAACAATTACACCAAGGAAGTAGCCAGAGTCAGATCACTACTGGACTGTTACCAGAAAGTGTCAGTGATAACCAACCTGAAAGAAGCATTTGGTGAGAGTGGTGAATGAAGAAGTTATGCTAGACTATCCAAGATCCTTAGTTAAGGATAGGAGTTGTGCCCCTTATGTAATAAAAATGATAGTATTGCAAGTTGAGTCGATGATTGAGTTGTGCATCTTTACTGTCTTATTGAATTGTCATTATGCTTATGAATGTTTTGCATCTTTGTAATGACCGCAATGATCTTGTTGGGTGTTCCCACAATTTCATTTAGTTCATAGGTTTAAGGTATAAGGATTAATGAAATAAATAGTTGGGTTATGGTTTTCTTCTGTTTTTCCTATCCTATCTTCGGAGCAGCCTGTCTTTATCGGTTCATATCTTTGATTTTGGACGATCAAAAACCTTGAGAAAATTCTAGACAACAGTAGACTTCAATCACAAGGCGATGCATCTGTGCTGTTTGGAACCGGGAATAGTTTCTCTTGTGCACTATTTTTGACCAAGTGAACTACAGAATTCGAAAAAGTGTTCTATAAGTAAGTTGTGGAGAATTTTATAGGCTTTCCAACGGTATAAGCTACAACTTCATTGGATTAACAGAATGAGAGTTACAGCTGTCTTACCACACTGCTGTTTTTCTGCTCGCAATGAAATTTAGATTTCTTGTGCTTGCTCATGTATAAGAGTATCATTGGGATGACAGAACATCTTGATACTAGAAGGCTCATCTGAAGAAGATGCAAGCTATACTTTGGTGTCTCCTAGTTTATCTTTTCTTAAGGGGGTAGCCAAGTTGAAGAATTTGCAAGATGAAGTGTCCTACGTTTGAGTATGCGTAGCGGAAGCGTGGTGGTACGCAAAGATGCAAGAGGAACTCAGAGTTTTAATGAGGTTTGGTTAGAAGTTCAAGAAAGGTTTATCCAAGATCATCGAGATTTTGATAGAGCTACTGGAGAAGCTTTTAAATTAGTTTGGATCAAGAAACCTCAGGTAAGTGTTTGAATGAATCCAAGGACGGAGTATTCCCATCTTTTAGTCGACGTCTTCCGAATCCAGAGGACGAGATTCATCTTAAGGGGGGTAGAATTGTAACACCCTAAAAAATTGCCTCTTTTGAATAGAGGTAAAATGATTTATTTATGAATTTTTGTGCACATGAAATATAGGAAAATAAAAATTTTCATTAATTTAAAATTCATCATAAGGTAGTAACATGTGTGATCATACATGCTGTTGCATTTTATTTATTGTGATGAATGGTGTGATCCAAACTCCAAAGTAATTTGTAATGTTTTTGAAAATGGCTTTGAAATAAAAGAAAAGAAAGAAAAGAAAATTAGAAAATAAAAATATTTTTAAAGTTGTAAAGTTTATCTTGGAAAGCCTAACAAAATTGTCCATTTTTATAGGGAAGTATATTTGAAACCATACTTGAATTTGATTTAAATTGGGCTTGGATTGGAAAACTAGAATTGGAAAAGAAATTCATTTTGAAAAATTGCCTTTCTTCATTTCTAGCCCAACTCCAGATTCAGCTCGGCCCTTCACTCCCTTCTCTTCTTGGCTTGGCTTGCTCGGTGGCCCAGCCGCACTCCCCCTCCCTTCTCCTTTTCCAGCGCGCCAGCCTGCTCCACCCCGGCCCACTCGGCGACCCACTGCTCCGCGCCCGCCCTCCGCGTCGCTCCGCGCGCGTACCGCGTGGCCTAGCTAGGCGGCCCGCTCTGCTCAACCTGCTCCGCGCGCCTATGCCCGCACCTGCACGCGCTCGGCCTTCAGCGCCCACGCCAGCACGCCGCCCCCTTCTCCTTCACTGCCCCGTGGGTCCTGCCCATCAGCACCGCCTCCCTCCATTTCCTTTTCTTCCCCGCATGCTCCTTTCCTTCCCAGCCGCCCGCCGATGGCGCTGCTTCCACGGCAAGTCGCCGGTCCTCCGCGCATGCAAGGACGGCTATCGATCCGCCCGTCTCCCGCTTCCCAACCATCTACAGCGCCCCGACCCTCCTATAAAACCCGAGCTCAACCCCCCTTCTTCTCTCTTTTCTCCGACTGCCGCTCAAGCTCGCCATTGCCGCCATAGCCCCGCTGCTCCGGTGTCGATTCGACGACGCCGACGTGTCCCGAGGCTCCACCGTGTTCCCCCGCGCTCATAGGTATCACCAATTTTGTGTTTTGGTCATGGTTTCCCCGGATTCATCCTCACCCGTGCCCTCCCTCTTTCTCCAGCCACCGCGGCTGTTGACGACCCGCCTCGGAGACTCCCCGAACGCCGCGCTCCCCTCCTAACGACTCACGGTGAGCTCCTGTACCCCCTCGACCCCTTCACGTCGCGTTTAGTGCCCTAGAACACCGTAGAGTAGAACCTCAGTTGCCGCCGGCAATGGAAGGCTCGCCGTAGCCACTGCGCAGCCGCCGGAGTTCGTCCTGAGTGTCACACGCCATCGGATTCACGTGAACGGCCAAGATTAGATTATACCGGTTGGTTGTGTAACCGGTCCACAGCGAGCCATGGACCCGGCGCATCGTGCCTGCGTTAGCGCACGCCCACGCCGCGTGGTGCACCAGGCGCGCCACGTGTCGGATGAGTCAGCAGCCGAGTCAACCGCAGTCAAGCTGCGCCCATTTTTGCAAAATAGCCCCCCTGTTTTCGGTGAATCAACCCGCAATCCAAATCAGTTCAAAATAATTTCTTTTAGGTCCTGTTTTCTTCTGTTTTAGCCCCTATAGTTTTGAGTATTAGTGCCCGCAGTCCAATTAGCATTTAAAATTCATAATTAATTAGTTTAAATTCAAATTTGAGTTCAATTAATTACATAAATGCCATTGAACCTTATTTCATGCGTAACTTATACGTTTTAAGTCCGATTTGACCCGTTCAAATTGCGTTAGGACCGTATTTACGTTTTCTACATGTTTATACAACTGTTAGACCTGTTTCTAATATTTCAAATTCATAGGTAGATTTAATTTATTATTTAACTAAAGGAAAACTCATTTAAATCATAACTTATTCATTTTAACTCCGAATTAGTCCGTTCAAATTGCGTTAGATTCATAACGACGAGACCTATGCTTTAGTAATAGTGTTTACTATATTATTATTTCTGAAATAACATGGTTTAAATCATATCTTGATTATGCAACTGGATTTTGTAAATAAAATATGTTTTGTTTTACTTTTATTTTATAATTTAAATCTAAAATTAATTTAATTTAATCGATATTATTTATAAAATATCTTTTATATATGAATTCATATGGTTAATATAAATGAAGCCTATAGTTTTCTTTTCCATGTATTAAGCAAATCTCTCGGTAGTTGTAACTTTTCAACCGTAGCTCTGATTAGCGTGCTTCTCGCGACTGTGTGTTCATAGCAATGCGTAGAATCGTTTTTCAATCTCTTTTATTTATTTTTCTATGATTGGTGTACTCTTATGATATAGATGCAATTGTGTGCTATGCATGTATGTGTATGGATGTTTGTGTGGTGTTCTACGATTACGTCCAGTCGGTGAGATACACGTGGTGATCCAGAAGAAGAAGAAGGACGTGAAGATTAAAGCTTACCAAAGGATCGGTGTGTAAGGCAAGTATAGCATGGGACCATCCTTGTTACCTATTCACCTTTAATCACTTAATTCATATTGCATGTGTCTACCATATTGCCAATGAGGATATCCTAGATATTTGATATCTTGTACCTTGAAACCTTTGGGTTGTTGCATTGGGTAGTTTTTGCTAGTGCTTAACTAAACCATGATCTTGTAACTTGACTAATGGTATATGCAATAAACATTAAAACATGACTTTTTAGTAACATGGAAACAGAGGGCTGGAGTGTTTAGCTACTTTCTAAATGCTTCAGATTCCTCCCTAAAGACTTATCTGTAAGCGATCATCCGGGACTTACAGTACAGTTGTGAGGGCTATATGGCTCTAGCTTTAGCTCAGTATGAGGATGTTTTCTAGCTTGTTAGTGGTTACCTTTATGGAGCATGAGGGTATGTTTCCTTTCCTGCTAGGATGTGTGTGTGCTACGTGCCCATGCGTGCCACTCCTAGAGAGGGGCCACATACGCCTAGCGGCCATAACTTGTTAGACGAACCTTTGAAAGGCTTCATAGTGAACCCTGCCGACCTCCTTGGAAGTGGGTCAAGAGATTAGCTACCTCGGGCGAAAGGGTAAATCACGACTCACAGTGAAAGTGTACAACCTCTGTAGAGTGTAAAACTGTTATAACAGCCATGCTCACGGTCACGAGTGGCCTTAGACCCTTATGGAATAGAGATGATCGCTAATGGATAATTGTTTATGCTATACATTAATCATGTTTACCTGATCATGTGTTTATGGGAATGATAAATTCTTTGCCACTCAATTGCTTAGAAAGATGACCTATTAAAGCTAACCGCAGTAAACCAGTGTCAGCCTTTTGAGCCTCATGAACCCCATGATATAATTGTTAAGTACGACATGTACTTACGCTTGCTTTACTTTTCTATACTTGGATAAAAATCCCGGATGGGTACCAGATTGCTGGTTTGGAGGAGTTAGGCTTGTGGTCAACTAGTCAGTCATCCCTGTGGATTTGGAGTCTTCACCAAAAGATCGGAGTTGCCTTTCCGCTGTCTATACTCTGAGGTTATCTTCCTTTTACTAATACGTTATGTATTTAAGCATTGTCTATTGATATTACCCTTATTTGTGGCTATATGTGAGATTTGACTTCCTGGGCTCACATATAGTGTGTATCTGGTTTTGTCTTTAAAACCGGGTGCTACAATGACGGAGTCGGCATGGCCTACAAGGGGCGTCCCTTTGCTCCTTACCTGTCTCTCGGCATTTTCTTGAGCCGTTCGATCGACTTAGGAAGCCCGATGGTCTCTTATGGCGGAGATCCCGTTGTTTGGGTTTTTCCAAGTCCCGCCTGGGAAGGCGGAGGGCCGCCTGCGCACAGTGGCGCTTTGTTTCTCATGCCCGGTCGTGCGGTAGTGGTGGGCCATACCTAGGCCATGTCCCGTCTGACTAGGCGCCATTCCATCGGTCAGTGTGCCTCCCATCGGTCAGGGCTCGTCCCGTCGTTTCCCATCCATATTGAATGGGGGAAGGGAGAGGGTTTCTCGCCCCACCCCTTTCACCTTTCCTCAACTACTTTGCCTCTTCTTTAAATAGGGGAAGGGAGAAGGAAAGGAGAACTCACAGACCTGTTCATGATTCTGGGGCGCGATGTCGAGTTGGATGTCCCCCAATGTAGATGAGATGGTGGTGGTCGCCTTTGCCAAGAAGGGGCTGGTTCCGCCGAAGGAGGTGGCGCACTAGAGGGTACCGTACATTGCCGGCTTCGTCACCATCTGTGAGGCTTTCATTGGGATGGAGCCGTACGTGGACTCCTTCTAGCGAGTCTTCTTCGGGTGAGCCTTGTCGGAGAGGAAGATGCTCGGCACTGCGCCGGTGGGAGGTTTCGCCCTTGCAGCTACTCAGGTTGGCTAGTTCATAAAGTTTGATGATATATCTTCCAGCCATGGCGGCCATACCTTGGCGAGCAGCGTCCCTGCCTAGGAGCTGCCTCGACTATATGAGAAGATCAAGAGCTCCATGCTCTTCTGCTGAGCATCTATGGGCACGACGCCCTTGAGGTACCCGTTGCGCTCGCCGAAGTTGAGGGAGCGAAACCGGGTGGGTCCCTTGAGGTACCTGTGGCGCTCGCTGAAGTCAAGGGAGCAGAATCGGGCGGGGCCCTTGCGGTGGTGGTTATGTCCGACGGCGTGTGCCGTGGCCTCTCCTTTGGTGTCAACCGATGCCGTCGAGCGGCCATAGTAGTATTTGGAGTAGAAGTAGTCAGAAAATGTAATCGTTGAGTTCGTGGGTGAGCCCTTGTGTGAACAATTTTTTGTATCAATGAATACATCAGTTTTGTTTTTGTGATAGAATCACTACCTGTTCCTTTTTTTTATCTTAGCATAGCTTTGTTTTTATCCTATCTTTCTCGCACCTGCCCGTTCGTTCCGTAGGCCACAGCTTTTAAGAACCTAGGCATGGCCCATGAGGCTCGGCTGCTCGTAACCATAGGTCGTGGCAGGGTGCGTTCGGTTGGTCGTAAGAACAAAGTCACGTAGGGTAATCAAAGGAATGGAATGCCCTTTTGTTCGGGCAAAAAAGTTTTTACCATGTGATAGTAAAAAAAAGAGAGGTAGTATTTAGTATTGTACCCTCATGGAGCCCCCGAGCGACCCGGGCTGAAAGTGTTCGGGCTAGGGTGCTTTATAGGAGCAAGTGTTGACTAAAAAGCGGTAAGACTGAATTTAGGGGAAAAACGACGTTGCTGTTCAATGTTCCAAGTGTTGGTGAGAACGTTGCCGTTGTCGTCCTTCAATCGGTATGCGCCCGGTCAGATCACTTCGGTCACCGTGTAGGGTTCTTCCCATGGTGGAGAGAGTTTGTGTTTTTCCTTTGTTGATTGGGTCCTCCGGAGCATGAGATCACCGACTTTGAGGATCCTCCCCCTGATCTTCCTTTCATGGTACCTGCGGAGACTTTGCTGGTAGCGAGCGGAGCGGATGACGGTCGTCTCGTGAGCCTCCTCGAGCTGGTCGACTGCTTCTTGGTGAGCCTTCGTGGCTCGGTCACGGTCGAAAGCCTTCACTCTTGGGGCGCCGTGGTCGAGGTCGGAGGGCAGCACTGCTTCAGCTCCGTAGGCTAGGAAGAAGGGTGTGAACCCTATGGATTGGTTCGGGGTCGTTCTCAAGCTCTAGAGGATCGCTGGGATCTCTACAACCCATCGCCCGACGTACTTGTTGAGTCGGTTGAAGATGCATGACTTAAGTCCTTGGAGGACCATGCCATTGGCGCGCTCGACCTGACCATTAGTACGTGGATGTTCGACCGAGGCCCAGTCGATCCTGATGTCGTATCCATCAGTGAAGTCCAGGAACTTCTTCCCGGTGAAGTTAGTCCCATGGTCAGTGATGATGCAGTTAGGAACGCCAAACCGGTAGATGATGTCGAGGAAGAATTTGACCGCCTCTTCCGAGCGGATGTTGGTGATGGGCTTGGCCTCTATCCATTTGGTGAACTT
The DNA here is from genome assembly GCA_904845875.1 of Miscanthus lutarioriparius. Taxonomy (NCBI): domain Eukaryota; kingdom Viridiplantae; phylum Streptophyta; class Magnoliopsida; order Poales; family Poaceae; genus Miscanthus; species Miscanthus lutarioriparius. The sequence continues at coordinate 55,057,417 of CAJGYO010000010.1, forward strand.
GTCGACCGCTATGAGCAGGTGAGTGAAGCCATCGGGGCCCTTTTTGAGGGGTCCCACCATGTCGAGGCCCCAGACCACGAACGACTAGGTGATGGGGATGGTTTGGAGCTCCTGTGCCGGCAAATGGGTTTGCCGAGCATAGAACTGGCATCCTTCAAACCTGCGGACAACCTCCTCTGCATCTCATAGCGCGGTGGGCTAGTAAAAACCTTGGCGAAAGGCCTTTCCGACCAGCGACCTTGGGGCCGCGTGATGTCTGTAGATCCCGAGATGGACCTCGAGGAGGAGCTGCTTCCCCTGGTTGGTAGGGATGCACTTCATGAGCACCCCCGATGGACTCCATTTGTAGAGCTCGTCGCCGAGAGCGACGAAGGTCTTGGCGCGTCAAGCGATCCATCGGGCTTCAGTTCTTTCGGGTGGGAGAACCTCCTCGAGGAGGTAGGTGAGTAGCGGCGCTCACCAGTCAGTTTGATCGAGTGCCAATACGGCGACGTTGGTGGGCGATGTCGTCATGGAGGTACTGGGGTCAGAGCCCCCGAGCACTAGCTTGGCGTTGGGGTCAGAGCCCCCGGGCGCTCGCTTGGCGTCAGGGTCGGAGCCCCCGAGCGCCGGCTAGGCATCGGGTGTGTCTGGATCGGACCTTCCAGGATGAAGGCAGACGGCTCGTGGACATTGTTGATGAAGACCCGCTTGGGGAGGGATCCTACCTGGTGGCCAATTTTGCAAGAAAATTGGCAGCATCGTTGTCCTTTCGGGAGATGTGATGTAGTTCGATCCCTTGGAATTTTGTCCTCGAGCTTGTACACCTCTTGGCAGTATGCTGTCATGAGGGGGCTCTTGCAGGAGGACTCCTTCATGACCTAGTCAACAACCAACTCTGAGTCATCACAGACGTAGAGTCACGTAGCGCCGAGCTCGATGGTGATGCGCAGGCTGTTGATGAGGGCCTCATATTCTGCGGTGTTATTTGTGGCCAAGAGATGGAGGCAGATGGCGTAGCAGAGCCTACTCCCATTCAGGGAGATCAGAACCACTCCAACCCCCGAGCCGGGCGTCATTACGGACCCATTGAAGTACATTGTCCAGTACTCGTGGGTGACGTCCAAGGTCGATAGCTGCACCTCCGTCCATTCGGTGACAAAAGCGAGAGCCTAGGATTTAATAGCGCTACGCGGGACATACCTGATGTCATGGCCCATGAGTTCGAGTGCCCACTTGGAGATCCGTCCCGCGGCATCGCGGTTGCGGATGATGTCCTCGAGCGGGTATGAAGTGATGACCACGACCTCGTGGTCGGTGAAGTAGTGCAGGAGCTTCCGGGTCGCCATCAGCACGGCATATAGGAGTTTCTGCACCTGGGTGTACCGGACCTTAGGGTTGGTGAGTACTTCCCTAACGAAGTATATAGGTCGCTGGACATTAAGGTGGTGTCCGGCTCCTCCCTTTCGACCACCAGGGCGGCGCTCACCACATGGTTGCCCGCTGCGACAAAGAGGAGGTGGGGCTCTCCCCGTTCAGGAGCGACGAGGATCGGGGCCGATGTTAGTGTCATTTTGAGGCTCTCCAGAGCCTGCTGAGCTTCCTCAGTCCAGACGAAGGCGTCCGTCTTTTTGAGGAGCTTGTAGAGTGGCATCCCCCGTTCGTCGAGTTGGGAGATGAATTGGCTCAGGGCAGCCAGACAGCCGGTGAGCCTTTGCACGCCCTTGACGTTGCGTATAGGGCCCATGTTGGAAATGGCTGTGATCTTTTTGGCGTTGGCCTCGATGCCGCGTTCAGACACAATGTATCATAGCAGCTTCCCCTTTGGAACCTCGAAAACACATTTCTCGGGATTCAATCTGATGTTGAACCTTTGGAGGTTCACGAACGTTGCGGCCAAGTTTGCAATCAGGTCGCAAGCTTGAGTCGTTTTGACCACTATGTCATCAACATAGACGGCGAATGTTGGTTTCGGCCGCTCGACTCGATCAGGCTGATCGAGCGGGTCGATTTGGTCGGCGAATCATTGCTGCATGCACCTTTGGTAGGTGGCGCCAGCGTTCTTTTGACCGAAAGGCATAGTTACGTAGCAGTACGAACCATACGGGGTGATGAACGAGGTTGCGAGCTGATCGGACTCTTTCATCGCGCTCTGGTGATAGCCCGAGTAGGCATCCAGAAAGGAGAGGATCTCACAACTTGAGGTGGAGTTGACTATCGGATCTATGCGCGGCAAAGGAAAGTGATCCTTTGGACATGCTTTGTTGAGGCCAGTATAATCAACGCACATTCTCCATTTTCCGGTCTTCTTTTTAACAAGAACAGGATTGGCAAGCCAGTCGGAGTGGAATACCTCTATGATGAATCCAGCTGCCAGGAGTTTGGCGATCTCTTCACCTATGGCCTTGTGCCTCTCGTCGTCGAAGCGACGCAGGCGTTGCTTGGCGGGCTTTGAGCCTGGGATAAGGTGCAATGCGTGCTCGATGACCTCCCATAGTTTGCCCGGCATATCAGAAGGCCGCCAAGCGAAGACATCGTGATTGGCACGTAGGAAGTCAACGAGCTCGCATTCTAATTTGCCCAGGAGCTGGGCACCGATCTGCACTATCTTGGCTAGGTCTGTGGTGTTGACCCCCACCGCCTTGGTTTCCTTGAGTGGGTGGAAGGCCATCGAGAAGGTTGGTTTGTTGTAGTCCGGGACTGCTGGGGTCGACGACTCCCCGAGCCGCCGGAGCTTGGATGAGTTGATGACCGCAGTGGTGAGCTCAAAATGCTCATGGTCACACGTGAAGGCGTGCGAAAAGGTGTTGCTCATGGTGATGATGCCGTTTGGTCCCGGCATCTTCAGCTTGAGGTTGGCGTAGTTGGGGATTGCCTTGAATTTGGCGTAGCATGGCCGTCCCAAGATGGCGTGATAGGACCTTGGGAAGTCCACCACTTCGAAGGTGATGACCTCTGAGCAGAAGTTGGCTCGGTTGCCAAACATGACGGGCAGGTCGATCTGCCCGAGCGGGTATGCCTGCGCTCCCGGTATCACCCCGTGGAAGGGAGAGCCCACTGGGCAGAGTTCTGACCGGGGGATGCGCATGGCGTCGAGGGTGTCGACGTAGAGGATGTTGAGACCGCTGCCTCCATCCATCAGCACCTTGGTGACGCACTTCTTGCGGACGATGGGGTCGACGACGAGCGGGTAGCGTCCCGGTCTCGCGACGTGTGGGGGATGGTCTCTCTGATCGAAGGTGATTGGAGATTTTGACCAGCTAAGGAAGGAGGGGACGGCCATCTCAGCGGCGCATGCGTCCCTATAGCATACCTTGTGCTGGCGCTTGGAGCAGATGGCCTTGGATCCACCGAAGATCATGATGCATTCCTCGAGGTCAGGGAAGCTGTCCCCGACCTTGCCTATCGCGCCCCCTTTCGTGGTTGTCGCCTCTTTGCCGTCTCCTTCTTTTGGCCCGCCGGCCTGTCGTAGGAAACGTTTGAGGAGCTCATAGTCCTTGTAGAGGTGTTTAACGGGGTAGGCGTGGTTGTTGCATGGGATATCCATGAGCTTGTTGAAGTGGTCAGGCAGTCCCTGCTGGCCTGCTTGCCCGCACGATTAGCTACGGTGACCAACGTGGTGTTGTCCAGTCGGCACCGATCCTTTTTGTTCTTCTTGCCCCTTTGTGTGGAGGGGCCCTCGTCTTGGTCCACACGCTTGGCCTTGCCTTTGTCTCGGCCTCCGTTGAAGACTGCTCTGACCACCTCCTCATCGGAGGCATGGTTAGTGGCGACGTCGAGCAGGTCGCGGGTGGTACAGGACTTTAGGCAGCCAAGCTTGTGGATTAGGGACTCATAGGTCGTCCCAGAGAGGAATGCACTGATGACGTCTGCGTCGACGACATCAGGGAGGGAGTTGCATCGTTGGGAGAACATGAGGATGTAATCCCGTAGGGACTCGCTAGGCTCCTGCTGGCAGCTCTTGAGGTCCCAGGAGTTACTAGGGCGGACATATGTCCCCTGGAAATTTCTAACGAAGACCCTCTTAAGGAATTCAAGCCATGCCCGAACATGTCCCCCCACGCAGATGGGGAGAAATTGAATGATGGAAAGGTCATCATCCACCCCTCTGGCTTGGCAAGCAAGCCAGAAATCTTCGAGCCATATATCGGGGTTCGTTTCCCTGGTGTACTTGGCGATGTTGGTGGGCGGTTGGAAGCGCTGTGGGAACGGCGCTCCCCGGATACACCGATCAAAGGCCGTGGTCCCGGGCCCTCAGGGCTAGGACTCCGGTCGTCTGGTCGGTGACCATGCCTAGGGGACGTTTCACCGCTCCCCTCGATGGTTCGGCCGGGACCCATGTCGCCCGCCCTCATCGCCGCCCGGTGGACATCATCATCAAGCTGGGCCTATTGTCGGTTGCTGATGACGCTACGAGCATCTTGGTGTGGACCGAGCCATTCGTGTGCTGGTGGTCGGTGTGGTGCAGGCGCCAGGTTGGACCACGGTGCAGCCGCGGCCTCCCAAGCCGCGCTTGGTGAGTGGATGGAGCGATCCGTCTGGTGCGTCTCCACTCCCCCAGTGGGGAGAGAGGGCGCATGTCGGAGTCGCGACATGGAGCTTTCCACCTATTGTACGGTGGCGGCTTCCACCAGCGCCCGGAGATTTCGGTAGACCGAACGCTCCTGGGGGTCGATGGGCTCAGGAACACCGCGCAGAAGCATTGCCGCAGCGGCGATGTTTTGGCTAGCCCGAGCGAACTGTGGGGGGTCATTCCCGTCATTCATGATGTCGCGCTGGACCTAGCGGGCACGACCCCCAGCACCGTTTGCCGGGTCATGCGCGCATGGCGCAATGTGCTGCGCCGAGCGCATCGGCGCAGGCAGCGACTGGTTCTGCCACCGTTGTCATAGTTCCTCGGCGTGCCCTTGTGCAAGCATGAGGGCCCCCGCATGTGGGTCTAGAGGGGTGTGAGTCTGCCCAGACTCCGCAAGCATCGGCGGCTACCCCGGAGCGTCCGCCATAGTGCACTCTTGGGACAGACGGTAGCTAGGTGCCACGTCGCCGATGCTGGAGCCGTCGCTTTCGACCTCGTCATCCTGGAGTTCAAGGAAAGTGGTGGGAACATTGCTCGCCATTCCCACGAATTCAGATGTGAGAGGGGGAGGCGCTAGCGTCCCTCGGAGCCCCCGAGCGCACGCGTCCATGGGCGATGCGAGGCCGCAGGGGAACCGGTCGTACGGTGTTTGCGGTGTGAACAATATAGTCCCTCTGGATAATCGGCGGGAGATAGTCAATAGAGAGTAAATAGCAGTATGTACATTACTCATAGCGGGGTTTGAGCAGAGAGTTTGCTCAGAATGAAGCACAGCCGCCTCGTCGTTGAAGTCATCGTGCGTCCCAGAGCCGATGGAGGGCGCCCCTCCGACGGGCGCCGAAACAAGTGCCTCCTCACAGAGGTGCAGCATGCCGAGCCAGTTGGCGATGACGTCCAGGCTTCCGAAGAGGAAGGCCTGGGATGGCTCGAAGACGGGTGGAACCCACATCCCAACAGGTGGGAGTGTGGGAAACTCCAGTGAGCCGAAGTGAGTCGTATCGCTTGAGCCCGCCAAGGTGAAGGCGGTGGAAAAATGGGCCATCCGATGACCAAAAAGTGTTGAACGTACAGCGTCTTCCCCACGGACGGCGGCAACTGTCGGTGCAGAAAGTGACCAACACGTAAATATTTGTTGTTTTGCCGTACGTTGTGATCATAGGTGGTCTAGCACTCAATGACGTAGGGTTTATACTGGTTTAGGCAATGTGCCCTACGTCTAGCTTGAGTCGGTCGGTGACTTTATTCCTAAGCCTAGATGCTCGAAGTTTGCTGTGGGGTTACAAACGGAAGGGAGAAAGATGGGGGGTACAAGAGGTCCGGTCGAACTCTGGTCTGAGGGACCGAGAGTGATGGGAGCTCTGCTATGTGCTAAGTGTTCGAGTGTGCGCTCGAGGTTTGAACCTAGTGGTTCTATTGTGGTGTACTAGTGAACTGATCGATCTGATGAATCTCAGTCTGTCTATTTAGGAGAGAGCGCATCCCCTTTTATAGATGACGGGGGTGACCTTACAAGTGAGAGGGAGAGAGTGCGTGCGCTAAGTCTTGTTGCCCACGCCGTTGGGTACAAGATGATTGTAGGCGCCCACAATACTGTTGATGCCTCAGAGGCACATGGGGGGAGCCTCACTGTGTTTGTCTAGTATGGGAGTTGATGGCGCCCACAACATAGTACGGGAAAATGTCGGCGCCTACAACACTGCTTGGGTTCTATCATGCCAGGGAGATTGCAGGGTACTGTCCTATAGGTGTACAGGGTACGATCCTCGGTATTTGCGTTTGACTTGAGTGCCCTGCCTTACTTGCTCCGTCCATTTCCTAGTCCTCACCGAGCGGGCGTCCCCGGTCAGTTGATCCCAGTCGGCTCTGATTGCGCCAGTCGGAGAAGAGCTGTAAACAGGGGTTCGGCGCATCCCCGGTCGGAGACGCGGGTCGGAGTCGGAAGCGTTGTTTTGCCAGGCCTTTCGGTCGGGGAATGCCATCCGGAGGTTTGCTGGAGTTGGAAGCGAATGCTCCGGTCAGAGAGGCAGGTCGGAGTCAGAAGCGGGCGCCGTTCCTCCTTGGCTAGGCCTTTCGGTCCGAGATTGGATCGCTCTTCTGGCCTGTCGTTTAGATGTTTAGGCCGGCCCAAGAGTTATGCGTCGTTCGCAACGTTGTCTGCTGGGCTGAGCCTTTGCTGGGAAGCCGGTCCATGAGGGACCCTAGGTTAATGAACCCGACATGTTTTCTCCATGTTTGTTCTCCAAATGATTTTCTTTCATGTATACCATCTTAAAGATGACATACAACTAAGTTTAAGGCAAATCTCCGAACAGTCATGTTGATGCTTAGATGTTCCCAGAGATGGCCCTGTCTCTGGCTTCTCCCTACACGTGCACGAGTGTATGCCCTCTACGTTAGGGGTGGTCGACAGCGGCTCCAAAGCGACACCCTGCTCTTCCTACACGCACACAGGCTCCACGCTACGCGTTATGGTTAACAGGCTAGCTAGGGCTGGAGACTCAGCTACACACTAACTGGTCGGACGGTTTATATTAAATATAAACACATCTTCAGAATAACACGAAGTGTTCACACCAACTGATCGCCGAGCTACACACGCTATTTCATCACCATTGAGTTCATATATCTTATTTTTACATCATATACTATCCATTCTACACATTTATTTCGTAGGGGCATGGCTTGGTCAACAAGCTTACGCTCAAGGACTGGACAAGATGATCATCGTCTAGGTGGTCGGACCACCTATTGGACGGACTTCACCACCAACCAACTGGTCGGACTGCTCAACACTCACTCCTACTCGGCGTTCACTTCGCCGCCGACCAGTTGTTTGGATTGCTCATTGCATATGCTTCATCGTCAGCTATGCTGGGGACTCCTCGGCGTTTGGATTCTTCGTGCAAGAGTTGCCAGCTAAGGCTAGGGATTCCCTTGGTGGCCCCATCTTGCTATGTTTCATTGGTGTGCTATCAAGTCGCTCCACGCTGTTCGGATCAGGGTGCTGATCTTGGGCAGCACGTCTGGGGTCTTGATACATGCATGTCAGATGATGTTGGCAAGCTTTCAGACTTTTTTTTTGACCCTGCTACAAGATTCATTCTTCATCTTCCAGTAGGCTCGGGGACTAAGTGGCTACACTTCACCTGTCAGTGAATGTAATGCTTATTTCTTGATTTCCCTCCTTATTGACGGAGTCTAAGTGGCTATACTTCTCCAAAGTGGAAGAATTTTCAAATTTCATCTTGAGCCCCTTACATCCTTCTGGCATGCCTTACTTGGCTAAGTCCAAGGTCTCCTAACAAGTTAAACTGGTCGACATTGACTTTCACTGCCCAAGTCACCAATAAAACTGGTCGGCTTTGATTTTCACCGTTCAGGTCACCAGTTAAACTGATCGGCTTTGATTTTCACCACCCAGGTCACCGGTTAAACTGGTCGGCTTTGATTTTCACTGCCCAGGTCACCAGTTAAACTAGTCAGCATTGACTTTCGCTACCCAGGTCACCAGTTAAACTGGTCGGCATTGACTTTCGCCGCCCAGGTCACCAGTTAAACTGGCCGGCTTTGATTTTCACCGCCCAGGTCACCAGTTAAACTCTAGTTAAACTGGTCGGCATTGACTTTCACCACGCAGGTCACCAGTTAAACTGGCCGGCTTTGATTTTCACCACCCAGGTCACCAGTTAAACTGGTCGGCTTCGACTTCCACTGCTCGGATCACCAGTTAAACTGGTCGGCTTCACATCAAACTGCTCGGACTTGTTTAAGACAGCGTTGCTCAAAGGATACAAGGCGCTCGGGGACTAGCTGTGGGGGTATGGCCCCAGGTACCCACAAGATAAGACATGGGCCACACCCTCAGACGTGGCCCAGCCCACAAGATCAAGGCGCGCGGCGCACGGCACTGGTCGGCGTGCACCGCAATGCTATAATAAGATATTGTATAATATCAAATATGATACTTTCCTTGTAACCCTACCCCACCAGAGCATATAAGGAGGGGCAGGGGTCCCCTAGTCGATATCCCTATACAGATCCTAGGCTTAGCCTAAGGCATCTGATCACACGTAATATCATACGATAGCAAATATAAACCAACAGACCACAGGAATAGAGTATTACGTCGTGCAGACGGCCCGAACCTGTCTAACTCTTGTGTCGCTGTTGCCCTCTTGTTCTTGATTACGCGCACATCTACCGATCAATCTACCTTCGTGGGATATACTTCGGAGGATGGCCGATGATATTCCGTCGACAGGATGCCATCCTCAATTCTACATTAAAGTTTCCTTTTTTAGAGAGTAATTCTACACACATTGAAGTTTCACGAGTGCCTCATAGTCGTTCACATAACCCTTGTGTGACTTGTTGCGGGCTGGTCTAGCCTGTTCGCCTAGGCCCGCGACCCTCCCGTTTCACGTGTAGAAGGGCAAGTATGCCGCCATCCCACTGCAGCGCGCTTCCACCCTGGCCGCTAGCCAAGGCCTAGCGGAGTCGCCATCGCCCGCCCGCTATAACAACCAAGAAAATCCTATACCCAAAAATGCCAACTTTCAAAAACTTTTTCCAAAAACCCTTGTGTGACTTGTGACTTGTGACTCGGACCACCTATCGGACGGACTTCACCGCCAACCAACTGGTCGGACTGGTCGGCACTCACTCCTGCTCGGCTTTCACTTCGCCGCCGACCAGTTGTTTGGACTGTTCATCGCATATGCTTCAACGTCAGCTACGCTGGGGACTCCTCGGCGTTCGGATTCTTCGTGCAAGAGTTGCCAGCTAAGGCTAGGGACTCCCTTGGCGGCCCCATCTTGCTACGTTTCATCGGTGTGCTATCAAGTCGCTCCACGCTGTTCGGATCAGGGTGCTGATCTTGGGCAGCACGTCTAGAGTCTTGATACATGCATGTCAGATGATATCGGCAAGCTTTTAGACTTCTTTTTTTACCCTGCTACAAGATTCATTCTTCATCTTCCAGCAGGCTCGGGGACTAAGTGGCTACACTTCACTTGGCGGTGAATATAATGGTTATTTCTTGATTTACCCTCCTTACTGACGGAGTCTAAGTGGCTATACTTCTCATAAGTGGAAGAATTTTCAAATTTCATCTTGAGCCCCTTACATCCTTCTGGCATTCCTTACTTGGCTAAGTCCGAGATATCCTAACTAGTTAAACGGGTCGGCATTGACTTTCACCGCCCAGGTCACCAGTTAAACTGGTCGGCTTTGATTTTCACTGCTCAGGTCACCAGTTAAACTGGTCGGCTTTGATTTTCACCGCCCAGGTCACCAATTAAACTGGTCGGCTTTGATTTTCACTGCTCGGATCACTAGTTAAACTGGTCGGCTTCACGTCAAACTGCTCGGACTTGTTCAAGACAGCGTTGCTCAAAGGATACAAGACGCTCGGGGACTAGCTATGGGGGTATGACCACCGGTACCCACAAGATAAGACATGGGCCACACCCTTAGAGGTGGCCCAGCCCATAAGATCAAGGCGTGCGTCGCACGGCACAGGTCGGCGTGCACCGTAAGGCTACAATAAGATATTGTATAATACCAAATAGGATACTTTCTTTGTAACCTACCCTACCAGAGCATATAAGAAGGGGCAGGGTCCCCTAGTCGATATCCCCATACAGATCCTAGGCTTAGCCTAAGGCATCTGATCACACACAATATCATACGATAGCCAATACAAACCAACAGACCATATGAGTAGGGTATTACGTTGTGCAGACGGCCCAAACCTGTCTAACTCTTGTGTCTCTGTTGCCCTCTTGTTCTTGATTACGCGCACATCTTTCGATCAATCTACCTTCGTGGGATACACTTCGGAGGACGGCCGACGATATTCTGTCGACAGACTGCCATCCTCAATTCTACATTAAAGTTTCCTTTTTTAGAGAGTAATTCTACACACATTGAAGTTTCTCAAGTGCCTCGTAGTCCTTCACATAAACAACATAAAATATTATGGATTGAAATTTTAAAATTTTTCCTCTCCAACACATACAAGCAAATCCCGCTTAATATAGCATATCCTGTTACTATTCATCCATTGATCACCCACTATGTTCCTTGAAACATGCCCAAACGCAATGTACGCCCCAATGCACGGCGAGTTGGCGACAGCCGTGGTTGATCGCTTTTGCATTGGCTTTACTGTCCCAGCCGAACACATCATTCTAGTGGTTGCCGGACAGATTAGTTACCTAGCTTCTTTCTATTTTTTTAGAGGAGATTAGCTTCTTTCTGTTCGGTTTGCTAATCGCTATATAGGTCCATCACCAGCTCGGCCACCGGATACAACAGATCAGCATGTATTTTTGACGTATATCATATATATATATATACACTACATATATTTAGTATTTTCTACATACTTTAGGTACGGCGATCGCCCAAGTTAGCCACTCATGATTATCTTGGTGTGCCAACTTTGGCTGCCATCCTCAATTCTACATTAAAGTTTCTTTTTTAAGAGTAATTCTACATACATTAAAGTTTCAAGAGTGCCTCCTAGTCCTTCACATAAACAACATAACATATTATGGAGAGAGGAGATGGGGGGATGTATTCTTTGCCCTCATCTTCAACCTCTGACTGTTCACCGATTTTTGCCAGACCACACCACCGTCGCCTTCTCATCGTCATCCTCAACATTGTCCTCACGGGAGTCGCTCCGTCGCTGCCACCGCGCATGAAGCTATCGTGGCCGTAGTGGCCGGTGCCGGATCTGCCATGTCTCTGCTCGTAGGGCATCATCAGGCGTCGGTCGCGGAGGGGGGAAAACGCCACTGGACGGCTGTCTGGGCGAACGGGCACCTCCACCACCCTAGCTCTTGCGGACGCACCACGGCTAGCCTAGGGTGTGGGCCCGCTGCTGGGAGCACAGAGTCAAACATGGTCGGTCTAGGAATTTCAAACATCACCACTAGGCGGACAATGCACCATCGCTGCCCTTGCTTGGCGTATCGGATCTAAGCACGACCTGGCCGAACGGGTCCACTACCGCCACTTGACTCTGCTGTGAGCTGCAGCCGCTGCCTGGTGTCGTTGGCGCTTAGTCCTGCCGCGCCTTTGCCGACTGGCTGGCCGAGTCTCCTAGTCCCCGTCCTGTCCCTTGGCCGTGCGTGCCGCCGCGTGGTGCCGTTGCCGGCTGGTCTAGCCTGTTCGCCTAGGCCCGCGCCCCTCTCGTTTCACGCGTAGAAGAGCAAGTATGCCACCATCCCACTGCAGCGCGCTTCCACCCTGGCCGCTAGCCAAGGCCTAGCGGAGTCGCCATCGCTCTCCCGCTATAACAACCAAGAAAATCCTATACCCAAAAATACCAACTTTCAAAAACTTTTTCCAAAAACCCTTGTGTGACTTGTGACGCATGCTAAGAAGCCACCCTTTGTTGGTTGTTGACTTGTCGCCCCATGGGACCCACTTCTCATCCTCTTTATTTTTCCTCTACCTTTGCTTTTCTTCTCCCCTCTGCTTTTGTCGCCGGTGAGCACCGAGGCCTAGGGCCATCTCATCCATCCGCACCCCACCAGCCTAGCACACCCCCACTAGATGAATGCCACGGTCACGATCCCCAAGCCCCACGGTGAGCCTTGCTAGCCCCCTTTGCTCACCGTCATGTGCTCTCCATGGTCGCCGACGTGGTCTTCCAACCTGGGAGGCCCAAAGGCTGCGCCTTTGGCCACCATAGAGCACAGCACTCTCACCCGCACGTACCCAGCAAGCCACGGCCTTGCTGAGTCTCTGATGCTTTTAAACACTGGTGTCTTGCGCAAGCACCCGAGCACGCTCGCCATGGCCAAAGCACAGCCACGGCGAGGTCGTTCCACCCATACCAAGCCAATAGAGAAAAAGGAGACTACCACGACGAGCTTCCCTCACTGAGCAACACATCCCAAGCTAGATGTTGATGGAGTAAAGAACCCAGGAGCCACCGGCTGCGTCTGCCTTGCCGGAGCCACCACGCACCCTTGCCACCGCCGTGCTGAAGGCGTTCCAACTGATACTGGCCACCTCGATGGTTGAGGAAGGGCTGATGGTGTACAACGTAGCACCACGCACCTAGGCACGTAGTTGGTTTGCCCGGTAGCCAACCGTAGCCCCTAGATCACTGGAGCCGAGACCTCGCGAAGCACCGCTATGGCCTCGACCGCGATGCGGACTCCACCGTGCCAAACAGTCGCCGTCGTAGCCCTCCATTGCTCACATATGACCTCGTTTGCGCGTAAAAGGGCCACCTTGAGATCTGGCCACGCGAGCCACCGTGACGCCGTGTCTGCTGCGCCTTCATCACCATGACCGACGCCAGCAGACCCCCAAAGTGCTACCTTTACCCCTTAGTCGCGTTCACCAGAGTGCCTTGAAGCTTCGGGAGGCCATGGACGCCTTGTACAGCGCTAGTCGCACACTGCCGAGGCCGCCTTGCTCGTCGAACCCGCCATATTCCGCCATGGTCGGTTGCGCCGAGCACCAAGTTGCCACTTTTGGCCTTGTCATGTCCACCGGAGCACCATGGAGCCCTAGGACGCAATAGTAGCCCTCCCCGACCATCGCCTAGCCTCATCGAGCTCTTGTCGCTGGCGAAGTCCAATTGGGGACTCATGTAAAAGCACCAGCACGGAGCCGAGCGCCTTGTCCATCCTCACGTGCGCCAGGTCCACCATGCACCCCTCACGCAAGCCCCCACGTAGACCTGGTCCACCGTAAACCAAGAGATGGGACGACGGTAGAATGAAGCTCTGGTCCACCGTGCGCGGGCCCGATAGACGTAGCCCACTTCATACCTAGACCGTCATGTGGCTTCGTGAGAAGCCAACATGTGTCCGGGCCGACCTGGCCCGGACAAGACCATGATCCGGCCCGCTAGGCCCAGTGAGGGCCCAATCAACATTGACTGTTGACTAGTCAACACTGGCCCTTGACCCAGTCCGACACGTCAGTCTTTGTTGAGCCCTGGACCGCACTTTTCAGTGACTCCGACACAGCTGCCCAATCACCGTCTGACACTTGTCACCCCCTGGTTCGCCCCTGCCTTTTATTTTTTAGAAAATGAATTAAAGTTTGGAAACTCGTAGTAAATTCATCGGACCTCAGATAGATATGAACCAGTGTCCAAATTTTTCTAAAATTGACCTCTACGTCAAAGGATTGTGTTTTGTGCATTAGGATCTTTTGGATTTCTGTTGCTTCTTTGTGATCATCTATAGGACAGCCCCGAAGGAGCAGCTTGCGGAGGTCCATGACTACACGAAGGAGCTTGGAGACGACCAGCCAGCAGGTGCCACATCCCATACAACCTCGTAGAATCATATTAGACATGCAACCGGGACTAAAGGCCCCTCCTGCAAAATCATGCGGCGCTAGCCGTTGGGCTCAGGATTTTAGTCCTGGTTAGTGGGTCAAACCGGGATTAAAGCTCCCTTTAGTCTCGGGCCCAATTTTGGCTGGGACTTAAGGTAAATACGGAAGATCTATTCTCTACAGGTGAATTAGTTATTAGAGACATGCAATTGTGGTCTGTCTCTGATGTAGTGTCTTCTTCACATGTTTCTAGCATAGCATAGGAGTTCTGTGTTCTCTAGTGGGGTGAGTCCACTCATGAGCTGACAACTCATTGCACGAGTCGCTTTCCACGCCTCACAGATGGAAGAGCTAATGCAATGTAAAATCGTGGTACTTATCGCTTTATTATGATTTTTTTATGGAAACCATAGTTTTCAGACATGCATGGGCCGTTGCCTTCCTTTATTCATTCATTCATCAATCGTTCAAGTTGAAACACATGCATAGGCTCGTCATTCATTCATTCATTTATTCATGGAAGAGCTAATGAGTCCGACTCATTTATTCATTCATTTATTCATACATATCCGTAGTCAGGCTGCTCAAGTTGAAACACGTAGAGAGAACGAATTAAGAAGCAGCCACAGACAGAGTCCGGCCGTATGCCCGTATACGTAGCTAGGATGATCCAAAGAGCTGGCTGCAATCGCACTGGTACGGCGTGTCCTCACACTTGCCATTAACCCACTTAGGGCAGCAATAGCAGATGATATCCATGGTGGGCTCATCCGCCAGAACTGCAAATTAAAGCCAGCGTGAAAAAAAAAGAAAAGAAAGCGATTGATTAATTATTCTTTCCAATGAAAGTTTGAGACCATACGTATTAATTAATTATATAAAGAGAAAGAGACATATATACATCTATTTATCAAATTGTTTTGCCAACAACAATTCTCAGTTGAGCAGGTTCTCGTAATATATATAACTACTGTTCTACAGCTGGCCATAGAATAACTTATTCTGTGGCCACTTTGAGTTACGATAGTTACTATGCTAATTTACGAGACTACAGTAACTTCTTACTAAGTGATTTACTATAGTAAATCCCTCAAAAATATAATTCTTTACTATTATTTTGATACCCAGGTCAGGTTTAATTTGGTACCACTAAAAGAACGCTAAGGAAACGCGAGATCTGAAAGACGTTTCATTCAAATAACTTTTGAATTTTGAGTTACTATTCACGGTATTGTTCAAATTCGATGTTCACTATTCACAATATGTGGCACACTATTCAAAATATATACTAACTTCCAGCGTACGCCTACAACAACACTAGGGATCGGATAGGATCAGATATGGTGCACACAGCCGTAGCACAGCGAAGAAGATTATATATACATATACGTGCACAGAGTGGATTCACGTACCGTGAGGCATGAAAATAGGCAGCAGGGCCATGGCCCAGACGAAGAGCGCAAGGATCACCCTTTTGCCGGCCATGTCGATGTCGTACGTGGTCTCGACCGCTCGGAATGGCGTGCGCCTGAGCTTTCGATCGATATGATCTGCGGCTCATATATCCGCCTCTAGCGTGTGCCTTTTCACATATATATATAGGTCGCCAATACCGCGCCATGCATAAGGTTGTATACCTTTGCTTGGTAGAACCAATGCGAGCCAGGGCTTGCTTATTGATAGCTCCAATCCAATGCCAGGCAGAGCTTCCTTGAAACATCCCCAAACGCACTGTACCCCAATGCTCGGCGAGTTGGTGACAGCCTTCGTTGCTTTGGCTGCCATCCTCAATTCTAGATTCTAGTGGTTGCCGGATAAATTAGCTTGTTTCTGCTGGGATAGAACCGGATGTATCATTCTAGTGGTTGCCGGACAATGTTTTTTTAGCTTCTTTCTGTTGGGTTTGCTAATCACTATACAGGCCCATCACCAGATACAACAGATCAGCATCGTACATCACTAGGAGAAATTTAAAATTCTAGTTGTGGTATATATACTACATATATTTAGTATTTTCTATATATTTTAGATATGGCGGTCGCCAAAGCTAGCCAGATAGCCGGCTCCGCCCATGATTATCTTGGTGAGCTAACTTTGGCTGCCATCCTCAATTCTACATTAAAGTTTCTTTTTTTAGAGAGTAATTCTACACACATTGAAGTTTCATGAGTGCCTCATCGTCCTTCACATAAACAACATAACATATTATGGATTGAAATTTTAAAAAATTTCCTCTCCAACACATACAAGCAAATCCCGCTTAATATAGCATATCCTGTTACTATTCATCCATTGATCACCCACTATGTTCCTTGAAACATGCCCAAACGCAACGTACTCCCAAATGCACGGCGAGTTGGCGACAGCCGTGGCCGATCGCTTTTGCATTGGCTTTACTGTCCCAGCCGAACACATCATTCTAGTGGTTGCCGGACAGATTAGCTAGCTAGCTTCTTTCTATTTTTTTGGAGGAGATTAGCTTCTTTCTGTTCGGTTTGCTAATCGCTATATAGGTCCATCACCAGCTCGGCCACCGGATACAACAGATCAGCATGTATTTTTGACGTATATCATATATATATATATACACACACTACATATATTTAGTATTTTCTACATACTTTAGGTACGGCGGTCGCCAAAGCTAGCTAGATAGCTGCCTCCGCTCATGATTATCTTGGTGAGCCAACTTTGGCTGCCATCCTCAATTCTACATTAAATTTTCCTTTTTAGAGAGTAATTCTACATAAATTAAAGTTTCAAGAGTGCATCATTGTCCTTCACATAAACAACATAACATATTATGAAGAGAGGAGATGGGGAATGTATTATTTGCCCTCGTCTTCCGGACCACACCGTCGCCGCCTTCTCATCGTCGTTCTCAACGCTGTCGTCGCGGGAGTCGCTCCGTCGTCGCTGCCACCGCGCATGATGCTGTCGTGGCCATAGTGGCCGGTGCTGGATACGCCGCATCTCTCACTACTAGAAATATCCACTTCTACGACCAACAGCTTTCGTCATTTAAGGAGCCAAATTCGTCATAATTTCAATGATGAATTTATGACGAAAAACGGTTCATCACATAAGCTGCGTCATTCTTGCATTTCTATGATGATTCTAGAAATTCGTCAGAGAATTGGACAGATCTATGACGAAAACTGATCGTCATAGAACTGATTTGACATGCGTGGCAGGGGGCAACCACGCTGGCGGGTGCTTCCGTTGGAGATGCTTTCCACGTGTACATGTTATAGCCGGTTGCATTGGAGATGGTTTGGGTACGTGTCACATTTTTATTGCACAACGTGGCCATCTCTGGTTCTTGCACGTTTCAGGTTCTTACTGGTCCAGGTGTCGGGGCCCTGTTGTTCCATATGTCCGTTTTCTATTGGTACACGCGTCGTATTGCGGTTGGGTCACGTGTTACTTCTTCATTGGACCAAGTGTCGTATTTTTATTAGTCCATGTGGCATGACCACAATACCCCGCGTGTCTTTCTTTTACTCGACCACGTGTCTCGATGGTGTACGTCCACGTGTCAGTATTTTATTGGGCCACGTGTCGCGCCCTGAGCTATCCACATTTCTTTTTCTGATTCGACCACATGGTAGGATGGATTTGTACCACATATTTTGTTTGTATTACACGTGTCATTCACTGGTCGTCCACGTGTCAGATTCTTATTTAACAACGTGCCTGTGCTGAATCTACCACGTGCACACCAATCATTACATCAGAGAAAATAATTTTAGATCTACACTGCTGCATAAAATGACCACATGCATAATTATATTGAACCTGAATCAAATAATAGCAGTTCCGCTCAGCAACAAACTACTGACAGAGTTCACATATGAAGCCGCCAAAATTTCACATCAAAACAACAAACAAACCACATGTTCACTACGTCAACAAGACTGAGAGTTACTAGCGCTTAAGAGCATGATATGCTCATGGAGCTTATTGTACTCCTCCTGTTGATGTTTCTTGAACTTCTCATACTCTCTATTAGTGTTTTCTGCCTTCCTCTTCAGTTGATCCACTTGTTCGGTGAGGACAGCTGAACTTTCCTGATGAGCAGCAAGCCGTTCTCAAAGTCTCGAGTAGATTGTCCTGATACCAGCATTCTTCAAAGAAAAGGTGTTGCAGCTGGCCATGAGAACACCATGGAAACAACATCAGCAACAAGTTCTGCTCGTATAGTTTCCATAGCTTCTTGCGAAAACCAAAGAGTAAACATTAGGAAGAGGACTTAAATTATAGAACTAAGATATTATTTCAGTACAAGTAATGCATAGGTCTTCCTCAGCCTACTGCCGACAGAGATTCATAAGCACAATGCATAGGTAACATATTAATTGTTGTAATATTACAACTTCAAAATGATGGTGCCACTTTAGGCTTCTATTTTTCGTTCTTTTTATGCCAATGGCTTCAGCAGATTTTAAGGAAAGTAAATGAAAGTACTTACCACTGCTTCTCTTGCAGCATCGCTTAGTCCCGTGTTGCTACTGGTATGGAAGTTGTTGATGATTCCCACTGCATCAACATCTTCATGAGGTCGATCATGTTCTTCAACGAGCACTTCTTGATCATGTCTTGCGTCCTTCCTATTTTTGTCCTTCTGTTAAAATTGCACATGCCTTTCTGTTGATACAAAAGGCATTGCGTATTTGATATAAAAAGAGTAACACAATCATCACTTACATATGCTTGTAGGTGGGCAACATAGGAGCGAGATCCTGTAACCTGGTGGCACTTGACTTGTGCATGGTTTTACTTGTTCTACTCCGAGACTGCCTATAACCACAATTGTGTTATACTGCAGCACAAGTAGACCACATAAAGACTAGACAAGAAATAAATGAGTTTACACATACACACACACCTTGTTCTTGGAACTTGACCACATGTGGACAAGTGCACACCACTATGTGTCATTCATGCAAGACACAAGAGAGGTCTTTCTGATTTCATCAGTGGGGACGCCATTGAAGTAAGATCGCTTGAACTTGTACCATGTCTGCCGTACAACAGACTGGAATATACTCGTGCATGCTTCTTTTGTTGCTTCATCATTGTCATCAATGGCCAGCCTCAACTGCAGAAGTGTGAATGCAAATTAAATCCATTACTAAGTTGCTGAAGGCATAGTTGAATGTCAACAGAGGATATACATACTTACAGATAGCTTGGCCACAAATCCATTGAGATGTTCGATCCATTGATTGTAATGTTTCTAGTGCGGGAAAATTGGTACTTGAGACCTGACTACTACACCTGCCTCTGAGGCAAACTTGGCAGCTTGCAATGGATCATTTGGCATTCTGTTCCCCTTGACAACCGAGATGGGCATCCTTGTTCCCATTGATTGGGTGGTTTTGTGAAGCTTGACCCCCTTAGTTGCTTGCCTCGACTTCCTCGCTCTTCTCTACAATGGTACTACACAGTTTTCATACATTCAGATTGTTAGAAAAGTAATATGGATATCAAATAGTGTGACTTGATTTATAGACATGTCTAAGTTAGTACCAACTTTCACAAGTTTGGTCGTTCTGCTGGTGGGGAGGTGGAGTCTCCTCTTCGGTATGGCTAAGGTCATCTTCACGTGACCAGTCCCTCATAGGGCTTTGTTCGCCTTGTGTGTGCTAACTTTTGGACCTAGTTGAAACTACAAGATGCTGCAACTCTGCTGGACTAGTTGGCTTCACTCTCTTGGATTGCCATTCCCCAGGACCCATATCGGTGCTACCTTTTGCCCTGCTGGCAGGGACTTCTCTATGGCTTGTTCAACCCATAGCCTGAAATTGGAGAAACAAACTTAAGCGGCAAGCATGTAAAAATTGCATTGCTATCCACACAACAAAGGATTGAATTACACTGCTACCTAAACCAACCCCCCTCCCATCGCAACATCACAAGATAGAACAAGCACCTCAATTGCAAGGGGTACTCGCTCTTCTAAATATGTATCTGTATCACCATATCCCTGAACACGCTCCCCTGCTTCAGGGAGATATTTTGGATGTCAACATGTAGATCACAAAGGCATTTATTGAGTTAACCTTGTACCAAATGTCAACAAAACAGAGCAGGAGCGTGCAAATTAGGCGCCTAAACTACAACTTATATGGAAGTCATTACTTGAATAAAGCACATGTGAACTACAGCTTATACGGAAGCTATTATACTCAAATAAAGCACATGTGAACTACATCTCAACTAAGAAACATGTAACCTCGTCACTATATATCTACATGTCCCAGGTTCAACCACTAGAGTACAACATGCATCATAAAAGGAGTTTCAGTACCTCTTCCTATTCTTGGCTACGCTGTGTCGTCAGCACTGCCCTCTTGTCATCCTGGTCATGGAAGTGGTGCGGACGGCGTCGACGAAGGTGTAGCAGATCCAGTGTGGTGGTCGTCAATGTGACGCTGGGGCTCGATCGTGACAGGTGCCGACGTAGGGGGTCCGGATCCGGTGTGTACCGCCGCTAACGGCAGACATTCTGCTGTTAGTGGACCTACTGTCGATGAAAAGGATCAGATTCGAATCTAGCTCCGGCTCCAGCTAGGGTTTAGAAAGGTATGAGAGAGGGTGCGGCTGGAGAGTGGAGAGGAAGTCAAGCTACTGTGCCGATGCACCTAGCTAGGGTTTGGACCGGGGTGGCAGAGGGGGCTAGGCTTTGGAGCGAGAGGAGAGACGGTGCGGCTAGTCCGGCTGGAGAATGGAGATGGAGGCGGAGACGACAACTCCTTGTGCTTTTATTTGGCTATCACAATACCGCAAATACCCCTATCTGAAATCAATGGCGTGGCAAACCAATTTTCCGCGAGAAGGGCAAAAGAGAGACATCTAATTTTTGGTTCGTGTTGGCGGCACTGCTTGGCGCGGGGATTTCATTTTTGCCCAAAATTAAATTTTCGCGCAAGCAGATCATCGCCCCGTCTGCCGTTTGTGACCAGAGACCAAATTTTATATGACGAATGGTGATGATATATACAGAGTAATACAGTAATGTGTATTAACCGTCGGATCACCAATATTAATCCCCCAAGTTTTGGTGCCCCCCCAAGTTTCAGGGGACAACGACTCTTGATAGCGTTTATGTGTCGGTGATGCAATTACGCGACACGTGGGACAGTCTGCTACTAAAGGCATTCTTTGATCAGTACCCATCTTTTCCTCTTTTGTGCGCCGTTTCCATTGCCGTTCGCCCCCTCCGGTGCCACCCACCCTGCGCCGGCTCCCCCTGCCCACCTCCCCCCCCCGCACACCAAAACCTCTTGCCTAGATCCTTCTGCGCCGTGGGGATATACTGCGCCCATGGCATTATACCACGCCGCCATCTATTAGAGCGCCACTCCTTTAGCGAGCAAGCCGGTCGAGATCGCCTTCTTGCCTCGGCATGGTGAGGCCATCTGTGATCTCCTCTTTTTCATGAATTTATGGTGTTTGATGAAACACATGTGTAATTTTTTCTGATTGTTGCAGATGGCACAAGTTAAATCAAAGCAGGTAGAACTACCACATCGCAGAAAGAGCCAGAGGCAGGCAACCATTCTCTGAGAAGCAGAGAATAGGCACCACCACAGCCCAAAAAGAGCCGGATGAAGGCTCGTAGTGTCCCAAAAGCAGAGGAACAAGCACCACCATAGCCCAGGAAGAGGCAGAGGAAGGTGGACAGTATCCAAAAAGCAGAGTAAGAAGCAACCAAAGCTATGCTCGCCCTGGAGTCCGAGAATTCTCATAGGCAGACTTGAACAACCGCCGACAGCAGCAGCATGAGGAGAATGCTGAAATGGAACTCAGGGAGGAGGAGCTCACTGAGGAACAACTACAGTAAATGATTGAGTTCCACTCAAAAAACCAGACCAGCCGCTTTGCACCTTCCTGGATCAAATCTGCAGGTACTCATGGGGGCACACGCGCTTGCACTCATGGAGGTTCGATATGTGCCACAATTAGTGGTACGAGAAGTAGTCGAGGAGGTAATTTGATGTGTGCCACAATTGGTGGTACGAGGAGCAGTCGAGGAGGTAATTTGATGTCTACCAATGGTGGTACGAGGATCGGTCGAGGAGGTTTGATGTCTGCCAATGATGCTATGAGGAGTAGTAATATTGAGAGAAAGAAAGAGGTGGTTTAGTTCTATGACTTTCAGTATTACAGCTCAAAGAAGATACGAAGCATCAGCTTCTGCGATATTGAGTTCTAGTTTCCACTACTCAAAGAGCCTGGCACAAAATCACAGTTTTGGATTGTGACTTAGGAGAGTATCTTCAGGAGCTACCGTGCTAGAGGGACGGCACTAGCAGACCAAAGGGTACTTGGTTGGGATGAGCTTGAGAGAGTAGCTGGTATACCCATCCGGCCCCTCTTTGAGCAGTTCCTGGGCTTCGTTCTCCTTTTCAGTGAGGTTGATTGAATTGTGATAAGCTAGGTGCGTCAGTTCTATGCAACAGTGTGGATTCATCCTAAGCATGACTACATTGCTTTTATGCTCCATGGTAGGCTAGAGCGAATGTCCTATGACCGCCTGTAAGAACTCCTTGGGGTCGATACTTCAAACAGGAAGCTCCATGATATAGTCTACGGAGATGCTTTGCCTCTGCGTCATAGCAGGACTAGAGGTACTTTTCCTACAGACCAGGAGATTTAGCCGCTCTTCATGGAGTCCTTCGTCGATGGCTCCTTGCGTACACCGGACAGACTGCGTCCATAGGCTTACGTTCTACGCATGGCTCTAAGGAAGACAGTCCTTCCTCGTGGCAGCAACAGGGAGTCATTGACTAGCTTGAAGCAGTGGCTACTACTATCAATATGGAGAGGCGAGCAATTTGACTTCTTACACTTTTTCCTGTATGAGATCGAGTATGTGATAGCTGACGCTATTAGTATTGGATGGCAGCACATGTACCTTCACATCATCAGCTATCTGCTACGCACGATTGACTCTGGGTGTGTTTGGTTGAGCTATGGCTATGGGAAAAAGCTGCTGTGGGCTATGAGTTGTGGGAAAGCTGCTGTGGGTTGTGAGCCATAGAAAAGCTGAAAGATGTTTGGTTAAATAGGTATAAAATATACCTTCTATCTTTATCTCTCTTGAAACAACTATGGAAGAGCTTTTTATTCCACCAATTTTGAAAAGCAGAAAGCCAAAAGCCAAAAGCAGGGTCAAACTAGCTTTCAAAAATGTACTACGGAAAAGCAGCTGCTTCTAAAAAAGTAGCCCCTTTGGTTGGGCTTTTGGCTTTTGGGGCCAAAAGCCCAACCAAACAGACCCTCTGAAAAGAATGGGTCGCTATACAGTGAGTCGACCTGCGAGGTTATGACCTACATGCCAGCAAGTCCGGACGATCATCGTCATGGACAGCATGCCTTTAGGTCCGTTCAAGAGTTGTTACCCATACAGAACAGAGAAAGACACGAAATAGTGGATGCAGCCCTAGAGCAGGCAGAGCACTAGTCTGGGATTGGAGGAATCTTGAATATACGAATGCAAGATTCAGACTCTGATGACAGTGACTACCGTGACCCTACGTCAGACGACCACAACGAGAGATGGTTGTCCTCCAGTGGTGCAGCCGACAAAGAGATGGACGTTGTTCCACCTACTACAGAGACATTAGCTAAGCAGGCACCACCTCCAGTGTCCGTTCAACAACCGTCAAAGCTTGGACAAATACTTGCTAGGCTAGTTGTCGGCCAGGAAGAAAACCAGAAATGTATGGAATGACAAGAGAGGTGTTTGAAAGCAAGTATTGATAAGCAAGTGGAGAGTGTGGTCCTTCTCAAAGAGTAGATGAGCCAGCAATCATCTGCTTTTTGTGAGGCCATCAACCAACAAGGCCAAAAAATTGACCTGATGTTCAATGTGTTCACCGGTTGCTTTAGTCAACTATATAGTGCCACAGGGGTTAAGACCCCTGACTTTTAGACGCTTCAGTTGCAATGTGACAGTTAGGTCAATCTCATTGCTGGTTATCTGACTGGTCCTGATAATACAACTGTCCACACAGAGTTACCCATTGCGACGATGCTACATAAGAAGAGTTCAGCTTTAGGTCTTGATCAGGCCAGTGATCCACCTTCTTCACCCCCTCAGGTCGAGGTGCAAGTTGCCATGGAGGCAAATACAGAGCCTCTCAGGGCTTCTCCAACGATCGAGATACCGAGCCAGCTTTAGGTTTTGATGAGGCAGGTGATCCACCTTCTTTGCCCCCTCAGGTCAAGGTGCAAGCCACCACGGGGACACATACAGAGCCTCTCGGGGCTTCTCCAATGACTGAGATTCTAGAACCTGCTAATGCTAGTATTACTACAGTCAAACATAAGTAGAGTTCAGCTTCAGCTCATGACGTAGCTGATCGACCTTCTTTGCCCAATCAGATCGAGGGGCCAGATACTACGTGCGACGCCACATGGGCACATACAGAGCCTCCCAAGGCTTCCCCAACAATCGCGGAGCCTGATGCGACCACTGAGCCTACTAATCCTACCATTAATAGAGCGAGTCAACCCTAGGGTCTGACACTACTACTTTAGTTCAATAGACCGGAGAGTCCACCATTCGTCTAGGTAACCACATCACTGAGCATGATGAGACATCGGATTCAGACAATGAGATTTTAGCGTACTCTCCAGGCGAGATGCACTCATCAAGTGAGTTTGACCTCAACAACACCGTCATGACTTCGATGCCTGCTTCGTCGTCATCACCACATCCTTTGGATGCATAGTCACCTTGATTCCCTACCGAGGAAGGGACGTACAAGAGATTGGTGATAGTTCGACAGTCGAAGGGAGGGATGTGGTAGAAGGTGAGGGAACGGAGGCATCAAAATTTGGATTTAGAACGATTCTTGATGTAATAATTGAAGTCTTGCCTATGACACAATGTCTATTTTATGGTTCTATAATAAGTTATACATGTTGAACCCTTTTTATCACATTGTTGCCATGTAGGCATCAAAATTTGGATTTAAAATAATTCTTGATGTAATAATTGAAGTCTTGCTTACGACACATTGTTAATTTTATAGTTCTATAATAAGTTGTACATGTTGAACCATTTTTATCACTATGTTGCCGCTGTAAATTAAACCTAACATTTAAGTGCGATATGAGCGACATTTATTGAGTCTGACTATCTCGTTGCAACTTGAGCCGTTGCTCTTAAGAGAGAACTACAGGGTCGAACAACCCCATTGCAAGTTAAGGAGTCGCCCGAACACGAAATCAATTGCCCAACGCGTTACAATGATAGAGTAGGGGATTTTCTTTCATGTGCAATCAAATATTGCTTGCACATTCAGAAAAGAGTAATAGATATTGTCCGGCACGTTACAATCGCATAGCATCAGACTTTCTCGTGTATGCATTCAGAAAAGAGTGATATACATTGTGCTGACGATTAACATTTACAATGCTTGACGCAGGTGGAAGCATTCAGAACAGAAATATGTGAAGTTACTAAGTTACCTACGGTGTTTCATAAGAGGGAAGGAAGCTTCCCTAAAACCTAACTCCCTTTCGAGAGGGGAGGTAGGATCCGGCCCATGGCCTCCTAATCACCTCATCTGAGCATGTCGGCCGCACAAGTCGATCGCATCGAAACACAAGAAGCAAACACCATGAAAGACAAAGCGACGTGCATAAGTTGCTCTTCGAATTAAAGAAACAAACTAGCCTTTTATTAAGATTGGAATGACCCTAGATATAATCTATGGCTCAAAGAAGGCAAGGAGGACGACATCTCCTGCATGTTTGGCCATCACGATGGCCTCCGCGGCGGTGGTAAAGTCACAAGTGAGCTCCTCCTTCTCATCGGTGCCAACTGGAAAGCCAGGTTCATGCAGGCGGAGATCATGGCCGGAACAAAGCAGCGCCGCAGCCAAGGCTAAGGCAACCCCATGGCGCACCATGCTAAGGGCCACCATCCTAACCTAAGCTGGCATGGCCCGCAGATGGTCGTTAAGCAGGACACCCCTGCGTTCATGTCGTTGACGACGATGAGGGCCGCCTCTCGAAGAGCGGCTAACTCCTCCTCTAGGGCTAACAACACTAAAAACCATCAAAACAAGGCCGTGGACATTTAGACAGAGCTTCTCGACGAAGGAAACCTTACCAATCATCCCAGCCTGAGCATCGGTAGCTACCACCCGGGCATAAGCAGTCTCTCGCTCTGAGGAGGCAAGGGCAGTCTGAATGGCATCAAGGCAGAGCGTGAGCCGACTAACCTTGCCCCTGCGGTTAGAGCGCGGGTCATGAGCCGCATCCTGATTATGGAGGGGCTCGTGGACTTCTCGATGGCCGAGGGAGAAGACCGCTCTGGTTCCACAGAGCACGCGTCCGGAGAGTGGGTGGCATCGGATAACCGCCCGACCTCTAGTGTCACAGCGTGAGAAATGGCCCTAAAAAGATTAAGGAGATCAGAATAGAACGACTCCAACAACTAAGACCAAAACTGCCTTACCCAAGCCGCCACAAATGGAAGCGAAGATGCAGCAGAGGCCCGCTCCCCTCCAGAGGGTTCTCCACCAGGTGCTTCCCATGGTCCATCACTTTGGCCGAAGATGCGACTCGCTCGAGGCTAGATAGAAGGCAAAGGAGTACCGCAGGAAGACAGAGAAGCATGGTTGCCTCACTCTTACCTCTCTCATAGATTTATGGCTAAACCAGGCATACTGGGCTCTTTGGGTTTTGTGCAAATTTAATACAGATTTAATTGCTGTGGATTTCCAAGCAATAGGTTGCAGCGGGTGTAGTCAGAAAAAGAGTAATAGATATTGTTCGGGATGTTACAATCACATAGTATCGGACTTTGTCGCATGTGCATTCAGAAAAGAGTAGTACACATTGTGCCAATGATTAATATTTATACAATGCCTGACGCAGGTGAAAGCATTCAGTCATTGTCTGGCACATTACAATCACATAGTATTGGACTTTCTCACGTGTGCATTCAAAAAAGAATAGTACACATTGTGCCAATTATTAACATTTATACAATGCCTGACGCAGGTAAAAGCATCCAGTCATTGTTCGGTGCATTACAATCACGTAGTTTTGGGCTTTCTCGTGTGTGCATTCAGAAAAGAGTAATACACATTGTGCCAATGATTAACATTTATAATGCCTAACGCTGGTGCAATCATTTAGAACAGAAATACACTAATAATAAGTTACTAAGTTACCTACGGTATTTCATATGTTTCGTGGATCAGTTGGAGGCCATTGTGCATTTCACTGTCGATGGCAAGCATATCTGGTATCAGGAGCCGCATCCACTCCTGGCACTAGGCCATGGCCTCCTCCATTGTGGGTTGCGCATTGTACAACCAGTGGCATAGCCTATCGGTCCATTTCTCCATGAAGCGCTTCATGACCTTCTTCATCATCGACTCCGGTGACATAACCGGCTTCCACTTGGTGACGAGCATGTGGAACATGGCGTACCCTTCATTCGGTGGGATGACACTAATGGCAACGAACCGGGATGCCAAGTGCGGTACAACGAGCTTGTTGACGAATGGTGTCAACCAATCGGTCCCACCAAAAGCGAGCTTATACTATAGCACCATCTTGTCATCGCAATCTGCCGTGAAGAACCACGTACATAGAGCACCCTGCCAATCTTTTCTAGGGAACTAACCTTGTAGGAGATCAAGCATTTTCTGGGACAAAATCTCGGATGCCTACCTCATTAGGTGGTCAACCCATGAGTCTGTAGCTGCCATTCCTCCCTCCCAATGGCTTGTTGCGGACATTTCCAAGTCCGCGCTTTAGGTAAGGAATGATGACACCATCGACAAACCCGTTCCAAATGTCAGGCCAAGCCGCTTGCTTCCATGAAAGCACAATGTCGTAATTTTTGTACGCGTTTTCACCAGTACACATCAACAGGAACTTCTAGAGCACGGTCAACACCTTGGTGAGCATCGGCTGTAGCAAGTCTGGGTCGATGGTCGACATCCATGGCTGTAGAAATACGTTAACTGGAACAATCTCCCAGGAAACGTCGTACCTGTCGGCAGCGCCGGACAGTCCGGGCAACACTACATCATGCAGGAATTCCCTAGTGTGAGGGAACTCTAGCGGTAGGTTGTGCAAGAACTGTACCAGTTGTTCTTGTTGTGGGAACCTGGTGGGAGTCCACGTCTCCTTCAACCATTTCATAATGGGGTTGACCACCAGTTCAATGAGCAGCCTAGCATACGGCGAGGAGGCAGACCCATTGTCCAGCAGTATGTACTTGAGCTTGCTCACCGCCTCCATCTTCCTATTCAACTGCCCTAGCGGATCATACCACGTCAACTGCTTGAACGTCTCCTACATGGTAGGGACCAACATCTTGCACACTGTGTCCGGTAGGGACATCTCCTTGTAATTGGAGGGATACTCAGTCAGCAACTTTGTGAACTCACTGATAACCATATCCAAGATGACCTCAGTGTGGCTCTCCTGCGGGCTTGGTGGTTGCATGACCTTGTCATCATGAGGACTCAAATTGCTTGCGCCCTTGTCATCAGACGAGGTTGAATCATTGGAGGGATTATTGGTTGTAGGGTTGATGTAGGAGGCATCGGCCCGGTCGATGCTGAGACCTAACTACCTATGGCGCAGTTGCACCTAGATGAGGTTGGCGTCCCCTTGGTGGTGTAGTCTAAGGCCGTGGCCAGCACTGTAGCCTATGCGTTCCATTATCTGGTGAACCGCTAAGTTGTTCACAGCGGTCATTGTCGGCGCCGTCGGATAGGGCGACGCTCGACGCACGCCCAGCGGAGCGGAATGGCTGGACTATGACACCAGGCCCCCAAAGACAAACGACATGAGTCGCCTGTCATCGACGGCAGCAATGGGCATGGCATCCTCATCGACAACAGTGGCGCCATCAGCATCGACAACCGTGGCGCCACTAGCATCGGCAACTGCTGCGCCATCAGCATCAACAACCACGGCGCCAGGGACAGTGCCAGTGTTGTGCTCTGCTGGCATTGTATGCTGGATGTTGCCACCGGTGGGCTCATCGTAGGCCATGGGAAGTGGCGACAGTCGTGTGGATGGATGTCACAACAAAGTGGGAGGCAAAAGAAGTTGTGCACTTCTAACTTTTTCACTTAAGTACGGGAATATGTTGCGGCAGTTCCAAACACTGGATGGAGGATGATCAGCAACTACTGCATCAATGCGGTTGAATTGAGATTAGACCGTGTCTCCTCAGGGGGTGTCGCAACGCCATGGACATCGCAACCATCAAAGTTTGCCCATTCTGATCAGAGGACGTGGGTGCATAGCTATTGAGGTTTTCGGGACCCTAAGATAGTCCGACCCTACAAAATATAGATGCTCCCGATCACTATGAGTCGATGAACAATGAAATACAGTGCTGGCAACTATCAGGGGCTATCCAACTAGTCCATAGAACCCAACTATCAGGGGCTAACAACTAGTTCTAGTCTATACTACCTCCATTTTTATTTAAGTGTCATATTTGCGTCCGGTGACCATACCAAGGAGATGGTTAATTATTCCCATGGTGAGTTAATTCCTCAATGATTCTCCCACGCATGCAAGATGATAGCTCTACTTCCCTTCTTCTCATTGGTCCACCACACATACCGAGATGTGCACACTGTGCATGCAATGTCCTTAATTGCACTTTCTCTCCCACCAAAGAGCTCAGACAAAAATATGACACTTATTTCTGATGTTTTACAAAAACCAAATACGACACTTAAATAAAAACGGGAGTAGAACTAAACAATTAGTTCAGGATACAAACAGGTATGGACTAATAACACATCTAATTGGCTAATTTTTAGTTTGCTTTTTTTAGACATGGCTAACTAGTCATAGTCCATCCAAACAGGGCCTAAGATAGTTCGATAATAGTTTTGATGAAACAACAAAATACAGATCGTGTCAACTCTTGCGCCGAGTTCACCGCAACCATCCACCGTTCATCTTGCGTACCTCCACCTTGAGCTTAGCTTCATCGTCCTCCTGCTCCTCCCATTCCTCATCCTCGTCATCATTGCAGGTGGCCGCGCGAATCACGCTAAAGAAGCAGGGGTCGCCGACGTTGAGGTGGTTGTTTGCGCAGAACTCGACCCACCCGTACTTGAACGACATGCACAATTTGTTGTTCATGCGGGTCCTATCCAAGGCCACAAACTTGGACTGCCCAGCCATCTACAGCTCGATGGCTTGCCGCTGCTGGTAGCCATGCGCTACCTCAAAGTCCACTAGCACGTTCTTCGCCTCGCGCAAAAAAGATTGATGAGAAAGACGACACTGGTAACTTGCGACATCAGTATGTTCTGCGTCTCACGCGAGTGCTCACTAGATACTTCGCATTGAGGTGGTACTTCTTTAGGATCCATGATGGGTAGGTAGAGCTAACTACCGCTGGCCTCGAAGTCATGCGGGTACTGCTTGTGGCAGGTGGTAAGGTCGAAGACCTTGACGTTAATCTGTGATAGGCCATCATACCGCAATACAAGAGAAAACCCATCTTGGAGGTCGAGGGCATGGGCAAAGTGCTTCCATCCCCGATGGAGGTACAAGTGGCCCCCGTCGGGGAACACCTCCACCTTCCACCGGGCCAGGTTCTGCTCATCGTCCAGACAAAGCTTGAGTTTCCGATGACCTCCGACGGCCTGGGCCATTGCAGCCGGTAGTTTCTGCGTGCACAACGATGAACATAGTCAGATAGAGGGACAAGTTCATTCCTAAAGGCAAACCCCAGCAGATCGGATTCAGCACATAGAAAATGGGCACTTACTAATGTTTCTGCATATAATCCAGGAAGAAGGATCTTAATGCACTCCAAGTGACTCTAGTTTGGTCCTGCCATGTCTTCTTGTAGCCACGCCATGCCAACTAGGGAACTTGACAGTCTTGAGGAATCCTTGCTGGTATGTCTCTATTCTCGTTCTCCTCTCGTGGGGGGCTTTCTTTTTCTGTGTTTCTGGTGTTGTCACAAACGCAATGAGTGCACACACTGTTGGGGCATCAGTGGAGGAGCTAACATGTAAAAACCAGCACCGAGACTAACGCCGTCTCATCGGCGTAAATGGAGGAGACATGCTCTGTATTCATCAGTGCATGCTTGGGAATGTCAATAATCCTACATCTCCGGTCGAACACGCCTTCTGTGGTACGACTGGTTGAGGTTCCTGAGGGAGTGCGATGGCACCTGAGGGGTGAAAAGACCTATCACCACCGCACCAGGCTTTCAAGTCTCAATCGTGTCATGATGGTCAATTCACTCATGTCCAGCTTTCATCCTGCATTCACTTCGCTCTCGGCAACCGCACAAGGTTTCTTTGAGAGGAGCAAGTCTCGGCAACCAAAAAGTCCTGCCGCCGTATATTTGAACACGTTAGATAGTATACATGTCATACGCATTTGTGCAAACATTTTCGTTCACAAAGGAACATTTACCATTATCTTGTTGCACATGTTATAGTCCGAGCATTGTAAATCTAACTGGGACGGACACATCTCACTCTTGGCAGCCGTGCAATGGTTGCTTTGTGCCTCGGTTTGGTGAACCAAACACGTATCAGTAGTGGTAGTAGTCATAAGTCGCTCTGATCATGCTCAAAATGAGTGGCTCTGATCCGTCGTGAACCCAACTCGTCATATTTGCATGTGTCTAATAAAAATTGTTGAACTTGTAATAGCCATGCAGTGAGGAGTTCATCTGAACAAGTTTTGGCTTGATCTAATGCACAACGGATGAGGCATAGATGTAGCATTTTTACCGCACACGTGAGAAAGTCCCTCGCTGTCTACTGGATCTTTCGTTGGATAGTAAGTGTACCTATCTCTAGCTAGAAGTTGCATGTCCCTTCAAATCCAACCAAGAGAAATTGCTTATGAAAGCAACTCCTCTTCACTCTTCTGTCTACCCCTCGACTGTTGTGACTGCATGGATAGGAGTAAAAAGACCTATCATAACTGCACCAGGCTTTCAAGTCTCATGCCATCTCCTAGGCTGCTGCTCTCCCTGTCGCCCTCGGTGACGACGCTGATGCCACTAGCACTGGTGGTTCGCTCGCCACCGCCGGTCCTAGTGCGATCCCTCTCGCCGCCGCCGGGTCCGCTCGCCATCACTGGTTCTGCTTCTTGTGTGGGCGGGTCACCTGCACTATCGCGGTCCCCCTCGCCATCCGCCAAGGCCGACGATGAGCCCAAGGCCGAGGCCGAGGCTGACGATGAGGCCGAGGCTGAGGGCGACATCTTGGCTGAGGCCGAGGCCGTGGCCGACATCTTGGACGAGGCTAAGTTCGAGTCTGATGGCTCTCTAGGCTATGTCACAATGGATGCGGAGGATGATCGTTTGCATGGCTACGCAATGCCTGTTCTCCCAGGGCCAAATCTGCTCTTACGCGTCAGTCCGTATGGTGGCCAGGTGTGCCCCATCTACCCCAATCATAAGGCCCATGGTTGGATCGAGGCCAATGCCAGGGCACATGTGCTGGTGAGGGCACATGCCCCCCTAGATGGCACCTACACCAACAACAAGAACATTGCCTGCCATCGTGCCCTGGCAAGGAACCAGGGCTAGATGGCCTAAAGGGATCATCCAGCCACACCTATTGGTGCCCTTGTTGCATGACTTGCGTAGAGGTGTGGGATGGCACTCCTCATTAGTAGTATCAAGTCATCTCAACATATGTAGTTAGGACTAGTTTGCTATCAGGTGCCATTAAAATTAGTATGAAGTCTTGTTAATCATCTGTAGTTAGAAATAGTATGTTTAGGTAGTAGTTGGATGACTTCGAGTAGTGGAATGTCACTGCTCTCCTCTTATTATTATGGCAGATGATGGCATGGTTATGTAGGCTGAAGTCATATCGTTGTTGTAATCCACATGTATACGAAGTATGGTTTGTCATTATCTTTCTATCTAGTAGCACTGATATCCTCTTATTATGCATGTAATGTGCGCATTTGTGCAAACATTTTGGTTCACAAAGTATCGTTTACCATTATCTTTGTGCACACGTGATGGTCTGAGCATTGTAAACCTGAACGGGCCGGACATATCTCAATCCAACCGCGCAAGGGTTGCTTTGTGCCTCAGTTTGGTGAACCAAACACATATCAGTAGTGGTAGTATTAGTCATGAGTGGTTTTGATCTGTGTTGAACCCAACTCGTCACTTCGCTCTCATCAACCGCGTAAGGTTTCTTTGAGAGGAGCTAGCCTAGCCTAAATGCATAATAGAGTAGCCATAGGTGTTAAAATTCTACTGCACACGTATCTGTGGTGAACCCAACTCATCTTGTTTGCATGTATCTGATAAAATTTGTTGAACTTGCAGCAACCATGCCACGAGGAGTTCATCTGAACAAGTCTTGCCTAGACAGAAAGTCCGACAGCCATACATTTGGTATCGTTGTGCCATCTCATCGGTTGGGTATGCCATTACTCCTGCATCTCTGGTCGCACGTATCAGTATACGTACTTGGCATACTGGTCGGACTAATTAATGATCTCGCCTTAGTGGTTGAAGCATGCTATGTGAAAGGAATGCTTTATGTCAGTGGCTTATGCAGTGTATATGAACCTGTAACAAGTACTAGTTGCAGTTGAATGGAATAGTCTTGTACACAACAGACAATCCGCATAGTGTAGTACTGACCCTGACGGACAAAGCCTATGTGTCCGCTGAAGCACAAGTTTAGAACAACTGAGCATACCGAACATGTTCAGAATACAAAGCTAGAAATCGAAAGCAAAGTGAAGCTTTAGAATACATGTTTTCATAAAGATTATACATGAAATCTCCAACAAATCATCATCACCTCCAGACATGTGATCTCTATTGCCACAGTTACTGTCATCACTGCAATACTGGTTTCCAGTATCATCTTCATCCTCGCTGCCTTCATGTATGCCAACTGGTTCCCTCTTATCTCTTAGAAGGTCTTCTAAATTGGCTTCAATGATAGTGCCTTCTCCATCATGACTAACTTCGTGCATAACCCGATCACCATCACCCAGCAAGACTTCATGCTCATTGTCAGAACAGTGATCATCTTGGTGCACTATAGGCTCTATTTCATTCACGTCATACATATCCCAATGTTCGAACTTCTGCATGACTCGCCAATCTTTGCCTAAGGAGGTGTCCTGTCGATAAAAAAATCTTCCTTGCCTATGTCGCAAGAATGAAAGGGTCATCCTTGTACCAGAATGATTTAATATTGATGGATCTAAAATATCCATCATCGTCAATGCCTGCAGACTTCGTAGTGCCATCTAGATTGTACTAGTCATAGCGCAGAAGAACCACCATCCTATGGCTTTGTACGCTGGAGTTATACATCAACTGAATAACTTTTCTAAGGACACCATAAAATTGCACTGATCGGCCTTCATGTGCGACGATGGTCATGACACCACTATTCTGTGTACGCAGGGATTTCTCATGGTCAACAGTGCTATATCTGACTCCATTAATATTGCAAAGCTACACAGACCCAGACTTAGGTATCAAGACCACATGACAGTGCATACAAACCTTCACAGACCTCTGTTGGTTTCTCTCTATGCAGCTCCTCGATCTGCACACAAACATGAAACCACCATCACCACTAAGTTGTCGTATAATTCTGCCAATGATTGGCCTAACAGAACCAAAATATGCTAATCACATACATGAGACTTAAACCATGCTAGAAACTCTACTGCTAGCCTACTATCAACATCATCACTTGCCCCTTGTTCCTTTAAAATTTGTCTGTATATTCTGTAGCACATAAGCATTATTATTGGTAACATTTCTTACATAATATAGGAAACAACAAATCAGCATATAAAAAATTAGACTTACTACACATATGGTCCAACCTCGTCGCAGTTATTAAGAACATACCAAGCTAGCTTATTGATTTCGGCTTTATCCTTGATGTCCTTTACCCTAATCTAGCCAATGGGCTTCACACCATGCATGAAAATAGAGGTCTCACCAGGTGCTGGCCCATCATGTGACATATTGTTGTCCCAGTTATATCTTCTTTTAACATCATCCATGAACCTCTCCCAAAATGCCAACATCTCACTTTCTAAGTAAGCCTCCAGAATTGATCCTTCAGGCCTGGCCCTGTTCCTTAATAAATTCTTCAACGTGCCCAGTCGCCGTTCTATTGGGTACATCCATCCATACTGTACGGGCCCTCTAAGAAGTGCCTTGTCAGGTAGATGGACAACCAAGTGCACCATAACATCGAAAAAGGCCAGTGGAAAAATCTTCTCAAGCTTGCATAAGATGAGTGGGATGTCCCATTTTAGCTTTTCCATGACTTCTTTCCTTAGAGTTCTACTGCATAGTTGCCTGAAGAAGTTCCTAAGTTCTAAAATAGTTTCGTATACATCTTTGGGAACAAAATCTCTTAAGCCTGCAGGTATGATCCTTTGGAGAACGACATGGCAAGTATGCGTTTTCAGCTTGCCAACTATCTTGGTACCATCTGCACTTATGGATTGTGCTAGGTTGGCTACATAACCATCTGGAAACTTGACACCTTTAAGGAACTTGCAAAATTCTACTCTGTGTTTTTCCGTCATGACATAGTGAGCTTCCGGGAATTTAAGCGAGGTGCCTTACTGCACGCCGTGATATTGAGGCCTTATGTTCATATCACACAAATCTAGCCTAGCGTTCGTTGTGTCCTTTGTCTTGCCCTCCACTTTCAGCAATGTCCAAAGAATGTTTTCACATATGTTCTTCTTAATGTGCATGACATCAAGATTGTGTGGCAGCAATAGGTCCTTCCAATACGGCAGCCCCCACCAAGCAGATTTTCAATTATAAATCACTAGCTCTTCTCCACGCTTTCGTTTCCTTTTTCCACCGTACTTACCTGGTCAGACATCTTTCACCTTGTCAAGTTCCTCAAGGACCTCCTATAAGGTGAACTTTTCCGGCGCATCACGGTCCTCAGTTTCTCCATCAAAATCCAAGCTCTTCCTCTAGGGGCGATCCCTAGGAAGGTAACGACAGTGTCCAAGGTAGCCTAGCTTCTTTCTTAGGCTCCTTGACAATTGATTTTTGTCGCAATAAATACATGCATAATAACCTTTTGTAGTTTGGCCTGACAAGGTGCTCAATGCTAGAAAATCATATATGCACCAAAGCACGGTAGTGCGCAGAGTGAAGCCTTTCTTATTATCACGATGTAGTACATGAAAAGTGTCGACACCCTTCCATTGTTCTTTCAGTTCTTCTATAATAGGCTCCAAGAATACATCAAAATCCTTTCCTAGAGAGGTTAGGCCCGGGATCAGTAGAGACATAAAGCAATTAGATGGGTTCACACATTCCCAAGGTGGCAGGTTTAGAGGCGTTACAAGAACAGGCCACATACTATATGTCGAGCTAAAGTTGCCAAATGGCGACGGCAAGCCTCAAGTTCCTTGGAAGCCTCAAGTTCCTTGGATCATCTGCAAAAGTTGGGTGCTTTCTATCAAAGCCACCTGGAATCATGCCTCCCCATCTAATTGCTTTTATGGCTCACCGATCCCGGGTATTCTTCTAGGAAAGGATCTTGATTAGTCTCATGCCCATTATAGAAGAGAATTGCTGTTCCTCGAGCAACAAAGATCCTCTATAACCTCGATATTAGAGGAAAATGCCTCAAAACCTTATGAGGAACCCACATGCTACCATATGCATCCTCCCATCTAGACTCTTTGCATTTTGGGCACGCTTGCAATTCCTCACGATCACCCCAAAACAACAAACAGTTGTTCTTGCACACATGGATACTTTCATAACCTTGTCCCAATTCTCAAATATATTTGTGTGCCTCCTCATATGATTTTGGTACATTGCTACTAGGGAATGCATCTGACAGCAACGCCAATAGTGCATCAAAATAGCTGTTGCTAACTCGATAGTGGGACTTGATATAGAGCAACCTAACAAGAAAGGAGAATCTTGAGAAGGTAAATCTAGAAAAAAACTAATTGCTTTAACTCATCCAATACTCTTTCAAACTTTGAGACTCTTCCAGCCCACTCTTCAGATGTCAATAGGTTTTGAACTAAATCATCAAAATCTGGTAATATGTTAACGTTGCGGTCCTCTTGCTCCTCCTCCGCAATCCAACCATCATGATGAGATCCATGCACATCTGATGGCTCTATAATGTCAGTACCTCCTCCCTCTTCCCCATGATGAATCCATGTGGTGTATGTGGGTGACATTCTGTGTATAAGTAAGTCGTCCTTCACCTCCTGCCAAGTTTTAACCACCTGGTTAAGACAATGTGTACACGGGCAAGGGATCTTTTGCTCTGGGTATTTTTGTTTAACCATATCCATGAACTCTTCAACTCCTGCAATGAATGACGGCGAGAATGGTCTCCGATTAGGAATCCAGGATCTGTCCATCTGTTGCAGCAAAAGTATGCAAAGTCCGTTAGAGTTTCGACCATTGGGTGGACAATGGCAAAACTAGCATTAGAACAAAGCATACAGTATTCGAGAGCACTAATCTGTGCATTTGTTCATATCATACTATGGGACAGTCTGGTTTTCTATTTTTGTGTGATAAAAGCATTGGTTTCAATTGAAATTCATACAGAATAGCCTTTCTTTATGTGTTCTTTACTTTATCGTGTATAGAAAATGGAGTTTTATAATCAAAGAAGAAGGTACTCATACCTTTGTTCTATGAACTGGCATGGCTCGACTACAAGCTGCCTCTGCCACGGCACACACCTGATCACGCGGACGCCAATGCCGCCACACTCCACTAGGAGAGCCCCGCCACGCCACCAAAAGGACGCTTGAGCCACCACAACAGATCGGGGATCCTCCGCCTCCGCCACCGTCGTCGCAAGTCCAGCGGGCATAGATTTGTTTCCACTTGCAGGGGATATATCCAATTTAGGTCAACCTATAGGGCATCCACATAGCCAATAGGATACTATAGCGACTCCAAAGAGATGTCAGCATAGCCAGGCATCTAGCGCAATGGTAAAGACACTCCAATCCTTGGTTCAGATCCCGTGTTCGACTCCCAGGTATTAGACCTTTTTCTTGAGAAATTAAACCCCGACAGCACACATGGTACAAGTGACACACAAACCGTTGGGTCCCACAGGTCGGATGGAGATGGAGAAAGGTCCCACAGGCACATGTGACACGTAAGTCATCGGGTCCCATAGGTCGGATGCAGAAGGACCGAGCGGAGACTTTTATGATGAATTGCAAGCATCAAGTGACACGCAAGCCATCGGATCCCACAGGTCGGATGGAGATAGGCCGTCGGGTCCCATGGGTCAGAAGGAGATGGAGAACGGTCCCACAGGTACACGTGACACATAAGCCGTCGGGTCCCACAGGTCATATGTTGAAGGGTCCTGCATGTACACGTCGGATGGAGATAGGACCGAGCGGAGACTTTTATGACTAATTACAAGCGTCACAGATGAGTAACTGTAGGTCCCACAGGTACACGTCGGATGGAGAAGGGTCCCATAGGTACACGCCGCATGGAGAAAGGATCGAGCAAAGACTTTTATGATGAATTGCAAGCGTCATAGATGAGTAACTATAGGTCCCACAGGTACACATCTGATGGAGAAAGTACCGTATGGAGATCTATGACGAAGCACCATTTGATACAGATTGAATATTGTTTGTCACAGATGTGTACTTAGTTCAATGATGAAGCCCTGTTCATCATAGTATTAAAGGAAATTGTCAAAGATGAGTCATGCGAATGATCTATGATGAAACCCTATGCTCTTCTATGATGTTTTTTGTGACGATGCTTCATTTTGTCATAGATAGGGAGGGTTGAAGGATCGTCACCACTGATCTTCTATGACAGTTTCAGAATCATCATTAAGATTTTCATCATAGAAGTGGATATTTCTAGTAGTGTCTGCTCATAGGGCATCATCAGTCGTCGGGGAGGGGGGGAAACACCACCGGTCGGCTGTCTAGGCGAGCAGGCACCCCCACCACCCTAGCTCTTGTGGACGCACCATAGTTGGCTGGGACATGGGCCCACTGCTGGGAGCATAGAGTCAAACGCTGCTAGTCTTGGAATTTCAAACATCACCACTAGGCAGACAAGGCACCATTGCTACCCTTGCCTCGCATCAGATCTAAGCATGGCCTGGGCGAAAGGGTCCACTATCGGCGCTTGCCTCTGCTATGAGCTGCAACCACAGCCTGGTGTCGTTGGCGCTTAGTCCCGTCGTGCCTTTGCCTGCCGGCCAGTCGAGTCTCCTAGTCCCCGTCCTGGCCCTTGGCTGTGCGGGCTGCTGCGTGGTGCTGCCGCCGGCTAGTCTAGCCTGTTCGCCTAGGCCCACGCCCCTCATGTTTCATGCTTAGAAGAGTAAGCATGCCATGAATCGGCACTGCAGCGTGCTTCCACCCTGGCCGCCGGCCATGGCCGAGCGGAGTAGCCGTCGCTCGCCCGCTATAACAACCCAAAAAATCCTATACCCAAACATACCAACTTTTAAAAACTTTTTCCAAAAACCCTTGTGTGACAAGTGATGCATGCTCGGAAGCCACCCTAGTTGCACAACTAGCACCTACATCTAGATGAGTGAGCATTTGCATTAATACAACTCTTGAGTTGCTTCTCTTAATCTTATGTGATGATAATTAAAACTTGATCTATGTTTAAGATAAATGTTTGTGTGTGTGGGCCCCATCCCTAGCTAGACCCAAAAGACCCCTAAGGTGACCTAGGTGGACCCCACTGAGGAGAATACATGTATACAAGTATAAGTGCTAAGGAATAGGAATAAGAATAGAGGAGGAAATTGTAACACCCTAGGTGTTAGCCTTGCATAAATTGACTTGCATTGCATGAGCATGAGCATCAAGCATTCATAATTAAGCTTTTACAATTGAAACATTTGATTGAAACATATGCAACATTGCTTGTTATTTTATGTTTCTTGGTATATATGCATATGATCATGAGTGAATACATGTAAATGGTTTATGTGAGTGACTAAAACATATTAGCAACACTTAGGTTAGCAAATGGAACATTGTTCATGAAGGTCACCTTTCATGACCAAACACTTAAGTAAGATTTCATGTGTTAACCTAGATGGCACTATGTGTGACTAATACATGAAATGATTGTATGACCTTGCAATTTGCTTAAACATGTTTAGAGTATCATTATGAACAACTTTGATATTCATGGTTAGGGGTAAATAGGTCATTAAGCCATAGTTTGAAGTGTATCATCTTTTAAATGTGACATGTTTGACCAAGTTTGAACTATGTATTAGAGACTTTGCATGTAGGTGGTCACTAAAGCAAAGTTGTAGTATGTGAGATGGGGAACAACTTTTATTTTTGGGTCATTGATTGATTTAGCTCCTAACATGCTCGAATTGGGATCACAAAAATTAGCAAAACCAACATTTCAACACTCATAGAAATTTTTGCTAAGTCATATTAACTGACAGCCTGACAGGCTGACCTTTGGGACAATATAACTCCGGTTCGGTTGGGAATTGGCACAAGCTCTTTGAACAAGAATTGGAGATGGTATATAGGTCTACGATTTTGGTTTAAGGAATTTTCACTGATATGCCTTGGATTAGGGAGTTGAACACTGTCATTTGGCACTGTCAGGCGTCCCATTCGGTTTCTAAATCGAACTGAACGAACAGTTCGATGGCCGACCGGAACAGAGCCCGCGCGCCGTGTGGTGGCCCACAGCGGCCACGCGTCGCCGGCGTCCTGCCCCGCACGGCAGAGCCAGGCCCCAGCGCACTACATCACTCCCAGCTATCGCCCGCACTCAGCCACACCCTCATTTTCCCATTTCGCCTTCTCCCTCGCCGGCCGAAGCAACTGCAGCGGCAGCCTAGTTCTTCCCCCGCCTCCGCCGAGCTCGCCTGCGCTCACCGCCGCCCATTCGTCACCACAGCAACACCACCAGCTCCCCAGCAACCCACCGCGTCCACCTATGCCCGCTGTTAGCACCCGGTAAGCTCCAGCGCCATGCAAGTGCTCGTCGGAGCTCCGCCGCCACCCTCCGTCGCCGTGGTCCCACCTAACCCGACCACCGCAGGCCACGATAGAGCGCGCAATAGTTTCCTTGTAGTGCAGTGATGCTCGTCCGAGCTTTAGTAGGGGCCGCCGAGGTCGTCACCGGCGTACCGCCGTCGTCCCACCTCGCCGAGCCTCCATGGCCGCCACCGTCGTCACTAGCGTCGACGATAGGGCCGGCCAAGTGGTGCAATCGATGCGCTAGGTCGAGTAGGTCATACCGTGAAGATGTCACCGCCGGCAACCTTGCCGTCGGCGAGCTCTGGCCGTGCAACCGTCGCGTAGCGCCGCTACCCTGTCTCGGTGTCACTGACGCATGGGGTCCTCTGTCAGCGGGTCCCACCGGTCAGTGGCAGTTAGAGAGTAGGATAGTTCATT
This sequence comes from Miscanthus lutarioriparius, assembly GCA_904845875.1. Lineage (NCBI taxonomy): Eukaryota > Viridiplantae > Streptophyta > Magnoliopsida > Poales > Poaceae > Miscanthus > Miscanthus lutarioriparius. The sequence continues at coordinate 55,098,731 of CAJGYO010000010.1, forward strand.
TGATTCAGGGTTTCATGCTGTTTTGCAATATTTAGATCTCTAGTTTGGTAGCTTCAAAAATTGTGAAATAAATTTGGTAGTGTTCCTTAGGAAGTGAAGTATTTAAGAAAAATATGATCTTGACACTTACAGTAGAAATTTTGGAAGATTTAAATGGAGATTTGAAATGTTTTTTTGAATGCATGCAAACTTGTTTATTTTATATCTAGAGTTCCTGTGCTCCAAAAATTATGAAATTTTTGTGGTAAGCTATTCTTGACATGTATGAGCTTTGGTAAAAATTTGAGGATCAGTCCATGCATATATTTGTAGTTATAGATTTTTCTTTTATAAATAGGTAATCCTTGTATGAATTTTTATAAATTATTTAGGAATCCAATATTTATGAAATTTGTTGGAGGTTATCCTTGTACTATAGGGATTCTAAGAAAAATATAAAATCTATTTCTTGACACTTTTCACTACGGTTTTCTATTTATGCTATTTTAAGCCTTTCTGCCTTGTCATTTTTGCATAGAATGTTTTACTTGATAAAATGGCATAAAACTTTTACAGTAGTCTTTTGGTAGCATTAGTAAGGCACTGTAAAGTTTTGAGAATTTATGAAGTACATCTAGTATATGTTGGTTATTTAACCTAAGTATCTAAATAAAATAATAAAGGCATTTAAAGAAATAGTTTGGACTTCACCATTAGGTTTTCTTAAGTGTATTTGGTATGTTTAAACTGTTGGTAGACTTTGGGTTGTAAAAATTTGAATGCTTATATGAAGTAGAAGTATTGTTACTTTATAATGCGAATTGGAATAGTTTCCGGACAGATTCTGGAGTTTGATAAGTTGCATGATAAAAATGATGATTACTGTAAAAATAGTTAATAACAAAGTTGTAGATAACTTCATTATATGTCTTGTGTTAAAATTTCAGGACCATAGGTCAAACGGGTTAGGAGTTACAGCTGTTTAAAGTTAGCTTTTCCGAATTTACTTGCTCTCTGGAATTTCTGGACAGCACTGATATGATTGTCGGTTTTGCCTAAGATAAGTTGTGAATTAGCTTTTGTGAATTAAATAAGAGTTGTAGGTGATTTTATAAGCTTTCCATAAAGTCTAGGATCACTGCATTTGGATAATCAGAACTCCAGTTATGAGTAAAACAAATAGCTGCTGTTTGTGAAATAGTTGATGAATTGTTGAAGTAGTTGATTGCATAATCAAGAAGAGATATGCACCTACTCAGTAAACGCGATGCACTTGATGTTACTTAAACCACATGCCATTAAGAATATTTGCAAGAATGCATTCTTCATGTATCATCAAACCACACTTGTTAACATATATGCATTCGCAATATCTTATGCCATATTCATGCATCTAGAATCGGAGGAAGAAATAATGTTGCTGGAATTCGACGAAGTAGAGGAAGGGGACCAGCAGGAGAATCCTCAAGTCACAGTTCCCGAAGGCGTGGAGCAGAATCCTGAAGAGCTTCCAGAGTGTCCTGACCACCGCCCTACTTCCTTTCTGCAAGGCAAGCCCCGGAGCATTATAAGTCTCCTAATATTTTATAAATGATTACTTAAGTACTTATGATTGATGCATTAGGTTATAAGAGTTGATTGGAACCCCTCGATGCATATGAATTCCTTGTCCAGATATTACACCTTTAACCAGTATAGGTCCAGGATCGAATATATGCTTAGCCATGCTTAGACCGGTAGAAGTCGGGTGATTTCCTGTCACCTACGAGATATAGGTGGATACCAGAGCACGGTTGGCTATATTTGCTATCGTGGAACAGAACCATGGGGTAAAAGAAAATCGAGGCCGGGCGGAGTCTATGCGTAGGATGACTCATGAGATTCCGTCTGTGCTGATCAAGGACCGTACCGTTGTTGGAACTTCTGACAAGATTGAACGCATGCCTATCACTTAGCTGGCCAGATAACTCGTTCCGACCACGAAGCCGAGTAGCTCAACTTAGGCCGGGCCCCATTCTGTTGTGCGCTCCTTGCGGGGGGCGATCAGACTGAGCCCAAGGGCAGGCTAGGCCTGAACGTCCTGGCATCTGGTGTCCCAGATTGTGTGGCGCGGTACGGACCCACGAAATGTGTACCTAAGTTGTACCAAAGGTGACCTAAGGCTGCCTTCGCACGGTATGCCTAGGTTTGTGTTAGGAATAAATTCCCAGCTGGTTGAAATCGATTCGAATCGTCGTCTCTCCCGGGTAGTGAGAAACTTGGCTAGCTCCAACATCGTAGTAACTGTGTTATGGAACATGATGGTTCGGATGAATATGGAATTACAATACCTGCTATGGTTACTATTGTATGCTTTTAAATGGATATACCACATGTTTGGCACAGGATAGTTGCTAATCTAGAGATGGATAGTTATAATTAACCTGATATTGGAACCATAATTGTATAACTAAGTTAATCGCTTTTATGCAAAATGTTGTCAAGCTATCCCCACTTATACAGCCTTGCATAATCCTTGGAGTCATTTTATTTTTGGTTTATGACGGGTAAGTCTAGCTGAGTACCTTCTCGTACTCAGGGTTTTATTTCCCATTGTTGCAGATGGCACTGTGTATCATGGTTATTGCAAGAGTTGCTTCTATCCCGCTGTGGATGAGGAGTAAGCCTTGGGCAGGCTTCTTATTAATCCTTCTACATGCTTTTGTGGACCGTGATCGTATCTTGGCACTGTATGAAACTATGTTGGAAACTTTATTTTTGAACTTAATTGCTTCCGCTTTTATCTATCAACTCGGTTTGTAATAACTGGTTTCATACTCTGATGATGAAAATGTATCTGTGAACTTTATGTAATATGTGACATGTATGTTGAATCATGTACGATCTTGGTTGTTATAAATCGTTTATCGAGACCCGTCGTGGTACTCGACGGACTACCGGGTTTATATGGGTTCAAGTATGACAATGCGACAGCTTGCGAGCCGCCATTGTACTTGTACTCTTATAAATTGGTTGGTTCTGCGACAGAAATAGAAAAGGAGATAGAAATAGAAGAGAAAAGGGAAAGAGGAAAGAGGCCCGAGCCCCAAGCCGGCCCAGCTGACCCACGTCGCCCCTACTCCCACCTTTTGGCCTAGCTGGCCAGCCAACCCATCCCCGCCCACGTGCCCACCCCATTGAAGGCGCCCGCGCCGACTATGCCACCACCGCACCCTATTCCCCTCCCTTTGTTGGTCGTTGACATGTCGGCCCATGGGACCCGCTTGTCATCCTCCCTATTTTCCCTCTACCTCTTCTTTTCATCTCCCCTCTGCTTTTCTCGCCAGCGAGCACTGAGGCCTAGGGCCATCTCAGTCGTCCGCACCCCGCTAGCCTAGCACACCCCCATGGGATGAATGAAACAGTCACGATCTGCGGCACCTTCCTCGCCCGCACCAGCTGACGCCATGACGTCCGTGCCCGTGGCCCCGTCATGCGACATCGGCGTCACCCTTGACCGCCGCCTTTCAAAATTTGGAGCATCAGTGCCTGTGCGAGCTTCTTGCTCACCCCAAAACACTAGCCCAGATCCCTAGATCACCCTACATGTAGCCCTTGCCCCTTCCCCGCCTTCCACCACCCATCGGCTATAAAAGCCAAGCCCTACGCCCCACGAACACCTATCCCACTCCGCCACCTCTGGTGGCATCACAATCACTCACCATGTCTAAGAGAAGGGTCTAGAAGGTAGAAGAGGAGGACAGAGAGCACAGCTGTGGAGCCGCCGCTAGAGATGAGGACAACTCCTCGATCATATTCATCGCTGTAGGGGTTCGGCGCGTCACTGCTTCACCTCCCTACTTCACCGACTCGCCACTGCATTGCCATCCTATTACCCTAAACCCTATGGTGAGCCTTGCCAGCCCCCTTTGCTCACCGTCATGCGCACTCCATGGTCGCTGATGTGGTCTTCCAACTAGGGAGGCCCAAAGGATGCGCCTTTGGCCTCCATATAGCGCAGCACTCTCACCCGCATGTACCCGGGCAAGCCACAGCCTTGTCGAGCCTCTGATGCTTGGAAACACCTATGCCTTGTGCAAGCACCCGAGCGCGCTCGCCATGGCCAAAGCACCACCACGGCGTGGTCGTTCCACTCGCACCAAGCCAATACAAATAAGGAGCCTACCACGACCAGCTTCCCTCGTCGAGCAACACATCCCGTGCTAGCTGTAGAAGGAGGAGAGACCGCATGAGCCACTGGCCGCGTCTGCCTTGATAGAGCCACCACGCCCCCTTGCCACCGCTATGCTGAAGGCGTTCCAACAGATATCGGCCACCTCGATGGTCGAGGAAGGGCTAATGGTGTCCACCGTAGCACCACACACCTAGCCACGTAGTTGGTTTGCCTGGTAGCCAACCATAGCCCCTAGATCACCGGAGCCGAGACCTCACGGATCACCACTATGGCCTCGACCGCGATGTGGACTCCACCGTGCCAAATGGTTGCCGTCGTAGCCCTCCATAGCTCACACATGATGACCTCGTTTGCGCGTAAAAGGGCCACCTTGAGATCTGGCCATGCCAGCCACGATACCACCGTGTCCGCCGCGCCTCCATCACCATGATCGACGCCGATAGACCCCCAAAGCACCACCTTTACCCCTTAGTCACGTTCTCTAGAGCGCCTTGAAGCTTCAAGACGCCGTGAATGCCTTGTCCAGTGCTAGTCGCGCACTGCCGAGGCCGCCGTGCTTGTCGGACCTGCCGTATTCCGCCATGGTCAGTTGCGCCTAGCACCAAGTTGCCACTTTTGACCTTGTCATGTTCGTCGGACCACCATGGAGCCCGAGGAGGCAATAGAAGCCCTCGTCGACCACCGCCTAGCCTCACCGAGCTCTTGTCGCTTGTGAAGTCCAGTTGGGGACTCGTGTCAAAGCACCGGCACGGAGCCGAGCGCCTTGTCCATCCTCACGTGCGCCAGTTCCACCATAAACCCCTCGCGCAAGCCCCCACGTAGACCTGGTCCACCGTAAACCGAGAGATGGGACTACGGTGCAACGAAGCCCTGGTCCACCGTGCGCCAGCCCGATAGACGTAGCCCACTTCATACCTAGACCGCCATGTGGCTTTGTGAGAAGCCGACATGTGTCCGGGCTGGCCCGGCCCATGATCCAGCCCGCTAGGCCCAGTGAGGGCCCAGTCAATGTTGATTGTTGACCGGTCAACACTAACCCTTGACCCAGTCCCACACGTCAGTCTTTGTTGACCCCTGGACCCCACTTGTTAGTGACTCTGGCACAGCTGCCCAATCACCGCCTAACACTTGTCACCCCCTGTTTCACCCTATCTTTTCTTTTTTAGAAAATGAATTAAACTTAGGAAAATTGTAGTAAATTCATCCGACCTCAGAAAGATATGAAACATTTGTCCAAATTTTTCTAAAATTGAGCTCTACGTCATACGATTGTGTTTTGTGCATTTGGATCTTTTGGACTTTTGTTGCTTCTTTGTGATAATCTATAGGACAACCCCGGAGGACCAGCTTGAGGAGGACCATGACTACACGGAGGAGCTTGGAGACGACCAGCCAGCAGGTGCCATGTCCCATACAACCTCGTAGAATTCTATTAGACTTGCAATCGGGGCTAAAGTCCCCTCCTGCAAAATCTTGCGGCGCTAGCCATTGGGCTCAGGATTTTAGTCCCGGTCAGTGGCTCAAACCGGGATTAAGGCTCCCTTTAGTCTCGGGCCCAATTCTGGTCGGACTAAAGGTAAGGGAAGATATGTTCTCTACCGGTGAATTAGTTATTAGAGACATGCAATCGTGATCTGTCTCTGATGTAGTGTCTTCTTCACATGTTTCTAGCATAGCATAGGAGTTCTGTGTTCTCTAGTGGGGTGAGTCCACTCATGAGCTGACAACTCATTGCACGAGTTGCTTTCCACGCCTCACCGATGGAAGAGCTAATGCAGTGTAAAATCGTGGTACTTATCGCTTTATTATGATTTTTTTTATGGAAACCATAGTTTTCACACATGCATGGGCCGTTGCCTTCTTTTATTCATTCATTCATCAATCGTTCAAGTTGAAACACATGCATAGGCTCGTCATTCATTTATTTATGGAAGAGCTAATGAGTCCGACTCATTTATTCATTCATTTATTCATACATATCCGTAGTCAGGCTGCTCAAGTTGAAACACGTAGAGAGAACGAATTAAGAAGCAGCCACAGACAGAGTCCGGCCGTATGCCCGTATACGTAGGATGATCTTTCGAGCTCGCTGCAATCGCACCGGTACGCCTTGCCCTCACACTTGCCAGAAACCGACTGAGGGCAGCAATAGCAGATGATGGCGCGCTCACCCGCCAGAACTGCAAATTAAAGCCAGCGTGAAAAAAGAAAAGAAAAGAAAGCATTGATTAATTATTCTTTCCAATGAAAGTTTGAAACCATACGTATTAACTAATTAAATAAAGAGAAAGAGACATATATACATCTATTTATCAAATTGTTTTGCCAACAACAATTCTCAGTTGAGCAGGTTCTCTTAATTAATATACTTAATTTTTGATATATTTGTTGATGCCTTATTTTTAAAGTATATTTCTAATATCTTTCAAGATATCCTTCTACATCGATCATTTCTTCTAAACTTTCGATATCATCGCATACTTGCTTTTCACACACACAGTGTGTGTGTATATATATATATATATATATATATATATATATATATATATATATATATAACTACTGTTCTACAATGACCATAGAATAACTTATTCTGTGGCCACTTTGAGTTACGATAGTTACTATACTAATTTACGAGACTATAGTAACTTCTTACTAAGTGATTTACTATAACATTATGGTAAATATCACCGTGAGTTGTAGTAAACCGAGTATCGTAAATGCATATTCATGTTATCATAAATTGATACGAACATTATCGTAAATCAAAGTGACTATAGAATAAGTTGTTCTATGGCCAGCTACAGAATAGCCTTACCCTATATATATATATATATTATATATATATATATATATATATATATATATATATATATATATATATATATATATATATATATATATATATATATATATATATATATATATATATATATAATCAAAGTGACTATAGAATAAGTTGTTCTATGGCCAGCTACAGAATAGCCTTACCCTATATATATATATATATATATATATATATATATATATATATATATATAAAAGAGAGAGAGGGGTTGCCAATACCGCGCCATGCATAGGGTTATATACGTTTGCTTGGTAGAACCAATGCGAGCCAGGGCTTGCTCATTGATAGCTCCAATCCAATGCCAGGCAGAGCTTCCTGGAAATCCTCAAACGCACTGTACCCCAATGCTTGGTGAGTTGGTGACAGCCTTCATTGCTTTCGCTGCCATCCTCGATTCTAGATTCTAGTGGTTGCCGGACAGTGTTTTTTAGCTTTTTTTTCTTTTGGGTTTGCTAATCACTATAGAGGCCCATCACCAGCCCGACCACCGGATACAACAGATCAGCATCGCACATCACAAAGAAATTTTAAATTTTGGTTGTGGTATATATACTACATATATTTAGTATTTTCTACATATTTTAGTATAGCGGTCGCCAAAGCTAGCTAAATAGCTGGACCCATCCATGATTATCTTGGTCAGCCAATTTTGGCTGCCATCCTCAATTCTACATTAAAGTTTCTTTTTTTAGAGAGTAATTCTACACACATTAAAGTAATTCTATCATGTTCGCTTATGCTGCGCATACGCTGAAATGTTGTGAGAGAAAAACAATGTTCCATGACTAAAAAATAGTGCTGAATAAGCTCAAGCGAACAGGTTTATTATGGATTGAAATTTTAGAGTTTTTCCTCTTCAACACATACAAGCAAATCCCGCTTAATATAGCATATCCTGTTCCTTGAAACATGCCCAAATGCACTGTACTCCCCAATGCACGGCGAGTTGGCGACAGCCGTGGTCGATCGCTTTTGCATTGGCTTTACTGTCCCAGCCGGACACATCATTCTACTGGTTACCGGACAGATTACCTAGATAGCTTCTTTCTATTTTTTTAGAGGAGATTAGCTTCTTTCTGTTCGGTTTGCTAATAGCTATACAACATAAACCTCTTTAAGGGTGTGTTTAGTTCGCGAAATAAAAATTTTTGGATGTCACGTCAGATGTTTCGGGATGTCGGAAGGGGTTTTTGATACTAATAAAAAAAACTAATTACATAGCTCGCCTGGAAACTGCGATACGAATTTATTAAGCCTAATTAATTCATCATTAGCGCATGTTGGTACTGTAGCACTTATGGCTAATCATGGCATAATTAGGTTTAAAACATTCGTCTAGTGATTTTCAACCAAACTGTGCAATTAGTTTTTTTTTCGTCTATAATTAATACTCCATGCATATGTCGCAAGATTTGACGTGACATTTTAGGGTAAAATTTTTTGGGAACTAAACAGAGCCTAAACGTGGGTACACCTTGCACTGTTGATCAATAGTGAACCTGCCTGCCTCCCTCACGTATCACTGTAGGTCTACAGCGCAGCCCTGCTGTCTGTCCGATTCCAGCCTCGCGCCTACCTCCACGCGCCGCCCCTCCTGCTCCCATCGACGGCACGCGAACGTCCTCGATCCTTCTCATCTCCCCCACCCCAGGCCTATATCTGGGCATCGGGCCGGCCCGGCCCGGCACGGCACGGTCATGGGCCGGCACGGCACGATGGCTATCGGGCCAAGGAGGCACGCCGTGCCCTGCGGGCCGTGCCTCATCGGCCTGCGGGCCTGGCCTTCGGCCCAGGCACGGGCCTGTGGGCTATTTTTCGTGCCGTGCTGGCCCGTGAGGCACGGCAAAAATAGCAGGCCATGTCAGCCCACAGCTCGTTAAATCTAAAACACCTCCAAATCTAAAAATAGTTGGAGTGGGTGTTGGAGTCCACCGTCCCTGTCCCCGTTGCCCCTGCATCGACGACATCGACGTCGATCGCCGGCTGTGTCCCGCGGGTGGCGTCATCAAACACCGCAAAGGGGTCACGGCCGTCGTCGTCGTGCTCCGAGGACAGCCCAGCCGCGACCAAGTCATCGTCGCCAGTCACAGGGAACATGGCATCGTCGCCCTGCGGATCACACGCCATGGGGCCCTCGGCCGCGGACGACTGAACTCCAGCACCGTTCCTCAACGGTGCGCGGCTACGGCTTGGCCGCGGTGCCATTGCCCGTCGTCCGTCTACGCCAAGGCTAGTTGACGACGAGGCATCGGCAGCAGACCTGCAAAGAAAAAGAACACGAAAAGAAGAAAAGGATGAGAAAATGATCCCAAAAATAGAATCAAAACACTGAGAAACGTATAGATCTAGGGGCTAGGGTTAGGGTTACGAATGGGGATGGACTTGCCTGCGCAACCGGAGCTCGGCGCCGGAGAAGACGAGGGCCACACAAGGGCAAGACGGGATTAAGAAGGACGGCGAGCGACGGCGGAAGAGAGACGGGGAGGCGGACTCACATGTTCATCGACAAACAGAGGAGAAGGAGTAAAAAGGAAGACGAAGAGGGACTGAGAGAGCAGGGAACTCAGGGAGAGGTGATGGAGCGGCGGCGATATCACCGGATCCAAGGACGATGGTCGCACCGGCGGCGAAGATGGATCGACGAGAGGAGGCGAGTGGCGACGAGCGACCGAGCGGGTGTCGAGTGCGGCGGCGGTTGGGAGGGGAATGGGGTTAGGGTTAGGGTGGGGGTGGGGGTGGGGGCCGGGGGGGTCGCGGTTTATATATGGGGAGGAGGGGGAGTTCTTGGGCCGGCGGCCGCCGGCCTGCTTGCCGTTGGGCCGCTACGGGCCTGCCGTTATTTTGCGGGTCGTGCCGTGCCGGCCTGTGGGCCTAGGGTGCGGCCCAAGCACGGCCTGCACCCCCGTGCCGTGCCAGCCCGGGCCCATTGACCTTCGGGCCGGGCCAGGCTAGGGCCAGGCCTAAATAGCGGGCTCCGTGCCGGTTTCACGGGCTCGGGCTTTGTGCCCAGATATGCCTAGGCCACGCCCTTTTCTAGTTTTCTCCTCTCCCCTCGCCTCCCGCATCGCCACCATCCCTCTGCTCGGCATCGGGGCAGCCCCAGGGCCACTACCACTGCAGATGCCCGTCGCGCCACAGGGCCGCTACTGCCACGGCCGCCCCTCGCGACATCTCGGACGCCGATTGCTCCACCACCGCCGGCCACCCGCGCGTCAGCGCCGGTGCGAGCGCGTGTAGCACCGTCTCCACCCTCTCCGACTACGCCTCTGCTCCCTTTTCCCCTTCTTCTCTCTCCCTCGCTCCTGACGTGCTGGCGCAACGGCGTGCGCTACAGGGGCCCTCGGTGGTGGGCGCCACCCGGCGCGACTAGGCCCCGACAGCGGCCACGGCGCACTGCAGCGCACCCGCGCCAGCAAACCCAGGCGGTGCGAGCAAGTCTCGCCGGTGGCCACGGCCGCGCCTTGCCCTATCCTTTACCCAGCTGCCACCGCCTGTACGCGATGAAGGTGGTGGACTGGCGCATCGTGGCCGTGGCCAAGAACAACAGGCTGGAGCGCGCGGCGTCGGAGAAGCGGATCCTCCGGGTGCTGGACCACCCGTTCCTGCCCCTGCTCTTCACCGGCTTCGACATCGCGCCGCACTTCTGCGTCGTCATGGTGTTCTCCCCCGCCGGGGGCCTCCACTCGCTCCGCCACCACATGCCCAATCGTCATGGTGTTGGAGCTTATTAGGTAGCATGTTGAGACTGACATTTACACAGACGGATCATGTCAAATATCAAAGGAAGGAAATATAAGTCATTGAGGCATAAGAACGAACACTTCTCATGCATGGTGTATAGAAGTTGTCACGCGACTCATGAAATGGGAGACGTGAACCGTAACACCCCATGCACCACCAGAACTCAGGACGTCACTAAACGCCCTCCCTCTAACCGGAGGACAAGGCTCGGTAGCGTAAACCTATAAACAGAGCAAATAGCAGAAGCAACAACACAACAACAAAAGTATAATTAAGAAATGTTCCGCCATAATCGTTTAAACCACCATGGGTCACCATGCCAATTAGTTCTAAGTTTATTATAGCAAGGCAAAAAAATCATTATTACTATAATAATAAAAAGTGTGTCATTTTAAATCTTATTTCGCCAAGAATCTAAAGATTACTCCATTTGGTTAACCCAAAGCTACTAAAAACATAGGCATAGACTTCAGGCAGTTATAACAAATTATTCCTCCCATAGAACACTATAAAGCTTGCATGGCTTCAAGCAAACACTTAACCCCAACATCTCGAATCGCAAGCTCTCATGCCTAAATATAATCTTCAGAATCATTGGAATTTTATTTAGGTACTCCTCTCAACACATTCATATGACCGATACAAGGTTCTCCCATACTCTATGGGGAATTCCTATATCGTTCTAGGGTTAGGCTTAAACATCGACAAATAGGACTATACAAGCACTTCTACAGGAAGTTCATCACCGCTGGTTCCAGACCCCCCTTCACCGACGGTTTTGACCCCCGTTGGTAAAAGTCGTTAGTGATAGCCTGCTTGATCACCGCCGGTTGCGCACCGGCGGTGATATTGGTCATCACCACTGGATCAGCGTACAATCCGTCGGTGCTGTCGGTTACTTCACCGCCGCGTCAGAGTACGATCTAGCAGCAATTTGTTGCTTACCACCGCCGGTGTTGCGGACGCTCCGGCGGTGATGAAGGATATACAACGACATCGGTTGGACGTACCATCTAGCGACGATAAATGTGACATCAATGACGGTCCTGGCTATGATCCAGCTTTGATGTACGTACTAGCATAGTCGATCGCTGTTTGATCTGGCAGTGTTGCGGGCGATATCACCGTCGGCCTAGCGTTCTATACGGTGGTGACGTCCTCTCCATCACCGCCGCACTTGCGTTTGACCCAGCGGTGTTGTATTGTCTATCACCACCCTTGTGTCATTTTTTGGCAGTGTTCTTACCACAACCATCGCCGGTTGATTCCATATCACTAACTATTTGGACAGGCCATCACTAATACTGTATTTTTCAGAATCAATTGTAATAATAATACAAATATTATTTCGATCACACCAAAGCTAGGTCATATACATATACACAATGTCATAATATATACATCACTACCAAGACATAGTTCCATAAAACACATCCATCCACAAGAATGACATGTACGTCTTTGAGAACACAAACCAAAAGAAACCGGCATTACAAGGTGAAGAACATTAGCACTGGTATTACATACAACAATGGCTGTCTCCATGCATCGAGATTCACGACTAGGTCCATAATGAAACTCCCAAGTTGTTCTTGCAAGCCAAGTACAATCGTCAACACCATTGTACTTACCATAGTTTCTGCAACACCAGAAACATAGTTAAGACATGTATTTGATATGGACTCAAATTTAGGTCGCTAAATTGACTAATGGGGAACAAGCTATATGAGCCGAAGTAGTCATATATATCTTGGATGAGGATGCTCATATAATGCAGGACATACCACATTAATCCAGCCCACAAGGCTGTGTGTTGCGATCGAATAGGCCTCATGTACATGCACAGTGAATAAAAAATTCCAAACCGGTCGATAGTTCTTTGCTCTCTTTTTATTATACTTCTCAAAGGACCTGTGTGACAAGCTCATTATGAGTGACATATAATGCTCAAAGCTAACAATAATGTAATCTATGGCACAATGTAGGAGAGTAGAAGGTAGCTAAGCTTGCCTTACTCGTTCAGCATGACAATTGTTGGATATGCTCTCGTGGTCTCCTCCAAGAGTCGAAAACAGTGAGAGTGCATTCCTCTACCACGATGTCAAAAAGGACATAGTGGTTGCTGCATTCACAATATTCCCATGAAAAATAGCTGGGCTAAACCATTAAACATGTAATGGACTACAAAATGAGGCATCTGCAACAAAACTTACATGGCATTTTGTAGGCTACAAGTATGGAGGATATTTGACTTGTTCAACAGCAAGCCCTTTGTTAATTCATATAACATCATTGGCCGGGTTTAAGAAGTCCATCTAGCCCATCTTAGCGTACATGTGTGTACCTCCAACCTACAAAACAATTAATATATTGTGTAGTTTAGACACATTTTTCACCTCCGTGTTCAAATAATGCATTTATAGTAACGAATCTGACATGGTCCACAACCTGATGATATGCCTGCCGAGGGTGAACTTTTGGTAAAATTGATACAACTTCTACTCGATCCATGACACCAATTGCCTCCACGGGTTGTCCGATGTTGTGTTCACTAACATGGGCACCTGCACAATAGTCAGGCTATAAGATTCTTCCCAGAAAGAGTTGTTTCACCTGCTATGGATATGCACATGGATTACCATCCTCGTTGTTTTACTCAAGGTTGAGTGTAATGATGCCAGCCACCATCCGCCGCTGCTACTTCGTTCGCAGTGTACATCATCCCCTAATTTGGTTGTATAAGTCCCAATAAAAAATAATGTGCAGGTGCACAACATATTCTGTGTAAGAACTCTCTCTTTTGATGAACAAGTACTGCAACGGACCATATACAGTTTTAGAATATACCACCTTGTACAACCCAAATTTGACAATAATTCCAGAACATCCAGAGCATGCAAAGACAAATTAAAATTAAATCCACAATTCCAAAGCTAATTTTGATTACCTCAGAGATCACTGTGCGGGATAGCGAGCATGTAACTGTTGGCGGTCCTTAATGCCTAAATATAACCGCCAAAACCCCACATAAATCCATTTATTCAAAACACCGAACTTAGTATAGGGTTCATAGCTAACGAATTCCACAAGCTATGGTGTTTATATGTTTTGAAGGACACATGTTTGATTATCAAGGAAAACACATTCAAAATGCACAAAGAAACAAAGCGTAACACCATCTTACCCAAAGCAAAAGAGTCCAAGGGGGAGAAGGCCCACTACCAGGCAATATAAGGGCCCAAACCAAGTGGAAAACAAGCCCAAACCCAAAGCAAATCATCTTCAAATGGTGCCAAACTTTGCAAACGTGGCCCATACATCCCTAGAGGCCCACTAGACGAAAATTGGGCCAGGACAGCTCCGCCAGGGTGCGGCCGCACCCCTACGGGCACATTTCGGGCCTATCTTTCGCGGGCTACCTCTTACTGACGTTCCAAAAGTGATTGTCTGGGTTTGGTCTAGGTTCAGTGTACCAACAGAGGTCGGTTTGCTCACTTATGAGGGGAATATTCTAGGATAAATCTCCTCCTCTCCACATATAAAAGGAGGCCTCCCCCTCACTCCAACACAGACCACCAAGGAAGAGCTCCACTCCAATTCCAAGATGTAGTAGTAGAATAGATCTAGTTGGGAGTAGATGCTCAAGTTCTAGAAGAGCCCTCGGAGTTCCGGTATAATCTTGTATCAGCCCGTTGTAAGACTCAAGTACTTCATATTTATCTTCTCTATTTACTGAAGTGTCCTTCACGGTTATCTAGTTTATGCCTTAGTGGTTTAGCTAAGCGTGGTTAGTGTAGTCGTATCACACCTTGGCATGGGATATCTGCTCGACCGAATGCTCTAGTTTTTACATGAAACTAGAGTAGTAATAGATAGTATAGACATGGTGTCTAGACTATAGGTTAACTGAGTTTGCGCCTAACCCCATGGATAGTTGTGGTAGCCCTAGAGGTGACAGCTTTGACTAGGCCTTTATAATCCACCACATTAGGGTTGGTGTTCTCGTAGAGGTTTTGGCAGCCTTCCCTCGATCACCTCTTCCTAGTCTTTTTCGAGGATCGGAAAGGTACTGCTGCTCCAAAGTGCTATGGTGTGATCGCTATGCTTTATCCACTGCTTAGTTAATCCCTTTGGTCTGCTCTAGAATAGAACTACAGTAATAGAGAATTATAAAGGAACCTTATGATCCCTGTTGTCCTCCTAGCTTAGCTTGGCTGCTCTTTTATCTTTCCATGGAGTTCTCCTATTTGTGTCATTATACCAAAACTCCTATCTTTATCACTTACCCCCACATTAGTATAGTCGGCATACTAGTTAGTGGATACATGATGGTTAACTATCAACTTCTTTAACCATTGCTTCCCTGTGGATAAATACGATACCTTGAAATACTCATGGATGAAAGCTACAACGATATCTGTGCACTTGTGGATTTCTCTGTTTGTGTTAACAAATACCAACAAGCTTTCTGGCGCCGTTGCTGAGGAAGCAATTGGCGTAAAGATTTTGATATTGACTTAGATATCTATTAATCTAGTCTACCACTAGCTTTTGTGGGTAAAAAAAAGAAAAATCATCATGAGCCCAGAGTGCCCGATCAATCATGAAGCATCAACACCTCCACCATGCCATCTCAAATTGTGGGTGATCGATCAATGTATGAGAGAACCAACCCAAAAAATATCTTTCCTATTTTTATTTTTTACCACTGCATGTTTGCTTGATTCACCAAATATCTAGTGCTTTCTTTGGGTGGCTCCTAGACTTTGAGCTATATTCGGACGTATGACTAGTCTAGGTAGATGGCAATTTCTTTGTTATCTACCTATTCAATGCTCTTAGTCTAGCTTCGTAGTAGACGTATGTTAAATGGGACCATTAGAATCATATGTTGGCTTTGTCGGTCGGTATGATATCATCAGATGGTCCATGCTACGAGAAAAGGCTAAAGCCTAGTTTTTCATGCATATCACCTGTTCAAATAGATTTTCCTTTCAAAACCATGGCATGTTTGTTTAAATTGCATTCATCTGTAACACCCTCAGTGTTACACCCTAAACCAACTACTAAAATATGTCATGAGCATCATATTTATGTGATAATGCATGTGATGGAATGTGTAGATCAATTTCTTGTAACCTAAAATGACAAATAAAAATATTAAATGAAAGTTCATTCAATAGCTCATGTATATCAAGTTGGGTTTAAAACAAATTTTTATTGAACAAAAAGGCTATAGAACATATAGGTGGCGCTTAAATAAAGTTTGGAATATGAACTTTGTAGATGACAATGAAATACTTACCGTGGAAAAGTAACCTTGCTAGTCAACATTTCTAATAGCCTAGAAATGCAACTTGGAATCAAGTTCAGCTCAAATACTTAGAATATTTTAAGTATACAGACAGTTAGACAATGCCATATTTGGCAATTTATTTTCCGAAATTGGGTTAAGAAAAGGTGTCATGTTTTAGCTCGGTTTGGTAGCCTCGTATGCCATCTTGAGCTTGGTGAAGATGGTTTAGGTCCAGAAGCAACCGTTTACTTGTTATAGGTGCTTTAAATTTCGTGCACAACACGTTCTCGGGCTAGTTCACTGGGTGAGCGCGATCACCACGCTCGGCCACGCGTGGCTGACCATGGCTGCTCTGGCCTGGCTGTGGCCTGGCTGCCACTGGCCTCTGGCGCGTGGAGCTGCCACTGCTGCTTGCGCAATCAAGCGCTGCTGCCGCCGGCCCCGCCACGCTGCCGCCCTACCGACCCGCCCCGTGCCACAACGTAGCCACTACAGGTGTCGTCGCATCACCGTCGCGTCTACGCCTATCCTCTGCACCCCTACCCCACTGCTGGTCTGGTTTGGTGCTCGCCGCTGCCACATGCACGTGGTGGAGCTCGCCGTCACCTTGTCATTTATGGCACTGTGGCCGCGCGGGCCATGCTGGTCGTGGACGGACATGTTTGTCCGTTGGGCCTACATGTGCATCGCACCTAGATCACGCCGGCCACGTCCCGCCTAGGCGAGACCGAGACGAACCTACTTGCCGCCCTATCTCTCTCTCTACTGCCGTCGTCAAGCCGCGCCATCAATTGGCCACCGAGTGATCACCTCCATTCAACTGAGCGCATCCACGTCTTCATCATCAAGTCTTCTTGCTGCCTGACCCCACCTAGCCTTGAACCGAGCACTGCCAGGCTCCAATTTTGGAGTTTCCCCGCCGCCGTGCCGATAAGGCCATGTCCGGCCATGGACGTGGATAGCCCTCCTACCGTCCCTCCTGAGCCAATTCACTTGCACCACTAGCTTCGCCTTGCCTCCCTCTCCACCTTGTGCACTACCTCCCCGACGCCGCTGACACGACCGCGCCACCGCGGTGCGCCACCGCATGGCCACACCTCCTCCGCCATCCTCCATCCCAACCGTCACCTCGGCTAGATCCACAATAGTCTACTGATGCTCCCTTGCTAGCCAGTTAGGTTCTTAGGTGCTCTAGATCACCAAGGCAGCTGCGCCATCGCCGCGGACGGCCGCACATCGCTGCAACTCGCTTCAGCGAGTCCTATCGCCCTGCGTTGCTGCTTGGTGTAGGCGGTTGGACCATAGTTGAAGGTCAGCCCGACCGACGGGCCAGCGCGAGACTTTGGTGGCCGGCACAGTTGCGCCGTGTCATCGCCCTCCACGCCGCCGTGCACTGAGCCACCGGGGGCGCGCGTGGCTGAATTAGAGAAAGGCCAGGGGGTTAAGTGAGAAGGTTTGAGAGAGGAGAAAATAGTGTTAGTATTTAGTTGTAAATTGGGAAGAGTTTGAGGTCTCTTTTCCAAAATTGCCAACGCGCGTGGGACTCCCCTGCCGCGGGCCGCCTCGTGAGCTGGCCGATGCGCGCGTGCTGTGTCACATGGGCTGCACGTGTGGGCCATGCGGGAGATTCACTTTTCATTTTCCTAAGGAATTAGAAATGGTTTTCTAATTTAATTTATGAGCTGATCTTTGGCAATTAATATAAAATTGTGTAGGTATCAAAAATTATGAAACAAATTTTGTTAGGTTCCTAAAATTGTGATCTATCTGCTGGTATAATTGGTTTATACATATACATATTGATACTAGGAGCTATTAAATCATTTGAGAGTGCTCAATATTATTAAGTTAATCATTGTAGAAATTTTTGTGGTAAATTGGTGATAGCTTTAGTCCTAAAATTTTTATAGTAGCTTCTTTGTATTATTATGTGTTCGCTGTAATTTTTGTAGCCTTAGAATAGGCTAAGCATTAGGGTAGTTAAATGCTCTTTTTGTTTCAATATCCATTAAATCATTAGTAGAAATAGAGATATATCCTTAGTTTGAAAAGCTAGGTGTTTGTTAGTTGAAGCCAATACTTTGCTTGGTGAAGATGATAGTTAGCTTAGTATCTTAGTCATTAGAGATAGCTTAGTAGCTTAGTACGTGCATTCTTATTTTAAGAGTTGTTGTTGCCTAAATGCTAAGTTGTTGCATCATCATCGCATGCATGTAGAGAACGAGTTGGCAGAGATCGTGACCACCGGTGATCATGAGTTTGAGGAGATCGTCGAGAAGTACAAGGAGGAGATTCTTGTGTAGGAGGAGGTCTCGGAGCCGCTACTGACTAACGTAGTTGACACCGCGCCTGCCCAAGGCAAGTTCCGGTGCATAACCCTTATTTTTGATAATCATTGAATATATATATATATATATATATATATGATGTGCATTTACGTTACAGAAATTGTATGGACATCACATATATATATAGTAGCTACAATTTCGAGTAGCTACTATAGGACCGAGTAATTATATGTGATGTGCATTTTTGATAATCTTACTAGTGCAGGTTCGAGTAGCTACTATGCTTAGGTTTTTGGTACCGTGAGTAACCTGCCGTTACTCACAATAGGTGATTATTATAATTACTCTCATGATAAAAATGATAAAAGAAAAATGGAGACCGGGCAGGGATATGGTATGAGTTATGGTGGGTGTGACGAGTTGTGTCCCGCGGCCACGGGGATTAGCTTGGTTACACTGTTTTCCCTGTCCGTGTTGATTGAGGACCGTCCGTTTCTATGGATGGTAGTCAGGTCACAGACTTATTATCCTGAGCATATACTTGCTTATCGGAGCGGGAAGGCTCGTTACGCTCTTGTTGTTTGTTCTGGCTCTTTTCGGACTGGCTGATTGGAGGTGGGGAAAGGTGGAGGTCTAAGCACCATGTTGAGACCAGGTCTCAAGTGTGGGGGCTTGGAGTCCAAGTTTGGATGAGGACCTAGACCCCTTGACAGGAGTGGAATGGGTTGGTCTTGTTTGTGCCTGGGGTACAAACAGGGCGTGTGTTTTGGGCTACCCAACTGGGATACATTGGTTCACGAATCACTGTCTCTGTGAGACAGTACAACTTGGCTATGGTCTAGCACCATAGTAAGAACTGGAAGATAAAAGATGATAAATTGGTTCTGACTGATCAACCCTTGCTTGAAAGTAGAACAGGTGCTTACCTAAAATGGTTAGCTAATGAAGTATCATGACTGCTAATAAAACATGATCTTAAGGATGTACTATTAGTAATGCTTTTCGCAATAAAAAAGAAAACAACAAACCCATATTGCCTATCATACTCCTTAGAGTCGGGAAACTATTCCCACTAGTCAGGTAAGTCTTGCGAGTATATTGTGTACTCAGGGTTTATTTTACCCTGTTGCAGGTGCAGCTTGAGGAGTAGCTCTTGTGTGAAGGATTCTTTTGGTGGGCATAGACAGATCCTTATATCATTTCCGCTAGATGTTTATTTTTATTCTGCTGTTTAATTATCGCACTCTGAACTCTGGTATTGTAATAAATAATTTCTAAGAACTCTTGTTGTATGAAATGGACTAAGTATTGTAAGCTCGTACTTATTATTGGATTATGAAGGTAAAACATGGATTGATTCGAGTTCTCCCGTGGGGTGTGCTCAAAAAGCGTGTTATTTCAAGTGGTTCTACCACATCATCAAACCCGTTTGCATTGCTCTGCATAAAAAATAATAAAAACAATGATTCTCTGATTCAGCGTTCAAAGTTCTCACCTCCATTTAAGTGAATCTCGTGTTACTTTCATGTTTTTATTCTAGTATGCTTTGGTTTGGATGTTGGTTGTATATCTTTTAAATTAGGCATGGTGCTTAGTTTGGATATAATGATCATACTTTCATAGGCTTTTTAAATTAAGCGTGGTACTTAGGTTAATTTTCCTGCCTTAATCAAATTGGACATGGTGTCTAGTTTGATTTTTGAACCGAAACTGCTAGTGTAGACTTTGGTTGCATGCATGGACTAACCCCTGTAGGAAATTATCAAATTCATGTGGGTAAGTCCTTGAGATAAATTCATAACGGAGATTAATCAAGACTTATTTAGTGAACTTTGATTAAACAAAGGTTCAGAATCTAAAAAAAGATTCTCTTTGCTAACTGAACATGAATGTCAGGCTTTCATTAGCATAAAGGAAAACCTTTAGCTCATGACAATGATTACCATATTTTCAAAATTTTTGTGAAATATCTTGGGTATGTTTTGTCCACTAACCTTTTACAGGGATAAGAAATGAAACCTTGATCAAAAGGGAGGTGAATCATACACCTCCAAGCGCAACAAACCAGCCAAGCCCAAACCTCACGAAGATCACAATGGCATGGCGAAAATAAGAAGTGCAATCATCCTTATCCATCTCTAGGATGAGATGATGCAAATTCAAGCCAAAATGCAATGGAGAAGTCCAGCTCAACGGACATAAAACGGTGAGTCCTTGCCGAAGGTAAATCGGTAGTTATCACGCATTTGAATTTAGATGCATCTCAATTTTTACAAATGCATCAATATTAAAAAATATTCTTTTACTTAAAAAATAATAATAATAATAATAACATGACTTTTGAAAATGATCTTAAGGACATATTTGTAAAATTGCTCCTTCGGGTATTTTTGTCACTAACCTTTCAGGTTTGAGAAAAAAGAATGAAGGGGTGAAATGCAAAGTAATAAATTCAACCAAATATCATTTCAACAATGAAGCACATTCAACGGAGAGTGCTTCATCCAAAATTGATTTTGCACATTGCAAAATTCAAGTGTGGGGGTGAACTTCTCTAAAGACATTTTATGACATGCTTCATTCATTCATTTCTTCTTGGTTGTCTCTACCTTGTTTTACCTTTATGCCTTGCTCACCATGATAAAGTCATCAAAAAAATAATAAATAAATTTATAATGATAATAAAACAAATAAAAAATCACTTTTCAATTATTAGAATTTTTTCAATAATAATAAGAATAATATATTAGCTTTGCATGATAAACTCGTTTTAACTTAGACTTATATTTTTTTAGAATAAAGCTATGACCTCTCTTTCTCCCACAATAAACAAAAACTTGGTGCTAGACAAGTTCCCTTCGGGTATTCTTGGTCAATAACAATTACAGGAACGAAGGATAAACAATGTCTACAAACATGGGTGCTGCAATACAAGCTGAGGAGACGCTCCAACGGCTTTTAGTGTCAAAATGACATAAAAGACCAAGTGTGGGGTACTCGACTGAAAGCTCTAGTTTGGTTTTGGTAAATTGATGAAACCCTAAGTGCTAAACTAGTTTATCAAAGTGATTATAAGATAGGTGGCACATTCCAAGTGGTGAAGCAAATGAAGATCATGATATGATGATAATGGTGATGGTATGGTGATGATCATATGCTTGGACTTGGAAAAGAAGAAAGAAAAACAAAAAGGTCAAGGCAAAGGTGAAATTGATAGGAGCTTTTTGGTTTAGTGATTGAGACACTTAGAGAGTGTGATCACTTTTAGGATCGATAGCCGTACTATTAAGAGGAGTGAAACTCGTATTGAAATGCGGTTATCAAAGTGCCACTAGATGCTCTAACTCATTGCATATGCATTTAGGATCTAGTGGAGTGCTAACACCCTTGAAAATATTTGTGAAAATATGCTAACACACATGCACAAAGGTGGTACACATTGTGTTTAGCACTTGGGAGCAAGGGTAAGAAACATCACCGGCGGAGTGTCCGCCGATGCCACCGGCGCCCTGTATAGAAAAGACAGGGTCTCACAGAGTGCACCGGACGCTGGCATCAATTGGATCAGAGCGTTCGGTCAGTGGAAGCAGTGAAGATGCTGGTGTCGGTCTTCGACCGGACGCTGGGTCACTTCATGACCGGACGCTGACGTGGTGCGTCCGGTCCTGTTGACGTGGCAGCGCACAGAGAAGAGGGTGACTGATCGGACGCTGAGTGAGTCCGGTCAGGGGTGATTGGACGCGTCCGGTCATGAATGGAACCTTACTAGAAACGACCGGATGCTGGGTCCTGCGTCCGGTCACTTCGAAGCAGCGCGTCCGGTCACAACTTAAATGTACTGATGACCGTTGAGATCAGGCGATCAGCGTTTGAAGCAGGGGCCATGTGACTTGCATCGCATGACTGGACGCTAGGGTCCACCATCCGGTCGATCTGACCGGTGTGTCCGATCGCCCCATTTTTCAGTGGACTGTGGAGCCAACGACTCTATTTCATGGGGCCTTCTATTTAAGCCCCATGGCCGGCTCAAGCTCACTCCCTTGGCCATTTGCATTGACATAGCAACCTTGTGAGCTTAGCCAAAGCCCTCCCACTCATCTCCATCATTGATTCATCGTCTTTGTGAGATTGGGAGAGAATCCAAGTGTATTGCTTGAGTGATTGCATCTAGTGGCACTTGGTGTTTGTGTTTCGCTGCGGGATTCGCTTGTTGCTCTTGGTGGTTGCCACCACCTAGACGACTTGGAGCAGCGGAGGAGGATTGGCATGAGTTGGTGATTGTTCGTGGTCATCTCCAGTGATTGTGAGGGGACTTGTACCTTCCCTGGCAGAGCGCCGAAAGGTAACCCTAGTGGATTGCTCATGTCATTGAGTTGCCTCACTTATGGGTAGGTTCTTGTGGTGTCCAATTCTATGGACAAGGTTCGTGCAACACCTCTTAGCCGCCGAACCACCAAGTGTTGGTCGACACAACGGGGACGTAGCGTGTTAGCAAGCACATAAACCTCGGGAGAAAATTAGTTGTCTCTTGCCTTTTGGTATTCTCCCAATGATTGATTAAGTATTCATCTTGTGATTGGTTCACTCCTCTACGTGGCGGTATAATCACCTCACTTACTCATTTATATTCCCGTAAACTAGCTATAGCAAGCTCTTTGGTGTAGCAATTGTGAGAGCTCTTAGTGAGTAGTGATCTAGTAGATTGTGTTCCTAGTGATCATAACAACTAGAATTGTTGGATAGGTGGCTTGCAACCCTTATAGAGCTAGAGCAAGTTTGCTTTTCGTTATTTGTCATACTAATCAAATTGCTCTAGTTGGTTTGTAGATTTTTAAATAGGCTATTCACCCCCCTCTAGCCATATTATGACCTTTCACCGACCCTACCATGTTTTCTCTCAGGTACACTGGTTTGCACTCCATCTTCTCACCCATGCCTTGCGCCTATAAGTTTGATTAAGTTTAAAGATGCCATACATATCAATCAAACTTACAAATGAGAAATAAAATCTTGCCAAAACATGAACTTGACTTTAAAAAGGTTGGCTGACATAAACTTTATTTCTAGTTCATACACAAGTTACTTGTGGACACATCTTTATTAGGAAAACACATCAACTAAGTTGTTGTGAAGTGAGATAAGGCAAAGACTAAAGAAATCATATCTTTTCTATGTAAGCTCTTGGAGATTTTCTGTTTTGCTAAAACTTCAAAATTTATAGCAATACTTCTCCTCAATGGTGAAATATCCTACTAAAGCCATATGATATTACACTTTGTAAAACCTTGAAACATATGTTGCTTGTTATCATGTTGAGCTTTGTCAAATTGTCATGGCCCTTGAGAGATTCTCGTCATGCACCCATGATGAAGATTCACATACACCCAGATATAATATGCTGACACTTACACTGAGAGTTGTGCAAAAATATGCCATCCCTCTACCAAATAAAAAAAACTACATTCATATGTCATGACCCTCTCTCTCAAAAATCCTCCTTTACCAAAGAAAATATGGGCTATGCAAAAAAGAAAAAAATATTCATGCTAAAAACAAGAAGAAATTGTCACACCCCAAAATTTCTGATTTTGGGTTGTGAATAGAAAATACTAAATAAAATAAATGATTTCAATGTTGATATAAATTTCCCAAGGTTAGTTTAAGTTATATCAAAATTTTGTTATAAAAAAATGGTTTTCCAAATTTGTTTAAACTAATTTGGTGGGTTTGTGCTTGATGATTGCTTGTTGTTGACTTTGTGCTGGGAGTGTGTGAAGTTTTCAAAACACGTTTAGTAAGTCGTTTATCTTTCTCTACCTTATCTCTATCTTTTCCTATAATCAAATTCCTGCTCTCTTGATCCTAATCTTTTCATTGGGAGATTCTCCATATCCTTTTCTTCAGCTACAATCACCCCTTTGAGTTTATCATCGATCAACCTATCTCTAAAAACTTCCCAGGAATTATTTTAGCTTTTTCTGTGAGTATAATCTAATTTTTAGATGCTCCAAAATATCTGTTCATGAGCTCCAAATACTTCATTTGGCTTTCTCATGTTCCAAAAAGTCTCAGAGAATTTCTCCTGAATTTTCAGAGCTTTCGGAGTATTTTTCGCGACATAAAAAGCAATTCTAGACTTTTCTGGAATTATTTTATTCATGAAATTATTTTATTTCGAAAATAATAAAATATCTTATTTTTGCACCAAAGCTCCAAAAATCCTAATGAATGTCAAAGGCCCATGCATTTATTTACTAATCAGCTTTAAGAATTAATTAGGCCCATTAGTAGAGCCAAAGGGTGCAATTATCATATTGCTAGTTAAGGTAGATGCGGGGAGTTCTCCTCTATATATATTTGTACCAATCTCTTTGACGAAGCACACCAAAATTATCGTAAGAGAGCCCCTAGTTTGGAAATCCCTTAATCTATACTATAAAGGAGCGAACAAATTGGAAAAATACCTGTCACCTACAACCATCTTACCCACCTTAGATCTCCTCCTTTAGATGTACATCTAACGCATCTGATTAAACGTTAAGTGTGGGTCCAGAGCGTTTCCTGACATCTTGACATATGAAACACATGTTTCCGTGAAGAAACAATCTACTCCGATCTAAAGTTTTTACACCGAAAATTTTTGAGTAAATTACACGGCCGGTCCTTAAAGTATTAGGCGGGTTTCATATGGGTCCCCAAACTATGAAATCGCACGTTTGGCTCTCTAATGTATTAAAGTGATCTCATCTAGGTCCAAAATAGACATGAGAAGGATTAGAACCGGACGTGGTTGTGATTTAAGCATGATCCCACAGGCTACCGCCGCGTGGATGGTGCCCCAGCCTGGCCCTGCCCGACGCAGCTGGTTCCTGGTAGCGGCCTCCTTTTCCTCGAGCGCGCTCTGTGCTCCTCCTCTTGCTGCCTCTACTCTGCACTAGGGAACCCCTGAGCCAGCGTCCCACAGTGCCCTGCGTCCACTTCACCACTTGTTGCGGTTGGCGTCACCACGGCGCTGCTCATCTTGAACTGTGCGTCGCGGGGGTGGAGCATGGCCTCAGCGCTCCAGCATAGGTGGTGTAGGCGCTCAACAGTGGGGATGGACACCAATAGGTGGTGGGGAGGCCTCGTCGTGCTCCTGTGAACACACAGGGCCCAACAGAGGCGATAGAGGTGGTTGAACGAGGGAGATCGTGAGCTGAAGTTGGGCTTGGCAATGGCGGCAGCAGTGAACTTTGGCGATGGAGAGAGGAAGGAAGCATAGGAAGGGACGGGGTGTATGCATCATGCTACTGCAGAGCTCAGGCACCTTTTATAAATGGAGAGAGGAGAGGAGTAGCTCGCGGTTGTGAGCTCGTGCACAGGCCGGCAATGGTGGTCGTGACCTGAGCGTAAAGGACGACGCCGCCAGCCGAGGCAAGTGTGGACGCTGACACGCTGGGCACCGTGGGTCGCCGAGGCAGAAGACCACAACAGCGCCAGTGGCCATGACCGTGGCCGACGGGGAGGCCTGCGCGGTGGTCGCGACAGCCGTTGACATCATCTCCTCTTTTAGTTGCGCGAACCTCGTCGACTAGACTCCGCCATGGCGCAAGCACGAGCCCGCCTGCGACGGCGGGCAGGAGCAAGGCACTACGGCGGGGACGACACGCAGGACCTGGCTTGGCCAGCGGTGGCGCGCGGGAAGCGCTCGCAGTCCCGTCAGCCACCGCGGCATTCCAGCTCGCGGCGCTCGCGCCCCCACCAAGGGGTTTTGTGTCTAAATTATGTCCACGTGGACAACCACATCAACTTATAATCATCCTTGTGTCTATTTTGGACTTGGATGAGATCATTTAACGACATTAGGAAGTCAAACGTGCGATTTGATAGTTTGGGGACCCAAATAAAATTGGTCTGATACTCTAAGGATCGGCCGTGCAATTTACTCAAAAAAAAATTCCCGCAAGCACGTACCCAAACGCCTCGCTCCCTGCCTACCCACCCGCATGCCCACACCCGCCACCTCCCCTCCGCTTCCACAAAAAGCCTACCCCACAACCGCCGCCTCCGCAAAAGTTGCCCAGAGTCCGCTCCGATTCGTTGTCCCCGTCTTGCGGAGCACGTGGAGCACGCCACGGCCAGAGCAGCCGCACCTGTGCCTGGCTGCCTGCCAGCGTGGGGCGTCCGGCGTGAGGACGGCGGTTCCGGTCTAGAACTAGAGCACCACCATGCGAACTGCCACTTCTTTCTGAGTTCTCCGATTCTTGCATCTTCGATCTCATGGTAAGGTCGTCATGAATTTCTGGGCGTCCGAACATCACTGCCGCCATGCGCGGTCGCCACCATTGGCCTTGCGCGTGTGCGCCGCATCTATCAGGGCGTGCGGGCGATGTCTCTGACCTTGCGTGCGGCCCACAGCCGCAACCGTCGATCCAACCAAAGAGACGCCCTCCAGCCGCCCCCAGCCTGCCAGCGGCCGCGGCCCCTCCCGCGCCGCCTAGGCCGGCCGCCGGCCCTCCGCGTCCATGGCGCGGCCCCAGGTGTCGTGTCCAGTTTCTTCTTGAACGCTTCAACCTTGGAAGGTAATTCTGTTCGTTTATCCAACTTCACTTTGTTCCACTCAGTCATCAGAATCTTTGGTTTGCAACAGTTGATTTTGTGATAGTTGGTTTATAGATGCATCCACGTTTATAGACCAAAAAAATTGTTAATTTTGGGTTGATGGTTTGGGACAATGGATCAAACAAAGAGTATACAAACAGGTCCATATATTTACATATGTAATAGATTAGCCCAAGTGAGAACGATAGGCATAAAAAAATTAGTGGATAGTAGTTGCTACAATGACATTTCATAAAAAAGATAGGATTTTCCTTTGCACATGAGTCAAGATTTTAGGATTTTCCAAAAAAATACTGGATGGTCTGTTCCTGCGGCCATGATCGAACAAAGATTTAACTAATGTTCTTGCCTGAGATAGCCATGCTTTATGAAGGCCTCAAACATGTTCAAGGAATGGCTTTTACTGTGTTGCATGCTCCGGCTTTGATGAATTGGTATTATACAATTATTTATTTTTGTTATAGATGAGTATTTGGGCATCTGAGTTGGAGAGAAAGATTATAGGATTTACTATTGTTTAATCAGTTTCATGTGAGAGAAAAAAACAAAAGGAAACAATACTACCATCTCAGAAGATTGACTAATACAGCTATACAATTATTTATTTTTGTGATGAGCTGAAGATGATAGGGTTTAATACAGATTGATTACTACAATTATTTATTTATCCCTTGAGGTGGATGCTCTTAATCTGTGATGAACTGGCCTCAAATGTGTGAAGGATTTATAGAGTGTCTTTGAACTGCATGTTTCTAAAAAGTATTACTCTTTACCAACTAGCAGCTAAACCTCTCTTTGAACTGCATGTTTCGAAAAAGTATTCTACTCTTTGCCAACTTGCAGCTAAACCTCAATTGCTTAAAAGTTTAATGCTTGACTAGAATATATTTCCAGTTTGTTCATGCATGCTTGTGCTTTGTATAAAATATGGATAACTCACCCTTATTACCTAATATATATATATATATATATATATATATATATATATATATATATATATATATATATATATATATATATATATATATATATAGGTAAGGCTATTCTGCAGCTGGCCATAGAATAACTTATTCTATAGCCACCTTGATTTACGATAATATTTGTACCAATTTACGATAACATGAATATGCATTTACGATACTCGTGTTACTACAACTCACGGTTAGTAAATCACTTCGTAAGGAGTTACTGTAATCTCATAAATTAGCATGGTAATTATCGTAACTCAAAGTGGCCACAGAATAAGTTATTAAGTTATTCTATGGTCAGCTACAGAACAGTAGTTCATATATATATATATATATATATATATATATATATATATATATATATATATATATATATATATATATATATATATATATATATATATATATATAAGCAGTGTGCTGTTGTTGGCCTTTTTTTTGCCAAATTGTAGTCTTCAAGATTTAAGGATTTCACTTTGAATGTCAATTTTCATGCTTCAATTAAGAAGTTTTACCATTAGATTAACATTTGATTAATTACCCAAAATACGCATAATCATTTGTTTTTGTAAATGCTCGATAGGCCATCTTGGGTACCTCCAGGATTCATGCTCAAGAGGATTGTGCATTGATTACTATTGTTTGGTTTAACGAAGTGATGTTCACCACTGGTAAGGTTTGGTTCCATCTATATCTTTCTTATTTCTATTCCTACAATTCAAATATTTATGAATGAACCCTGAAAATATACCTTAATATTCTGATCTTGATTGCATTCAACACAACATTAACCACCTAGCAGTATGGACAAGATCATGCAATAGTTCAAATTACTAGGAGATAATACAACCATGTCACCTCCATTCTACCTTTCACTTCAATTTTAATACAAAAATCTCCAGTTGGTGATTTAGTTTTGGCACATTCTTTGCATCCTTCTGATTTGGGATCACAAATGTTTTCATGAAATTCTCCTGTGAAACTATGATGAGGACTGAGACTATAATCATGGTTCACTAACATTAGGTGCTAGGTTGGCTAGGTTGCTGATGTTTCACAAGGTTTGCCGATGTGCCACGGTGGAACTGTGGAAATATGCTATGCTCTGACCTACATGTGGATTGAGCTAATGTGGTAAAAAATAATGTGCTTGATACTCTTTTGCTTATTTTTCCAATGTTCTTTTAGCTAATAGAATCATATTTATCATGGCTTTAATTGGTCAGTCATTTTCATGTTACCAGTGCCAAGGTTGAATCTCATGTTGATTGCCTTGAAGCCATAAAGAAACATCTCTTTCTTACTGACCCAGGTAGTCATGCAAAAGTTTCTCAAGAAATTGCACTTCTGAAGTTTGTTAAGTGTTCACTCTAAAACACCTAAGGATGTGCTTCATTTAGAAGCATTTAAGAAGAAAGATAATACAAAAATTTACTCATTCCATGTAGAAATCCTGGACATAATTTGCAAGCATTCATATTGCTACTAATGGAGCCCTAAAGTTCACATTATTCATCTCTGCCACTCTATAGTAGATATTGTTTTCCCTTCGTTTTTTTACTTTTCTACTCTAGCGCTTTCAAATTAGAATGTGATTCAAATTAATTGGCTGGGTGAGCTGGTGTTTTTTTTCCTCAAAGCTGAGTTAATAATAGTCTACTGCTACTGATTCATTTTCCAGTTGAATCTATTGATATGATACCTTTGTTTTTTTTACTTTTCTAGATCCAAATTAATTTGCTGGGTGATCATATGTACGGGTTTTTTTTCACAAAACTGATTCTAAAAATCTATTGCTGCTGATTCATTTTTCAGTTGATTTTATTGATCTGGAAACAAGATTAGCCTTAAATATGTACATACTCTCCATTGGTCCCAGTATCTATTTTTGAAAAGCTTGTATCAAATCCAAACCAGAATTTCTACCTAATTTCTATATATTTATTGATCAAAACAATTTTTGTACAAGAATTATGTATTTAACAAATTTGATGTATTTTTTTCTCATTTGCTTTGAGAATGTAGAGTAGGCCAAAGCCATCCTTTCATGTATGAGGGGAAAAGGAGAAAGGGAATTAGGGACTGACATTTCACTTGTTTTTTTTTTGGATATAGGCCCCGTTCGGCTGTTCGAATTGGTGGCTGAAAATGGCTGGAGCTGATTGGGCCTTCTGGCCCATGCGAACACTAGGCCTAGTGCAGCCGTTCGACTGCTCTAAAAGAACCAGCTGCCGCCATCCTCACTCTCCCATCTCGCATTCGCTCGCGCGCTTAGGGTTCTGCCGCTCCCAGCTGTTGGTGCCGTGGCCGCCGAGGTGACTTCTTCGCCTGCGCCCCCAATCCGCATCGCCACCGGCCGCCCTTCGTCCTTATCCCCTCCCATCCCTTGGGCCTGAGAAGGAAGGCAACATCCACACGGGGCGTCTCGCCGGATTTGGTTCGGCGTCGCTGTCCCCGAGCTGTCGCTTCGTCATCGTCGTCATGCTAAGCAGATCCAGCCCCTTCGTCGCCTACGTTGCTAGATCCGCCCTTTCGGGTACGTAGTCCACTCCACACCTTCCCCTTAATCTTCGGTCGGTGACCATCCCTACTGTTAGGGTTTACAAATCCTTGAATCCCTACTTCTATTTCAGCTGGCTCCGTCGCTTCCCTCCTCGATGCCACCGTTGCTTCCACGTGCGGCCGATTCTTCAGTGGCCTTCGCAAGATTTCCAGATCCAACCCGCAGACGCCACTGTCGAAGGCACCGGATCCATCACCTTCTCCTACTTCCGCTCTCCCTGCAGCGCCATTTTTGGTATGTTCCCGTCTTTCTCATCCCATTTTTGCTACACACTTCCAGATCCGCTTCATTAGGGTTAGGGTTTCTGCTCCTAGATGTGGATGGCTACGTAGGGACGGATTGATAGGGAAGCATAGGACTTGCACATCCGTAGCTTTGAGGGTTAGCATAAACTGCATTATTTTTTACTGTTTTCATGTAGACTTGGCTCCCCTGGTTTCTCACGTAGTCCAATGTTGGATGGTTTGTATGCCTGTAACTCTGCCAGGCCAGCTTATGGCTTATGAATGATGCATCAATGAATGAATCACATGGTCTTCCTCGGGTCATTTTACATTTCTTAATGTTTGTCACATTATTAATTTTTAGGATGATTTGATGCTGCTTGTGATGTCACTATATTTTTTTCACGCCAAATTCTTCCCGTGTCTCAAAATTTGGATATATTAATCAATGTTGGATGTATGGGTATGCATATTTGTCACGGTGTTCTTCCTATACAAATACAGTCATGACATCAGTTTATTTTGAACATCGCAGTCTTCATTGGAGTTGTGTCATGCTGGTCTATGTGAAAATTCTCTTAGATACAGATACACTAGTTCATTGGCATTGTTGAATTGCATTTTAATTTCAGTAAATAGGTTACTTTTTTATTACTCTTCTAATCTATTGTTAGTACAGTATACATATGTTTCTATTCCAAATTTGGACATGCAGAAGACATTGAGGGGGGATTACTTTGGTATACATATAGCTCTGACAGATTTGCATGTTTATCATGTAGGTGTGATCTTTCAAGTCTATATACTGGCACCATCGTCAACAGCTTCCTGCTCCCCGCCGGAAGCCACTCGGTACAACTTGCGTGCCAAGCATGTGAAGCGAAAAATCAAGGCAAGTACACAATTGTGCCCATTGCATCGTGTTTTAGTTCACTCGTGCTTGCCTTTGGTTTTTTTGCGGTACCATTACTATGTCGAGCCACAAACGACATTAGCTGTTCCAAGTTCCAACAGATGCAACTGAAGCGTGCAAGTTGGAGCAACGATGACACCAAGCTGTTGCTGGACCTTTGTCTTCAAGAGAAGGAAAAGTTCAACTTCAATCAGCAGGGTCTAACCACCACTGGCTGGAACAACATTTACACCTACTTTCCGCATTATGATAAGAAACAGTGCAACAACAAACTAGGTTCCCTCAAAAAAGCTTACCTGACAAGGAAAGATGAGCTATCAGCCACTGGGCTTGGGAGGGACCCATGTACGGGCGACATTGTCGCTGATCCTGAGTACTAGGAAACTCAAGCAGGTTCCCAGCCCGTGACATCCGTATGTTATCTTGTTAATAGTTCCGATTACATTGGTTACAATGTTTAACATTTGGTACTGTGCTTTTTTGCAGGAAGATGGTCTGTCTGATGTACGACGTGGTAGGCAACCTCACTTCCTGGACAAGCTTGAGGCACTATTTGGGGACCGCAACCAGAACACGGGCTGTTTCATGTCCGCCGGTGGTATTCGTGAGTCAACGCCTTCTGCTGCTTTGCGTCCACTAGACTCGGTGGGCCATCCAGCTACCATTCTGGTTCAAAGAGGGGCACCATGGACAATGTTGTCAATAGCCCAGAGAAGAAGAAGACTTGCAGTGTGGGGGAGTACATGGCCTGGTTGTCTGAGAGCATTGCTGCAAGGAGCACATCACGGGATAGAGAACGGACCCATGAACAGGCCGAGGTTGACGAAGCTATGCAACTTCTATGAGAACATGGTGTGCTATCCACTTCAGACATGTTCTTCTTAGCAACGGTGTCGTTCAAGGACTCAGTGACCCAGCGGGTGTTCAAGAATCTGGTGACAGCTGAAGAACATATGGCTTGGCTGACATATCACATGAACAGGAACAACAAGTAGTTCAGCCACTAGGATGTTGAGTTTGGTGTGAACCAACGATGACATTTGAGTGTCGTCTTGTATCCTTTACATTAACTGTTGTCCTAGTTTTGTTGAGGTTTCTGTCTTGCAATGGGGCCCATTGGAAAACCATGTGTCATATTTTTTAACCCAAACTCGTAATAAGTTGTGTGATGCGATGCATTTGTTTGAGCTAACTGACATTTCTTGTTTTTGAAGCCAACAGATATTTCATTTTAAACAGATGCTATAATTGCTTTGTATTTGAACAAATCATAATGGCGTACTTTTGTTGCAGGTACCTATGAGACTGTAACAAGACAAGACTCTATTAATGCTATACTGATTCAAGGGGTCATTAGTTGTCGGCGAGTCTGAAGGTGTGTATGCAAATTGTATTCACAAGTTATGCTTAATGTACTGTTCAAATTTAGTTACCAATGTTGGTTTATATTTTTTCCATGCAGCCTGTTGGAACATGGACAACAGCGACGAGGATAGTCAAAATTCAAGTGAAAATAGTTTCAACGAGATGGTTACTGCAGCTATGGCGGGAGGCTATGCAATTGTGTACATGCTGCAGGTACCACCACAAGGTAACCATGTTATCCGTGTGCCTGACCTCACCGAAAGATAGTGGGTAGATAAGCTGTTGTCAGATGATAGTAGGTGCTTTGAAAGTTGTCGGATGCGGCTTGAAAATTTGATTAGGTTGCATAACATACTACGTGACTGCTATGGGCTAAAAGGAAGTAGGGAAATTGAATCCATTGAAGCTTTAGCCATGTTTCTATGGGCATGTGGGACAAATCAATGTCAGAGGCAAATGCATGAGAGATTTAGGAGGGGGTTGGGGACATGTAGCAAGGTATTTGCCCATGTTCTGGAAGCCATGACTAGATTTGCAGATGACGTGCTTAGGCCTAGGGACACCACTTATTCAGTACTACCGGCAGAGTTGTTAGAGTACACACCATTTTTTGATGGCTGCATAGGTTTCATGCTAGAGCTAATTGTATTTGAACTTATGTCTTGCTATGTATGTATGCAGGCCGCTATTACTTGGTGGACTCTAGTTACGCACTTCACCCCAGATTTCTGACACCGTATCCAAATAAGAGGTACTAGGTGAAGGAGTTCCAGACTAGGGGGCTTTGTGACGCGCAGAAGGTGTTCAACCGGCACCATTCCAAGTTGTGTAATGTCATAGAAAGGACATTTGGGCCAGCGAAAGCTAAGTGGCAGATGTTGAAAGGCGTACCTCACTATCTGGGCACCAAACAAACACAGATAATTATTGCTCTTTGTGCACTGCACAACTACGTGCATGAGATGGAGGGACAGCACCAACCAGGGAGGTACAAGCAGGCACCAGACCTTGGGCCTTTGAGTCGAGTGGCAGCTATGGCGTTAAGTCACCCTAATGATATGGAACAAGTCCGCGACTGGATTACATATGGACTTGGACTCCTTGGGAAGACAATGTAAGTGAAACTTTTATGGTATTGGTAGAAATCAGCATAGTCATGCAAATTTCTGTTGGCTGCCTACTTTGGGGTTAATGAGGATGTGTACACATGCAGGTGAAGGATGTGTCGACATGGTGCACGGGGAGCAGAGGATGGCTGCAAGAAGATGACTATGATCGATTTGTGCTTCTTGCTATTGATATGTGCCTTGATGTGGGTACGAGTTTTGTATAATTGTTCCTTGTAGGCAACCATTTAGATTTACAAAATGTTGTAATGTGGAGCTAATTGGTGAGGACCGCTAATGAACTGTGGACTGGGCAACTGTGTAGAAGCAGCCTGCACATGGGAAACTTCTTCTACCAGTTTATATGCCTCCTGGGGGCGACAACTTTTGTAAAAGTGCCCAATGATGCCATTTGAATGATATAAGGACTGGAAAATATTTATAGAGTTGGGACCTTAATCTAATTGTATTGGAGTCATGTTGTAATGAATTGTTGTATTGAACTATTGTATGAACATGTGATTGATGTAAGGGTTGTCCATGGATGGTGTTTGGTGCTGGTGTTTGAATTCAATTTGATTGGCGCCATATTTTGAATTCAAATGGAGCTGCTGCAGTGAGGGGTGAACCAGCTGGTTTTGCCTGGTGGTGGTCACTGTTCTAGTTTCAGCCAGCAGTCAAAAACCTCTAGCCAAACGGGGCCATAATTAAGATGATCTTGTAATATCTTAGTAACTATTTGCTACTTTGCTCCTGTATCTTTCCATGAACCATGTTAGTCGTCAAGTGAGTAATATGACTTTTGTGGAACTACTTCAGATCACTGGTTGTTTTTATTATTCAGTTTGTTTTTGGTTGGAGGTCCTAATGTTCAACCCTCTATATTCTTTCAACCTGCAGCCTTGTGCACTTGGGGAGATTCCTTCTGTTAGTGACTGAATCGGTGCTCCGGCTTTGGGTCCTAACAAGCTATGTTTTGGTATAATCAAACCTCCACCCCTCTCACTTTAGTTGAGTGTGCATGGGTGATAATTTTTCAGTTACTCTTGTATCTGCAGAAAATAATGCATATTTGGGTTATTTTAGAGACCGGAACACCTCAAGTAGTATGCTCCACTCCATTAATTTTTCTATATAAAATGGAGAACATGTTTGACCATAAGCCTGTCGGTGTGGGACCTACGGGATACCCCGCAAGAGAGGGAGAAGATCTAGCCTAACTAGGATTCTTCCCATGTAATCTTAGTAGTAGTAGTATTCTGTAATCCTACTAGGAACTCTCATTGTAAACCGACTAGGATTCTGACCTCCTGACTATATAAAGGAGGGCAGGGTTCCTAGAGAAGGGGACGACTTTTACGACTGTAACAACACAACTCTAGACAATCAATCCAACGCAAGGGCTAACGACGACTGGACGTAGGGCTATTACTCGATCAGCGATCGAGGGTCCAAACTAGGATAAATCGACTATCCCTTGCGTTCACTGTCGAGTTCCGCATACTGAAGCCCGAACATACTGCCCCGGGTACCCCCATGGTAGGATATCGGTGGTCAAACATCGACAGCTGGCACGCCAGGTAGGAGCTTTCGGCGAATTCACAACCGAGAGTTCGATGGACCTCGACAACATGATCTTCTCGACGGGATCAACTTTCATCTTCGGCTCATGGATCCACAAGGCGGACGACAATGGCAAGCTCCAAAGCCGTCTCCTCGAAGATTCAGATCACCATGAAGACTTTTCTATTTCGGCAACGAAGACAGATCAAATCACTGGAAGATTCGCGTGGCCCGTGATGTCCGATTCAACTCAGGTTTTGTGGCTTTGCGCATCCAACTCAAACTCAGGCTCCACATCCGAGATGGAGTCTGACCCGAGTTCTTTCGGGAAACCGAGTTCTTTTCCGATGGGGCTTAAGAACATGGCTTTAGCCTATCAAGAATACAACTCGGAGTACACTCAGAGTCTTTCTAAGAAGTCGAGTCATTTTTCATTCGGACTCCACAACATGGCAACATCTTATCAGACACGGCCCGAAGGATTCCTCGATCCGGTGCTTAGAATGCCACTGAAGGGAGCTCAGGACGGTCTTGTACTAACTATAACATCTCAAGACTGCATCGTCCACTGGCCAGGCTCTGTTCCTGAAGGTAGCGGTACCCGACTGGTCGACACGACGACAACAGCAATTCTACCCTACCAAGAAGGAGACTCGATCTATGACCTCGAAGCCTCTACTAAAGTTATCAGCAACTCCGATAGCGTGGAAACTAACGTCGATAACAGAATAGTTCACGCACGAGAAGTATTCATGGTTCGCCGTCCTCGATCACCATTGGTCCCCCTAGAAGCGCCCGATGTCAGGTCATCGGATGAATCGGAATCCAACATATAACCCTTCATCCAGGGCTATGATGGTGAGACTGAGACTCAGAAGCAAGCCAGAGAAAGAAAAAACAAGTCGAAATAAGGACGCCAAAACCGTGCTAGGCAGCGCAAGGAAGCTTGGATCAGATATGAGTCAGAACTGGCCAAGTACAATAGAAGAAAATTAGAACGAGAAGTCAAAGAAAGGCGCACGGCAAATACACCCTATGATAAGATCAGAGAAGCACTAGAAGAACTCAGAGCGACTTCACATCCCAGTGAAAAACAAGAACAGCTCTGGGACTTTCTCCGGTCAACAGCCCTGAGGACGCACGAGGGAAGGACCCGCTCAAGACTACCCGCTAGGTCAATGACTCATAGGCAAGAAGATCAAAATCAAAGGAAGTCCGCTTTTGAGAGACTTGGACCAAGTGGAAGTCACAACAGAGAAAGTAGAAGGGACCATAGTCAAAGTTACCGAGTTGAACAACCAAGAAAGACCAGAAGCAGGGCGCCTGCCCAGACAGCCTTGCAGAACTACTCTCACCAAAACAACAGTTGGCCAGAAGGAGGTGCCGAATCAGAATACAAAGAAGCCGGAACGCACGATAGATTCCCCTGTTTTGCAAACAGACTTGCTTCAATACGACTACCTCACAAGTTCAAGTCGTCCAACCACTCTAAGTATGATGGCAAGACTGAACCAAGGCAGTGGCTCAGGATATACTCACAATCGATTGAACTAGCCAGAGGAGACGACGATACCAAGACCCTGTTCTTTCCCATGGCCCTCGAAACCATGCCCCTCCAATAGTTCGACAAATTGAATCCAGAATCAATCAGAAATTGGAAGGACTTGCAAAGAGCTTTCTGTGAAAATTTCATGGGTATCATTACACACCCAATCACTCACGCAGAATTAAAAGGACTCAAGCAGAAAGGAGGTGAAAGTCTCAGAGATTACTATCGACGATTTGGCGAACTACGTGCTCAAGTACATGACATCACCGAACGAGAAGTAATCGAAGCTTTCTCTCACGGAATCATGGCTAGGTGGCAATTTTAGGACTTCTGTAAGGAAAACCTAAGAAACAATGAAGAATTTAGATGAATAGTAGAAAGGATGATTACTGTAGAAGAGAAGACACGAGAGAGGTTCCCGGATAAAAACAACCGAGACAACCCGGACAAGCAAAATCATTGAAACAATAGACATCAGGAAAGAAAACGTGGACCAGACAACACAGTAGCGATGGCTGACAAATCAAAGAAGTTTTCAAAACCCAGAAGGTATGACGACATTGAAAACATGCATTGCATCTTGCACCCCAATGGAAAGCACACCATCGGAAATTGCTACACCTTCAATGAACGATACACAAGGAAAGATAGCAAGGGGAACACTAAAGAAGACAGTCAGAAAAAAGAAGAAGACAACCATGAAGACAAGGGATTCCAAAAATCCAGGGGGACGGTAGCAGTGATCTTCGTCGGGGCCCCAGATTCCAGAAGCAAGCATCAAGAAAAGTTAGCTCTACGAACCATCATGGCAGCGGAGCCGGCTACTCCAAGATATCTCAATTGGTCATAGTATCCAATCCTATTTTTAAGAGAAGACCAATGGACTAGCGTAGGAAACGCAGGCCATTACCCACTGGTTCTAGACCCAACTATTGCCGGTATGACTGTCACCAAAGTACTAATTGACGGGGGAGCTGGACTCAACATCATCTTTTCAGAAACACTAAGGAAGATGAGACTACAACTCACCGGGATGATTACACCAACAAGTACACCTTTTTATGGCATAGTACCTGGCAAGGCAGCCATGCCACTTGGACAAATTACTCTACCAGTTACTTTTGGGACTCCCTCGAACTACTGTACAGAGTTCATCAAGTTTGAGGTTGCAGACTTCGATTCATCATACCACGCAATCCTCGGGCGCCCAGCACTAGCAAAATTCATGGCAATACCGCATTATCCATACCTGTTGCTTAAGATGCTAGGACCTAACGGTGTCCTTTCTCTTCGAAGTGATTTGAAGCGCGCTTTTGACTGCGACGTTCAGGCAATCCAAATTGCAGCCAAAGCACAAGCCGACAATGGTAGAAAAGAAATAGCCACTATTGTCGCAGAAATAAGCCAAGAAGAACTAGAGATACCGGCTAAAAATCCTAGCATCCCCGCACCACCAAAAGAAGCCGACGTCAAGCAAATCGACCTGGGCACTGGCGATCCCTCCAAAACAGCAACCATCAGCGCCCACCTCTCGGTAAAATAGGAACTCACGCTCACCAACTTTCTTTAGGACAACAAAGGTATCTTCGCTTGGAAGCCGGCCAACATGCCAGGTGTCCCAAGAGAGTTGGCTGAGCACAGAATTGATATCAATGAAGGCTCCAAGCCCGTGAAGCAACGGCCACGACAATTCTCACCCGACAAGAAGATAGCAATTAAAAAAGAAATCACAAAGCTAATGGCAGCCGGATTCATCAGAGAAATCCTTCATCTAGATTGGCTAGCAAACCCAGTTCTAGTACAGAAAAAGAACATAGACGAATGGCGCATGTGTGTCGACTACATAGATCTCAATAAACACTGCCCGAAAGATCCGTTCGGGCTACCATGCATCGATCAGATAGTTGATTCAACAGCAGGATCTGCCCTATTATCCTTCCTTGATTGCTATTCAGGATATCACCGGATCGCATTAAAAGAACAAGACCAGAGCAAGACATCTTTCATCACTCCGTTTGGTGCCTACTACTACAAGACCATGTCGTTTGGACTCAAGAATGCGGGTGCCACTTACCAAAGAGCTATCCAAATGTGCCTTGGTGATCAGATCGGCGAAAACGTAGAAGCATACGTGGATGACGTGGTAGTAAAAACAAAGAACCCGGATACACTAATTGAAGACTTAAAGCAAACCTTAGAAAACCTGAAAAGGTGGAGGTGGAAATTGAACCCAAACAAGTGTGTATTCGGAGTTCCTTCAGGACAATTACTCAGATTCTTGGTCAGTCATCGCGGAATTGAAGCAAGCGCCAAGCAAATTCGAGCCATAACAGAGATGGGCCCTCCTCGAAGTGTCAAAGATGTGCAGAAACTAACAGGCTGCATGGCGGCCCTCAATCATTTCATATCAAGACTCGCGAAAAAGCGTTACCTTTCTTTAAACTATTAAAGAAGACAGACAAGTTCGAGTGGACGGAAGAGGCAAATGAAGCTTTCAAGAAACTCAAGGCATACCTCAGCTCCTCGCCAGTTCTCACACCTCCAAAGAAAGACGAAGACATGATGCTATACATTACGGCAACTTCTACCATGATCAGCACGGCGATAGTCGTAGAAAGAGAAGAAGAAGGGCGCGTGTATAAAGTACAATGCCCCGTATACTACATCAGCGAAGTACTGTCAGAATCAAAAATCCGATACCCGCATGTGCAAAAACTACTCTACGCCCTCCTGATCGCTTCACGCAAGCTTTGCCACTATTTTGAAAGCCACAAGATTACCGTGGTGACAGATTTCCCACTCGGAGACATCTTACACAACAAAGACGCAATGGGACGTATATCTAAGTGGGCAGTTGAACTTGGTGCTCTCAGTATCGATTTCACCCCACGGAAGGCAATTAAATCTCAAGCCCTTGCCGATTTTGTTGCCGAGTGGACAGAAATTCAACAGCCTATGTCAAATGCCATCCTTGACCATTAGAAGATGTACTTTGATGGATCACTCAAGCTAGGCGGAGCCGGGGCAGGTGTTCTCCTCATTTCTCCAGATGGAAAACAACTCAAGTATGTTCTTCAGATATTATGGCAAGCTACAAACAATGAAGCAGAATACGAAGCCCTCATCCACGGGCTCCGAGTGGCAATTACCCTCGAAATCAAGCGGTTACTCATATACGGCGATTCGGCAGTGGTCATCAACCAAGTCAACAAAGATTGAGATTGCACCAAAGAAAACATGGGTGCTTACTGTGCTGAAATACGAAAACTCGAGAAACATTTCCAAGGATTAGAAATTCTACATGTCCTGCGCAATTCCAACATTACAGCAGATGTCCTCACCAAGCTCGGATCAGACAGGGCAAAAGTCCCACCCGGCGTATTCATAGAAGAGTTATCAGCTCCCTCTATCAAACAACCCAGAGAGATAACCCCCGAACTCCCAGACAAAGGCACCCAGATTATGGTAATCACCACCTCATGGACCTAGGTTTTTATTGATTATATCAAAGAGAATAAGTTGCCAGCGGATAAAGAGGAGGCTACCCGAGTTGTTCGCAGAAGCAAGAACTACGTCATAGTGGGGGACAAGCTTTACAGAAGAGCCGCATCATCAGGAGTACTCCTAAAATGTGTCTCATTTGAAGAAGGCACAGAGATCCTAGACGAAATACACTCAGGTTGCTATGGAAATCATGCCGCTTCAAGAACACTAGTTGGCAAGGCATTTCGCACCGGATTCTACTGACCAACCGCTTTGAAAGACATAGAAGAACTTGTCAGAAAATGCAAAGGTTGTCAAATGTTTGCAAGATAAGCTCATGTGCCAGCTCACAATCTCATCTGCATCCCACCCGCTTGGCCTTTCTCTTGCTGGGGGTTGGATCAAGTAGGACCTCTCAAGAAAGCAAAGGGCGGTTTCGAGTACATCTTCGTAGCAATTGACAAGTTCACCAATTGGATTGAATACAAACCACTCACAAAATATAGCGCAGCCAAAGCAGTTGAGTTCATCCAAGACATTATGCACCGCTTTGGCATGCCCAATCGAATCATCACAGATTTGGGTTCTCCCTTCACAGCTACAGAATTCCAAAGTTGGGCACAGGACTGCGGCTTCAGCATAGACTACACGTCAGTCGCACATCCAGAGGCCAACGGACAGGTAGAAAGGACTAACGGACTCATACTAGCCGGATTAAAACCAAGATTGTATGAAGAACTAGTGGACTACGGATCCAAATGGATTGAAGAACTACCCAAAGTAGTGTGGGGGCTACGAACTCAAATAAGCAGAGCCACTGGATACTCGCCCTTCTTCCTAGTTTATGGATCAGAAGCCGTACTACCTGCCGACTTGATCTGGACGTCACCAAGGATAGAACAATATGACGAAGGAGAAGCAGAACACACCCGAAGATTAGAACTCGATAGTACAGAAGAAGTCAGAGTAAACGCTACCCTTCAATCAGCTAGATACCTCCAAGGATTAAGACGCCACTACAACAAGAATACCCAGCCTCGATCACTACAAGTCAGAGACCTGGTACTAAGAAGAATACAAAAAACTGACGGACGCCATAAGCTACTCAGTCCATGGGAAGGTCCTTTTATTGTCTCAAAAGTCATCGGACCAGGCATGTACAAGTTGATAACTGAAGATGGAAAAGAAGTCAACAATACATGGCACATCAGCCAGCTAAGAAGATTCTACGCATAAAAACAACTCAAGAAAGAATATATACACAAGCCACAAGGGATCATTGTTCATGATCAATAAAGATGGTGTTCCTCGACAGCATATGTATTATTATGGCTTATCAACGCTCATGATCAATAAAGATGGTTTTTTCGACAACATATACCTCATTATGGCTATCCTCGAGTTGTTTCCAATAAGCATACCGGTCGAGAGCAAAAGAGCTAAAAAGACGCTTGAGCCCGTCGATGAGGGTAGCTAACAAGCTAACACCCGAAACAAAAAGCAAAATGGCTGAAAATACGCCTGAGCATACCGGCCGAGAGCAAAAGAGCTAAAAAGATGCTTGAGCCCGCCGATGAGGGTAGCTAACAAGCTAACACCAGAAACAAAAAGCAAAATGGCTGAAAATACGCCTGAGCATCCCGGCCGAGAGCAAAAGAGCTAAAAAGATGCTTGAGCCTGCCAATGAGGGTAGCTAACAAGCTAACACCCGAACCAAAAAAGCAAAATGGCTAAAAATACGCCTGAGCATCCCGGCCGAGAGCAAAAGAGCTGAAAAGATGCTTGAGCCCACCGATGAGGGTAGCTAACAAGCTAACACCTGAACCAAAAAGCAAAATGGTTGAAAATACGCCTGAGCATCCCGGCCAAGAGCAAAAGAGCTGAAAAGATGCTTGAGCCCGCCGATGAGGGTAGCTAACAAGCTAACACGCGAAACAAAAAGCAAAATGGCTCAAAATACGCCTAAGCATCCCGGCCGAGAGCAAAAGAGCTGAAAAGATGCTTGAGCCCGCCAATGAGGGTAGCTAACAAGCTAACACCCGAAACAAAAAGCAAAATGGCTGAAAATACACCTGAGCATACCGGCCGAGAGCAAAAGAGCTGAAAAGATGCTTGAGCTCGCCGATGAGGGTAGCTAATAAGCTAACACCCGAACCAAAAAAGCAAAATGACTGAAACTAAGCCTGAAGCATAAATCAGAGCAATTTTAAGATAAGACCCTCCAGCTCCTTGTTCCAAAAAGCAAGAGGCTCGGGGGCTACACTCAGATGGATGTACTTTTTCTTCGAAAAAGCACAAACCACTCGAAGACCCCAAGAAGCGCTACACGGTTTCGCTCAGCAAAACACTCAGACGACGCTTGTACCTCTTGGCAGAACATGAAGGAGCAAGACAAGGCATCCAGAACTCAACCATGAAGTGCTCAGGGGCTTACCGATCCTAAGAAGTTTTTGCAACCAGGGAAAGAGAAAGATGCTGAACACAGCTCGACTGAAGCGAAAAAGCTAAAAAGAAGAAGATGAAGATACTTGAGATCGCCGGTCCTAAGTCCTTTCAGTACTAACAAGAGCCCAAAGTTTGTCTAGACAATGTTCTATACCGAGTTGTTTACACAGCGCATACGAAAGCCAGACAAGCACTCAACGGATCAAGAAAGATTGTCAAGACAACGATCTATACCGAGTTGTTTATACGGCGCAGATGAAAGCCAGACAAGCACTCGACGAATCAAGAAAGTCTGCCAAGAAGAGCACTCAACATCTACATACGCCGAGTGATTTGCGCAAATGAAAGCTAGAACAAACAACTACTCGATCACTTGGACAACTCATTTAAAGAATAAGCAAGGCAAAGACAGCCAGGCAAAGGAGACATGAACAAAAGTAAAGAATCTTTATTCAAAAACAAGTATAATATCTTATTACAGAAGCTGGAGGACAAAGGTCAATTACATCAAGCATCATCATCAGGAGAAGGAATATCAAAATCAAGATTATCCACAACCTTCCTGGCTAAGTCTTCGACCTCAAGCTCCACCTTCTCAACGGCATCC
This sequence comes from Miscanthus lutarioriparius, assembly GCA_904845875.1. Classification (NCBI taxonomy): domain Eukaryota; kingdom Viridiplantae; phylum Streptophyta; class Magnoliopsida; order Poales; family Poaceae; genus Miscanthus; species Miscanthus lutarioriparius. The sequence continues at coordinate 55,142,444 of CAJGYO010000010.1, forward strand.
AGATATTCCTAACTCTTAGCTTCCTCTGCAATCTTGGACAAAGGAAACTCTGGAGAAAGAACCCAGACCTGGGCAAGGACGTTCCTGGTACACAGTTGGGCGCACCTCTTCACGAACTCCTGGAAGCGGGTTGGAACTCAGGGAATAAACTGAGCCCAAGATTGACCATCATCGGCCGAAGTCCGGAGAAGGTCGGCTACTGACCGAAAAGATTTCCACAAGGCATTCTAGTTCTTAGTAGCCGTCGCCAACTTCCCACTCAAGACTTCAATAGTCTTTTGGGCCTGCACAAGATCTCTGTCAGCTCCACGCCTAATCAGTTTGGCAAGCGCGAGTTCTTCTTCAGCACGAGTAATTACCTCCTTAGCCCTGTTGTGACTATTGCGGGCGGTGATCTTCATCTCCTCGATACCCTCCGAGAGCTTCTGGTTTTCAACTCAGAGAGCTAGACCAGGCAACAAAAACAAGTCAGTGGAAAGGAAAATCAGAGTACAAAAGAAAAAACAAGTCAGCAGAAAGGGAAGTCAGAATACAAAAGGAAATAAAAAGAACCCGCAATACCTTTGCACTCATTCTTCATGGACTCCACCGCATCATCCTTCTGCTTCTCCACCTCTACCACCCGGGCACGAAGAGCCTTCTCCTCCTTTTGGTGCGTTTGGCGCTCAGTCTCCATCTCAGCCTGACAGAGATCAAGCTCTGCCTTCAGGGCGCTTACCTCAGAAGACAACTTTTTCTTGTTTTCGGACGAGAAGAAGCCGGTATCATCCCAAGAAAAGGACTGAACAAAAAGAGAGAGAGAGAAAAAGCATAAGAACAAAACAAAGATGAACATCCAAAGAAAGAACTCCAGAAAAACTTACCTGGAGCTTTTCACCAAAGGAAGTCGAAAGGGCCCCCCAGGCAGCAGTCAACTCTGACAAATGATGAGTGGCATCGAACTACAGCAACACATCGTCGTCCAAGCGCTGACTGCTGGTTCCAAGGGGAGCAGAGGGAGAAGCCGGCGCAGGCAAAGAAGGCAAAACCAGGGCCGTATCCTGGGAAGCCCCGGCTACCTCCTCAGAAGAACCCATCGTCATGGCCACAGTCACCTCCGGTGTCGGCGAATCAGCAGCAGCATCATCACCAGGCCTCACAGCCACCTCGCCGACCGTGCATCCCAAGTCCCGAGGCTCAGCACACAGAGGAGCATCAGGAGACTGACCAGAGGTTGGGGGAGGGTTAAGGGAAGGCGAGGGTCTACAAGATGATAAGAAAAATCGACGATAAGAATATGAGTCAGGGAAAAACAAAAAAAGAAGCAAAGAAGCATAACAAGGAATCACTTACTCAGCTATCTTCTTCTTCATAAGACCAAAAGAAGACCTTACAGGAGAAACTATGGCAGCAAAAACGTCACTGCCACTCTACGGCGGGAGCGGCGTAGCCGGTACCGGAGCCCCAAAAGAACTTGGTACCGGAGCCCCAGAAGAACTCGGCACCGGAGCCCCAGAAGAACTTAGTGCCGGAGCACCGGAAGAACTGGTACCCGACGACCGCTTACTACAAGAGAACAAGACCAAAGTCAAAACAAAAAGAGGGGTTCAACAACAGGAAAACAAGAAAACAACTCACCGACAAGTAACAAGGGCGGCATCATCATCTTCTTCTTCCTCACTCTCAACCAAGGCCGCCATAGCACCAGCTAAAAAGGACAAAAGTACTCGGTTATAGATGAAAACAAACAACAAAAGGACAGAGCGTATTAATATGCTCACCTAAGAGCATGCTAGCTACAACTGGAGTACCTGGACGAGCACTCGACTGGCGAGACTTCATGGCAATGGACAAACCAGAAGAAGAACCTTCAGCTCGCCCCCTCTTTCCAACACTACGAGGGCCTCGAGGAACTGGACGAGGAACATACTCCACATATACATCAGAAACCATGGAAGAAACACCAGGAAACATTGTGGTGGTTTGAAACTTACTGGTTAAAGAAGCCCCAGCAAGATTCTCCCTAGTATTCACCACGGCAAGGAGATCATCAAGGGGAATCGGATCAGCGAAGTTAAGCCCCAATTCCTATAAAAGAGTAAAACAACAAGACAAGGAAGATTAAGCAAAAAGTGGATACAGCAAAGGAAATACAAAAAGTACCCGCATAAGAAAAAACAACTTACAGCAGGAGGCGGGTTCTTAGCATTGTACTCAAGGATAGCAAGCGGGACGACGCTTACTCCTTTCAGCATCTTCTAAAGATGCTCAAGCACCTCCTCATCAGTCAACTCAAGGGCAGGGACCATACGAGAAGGGTCCTCTGCCCTAGAGTACTCAAAACCGTAGTTTTCTCGCTCCTTCAGAGGTTGAACTCGGCAGCGAAGAAAACTAGAAATACGAGAAGGGTCTTTCGCCCTAGAGTACTCGAACCCAAAATGCTCCCGCTCCTTCAGAGGCTAAACTCGGCGGCGAAGAAAACTAGAAATAATCCCGAAGCCGGTCAAGCCTTGTTGTTTCAGAGTACAAATCCTCTTAAGAAATGGCTTGATCGCCTGGACCTCAGCCGTCATCATAGGGTTCTTATCCCAGCGATCATTAACCAAGGGACCAGATCCAGAATGAACAGCAAGAGGAGGAATCAAATTGGCGGCGTAAAACCAGTCGGCACGCCAATCCCTCACAGAATCAACCAGGTCATAGTCAAAGAATTTGCTCTTAAGACCCTGGTGAAACTGAATCCCGTAGCCACCAAGAACGCTGGTGTCATCGCGGCGGGGTTGTGGCTTCAGACGAAAGAAGTAACAAAAAAGAGAAAGAGAAGGAGGAATTCTAAGGAAAGTTTCACAAAGATGAACAAAGATAGAAAGATGAAGGACGGCATTGGAAGCAAGATGGTTCAAGCTAACCCCAAAATAACCGAGAAATCGATGAAGGAAGGCGGAAGCAGGAAGGCAAAGTCCAGCACGGATAAAGGAGACGAAAAGAATGATCTCACCAGGACCCGGAGCAGGGACCCGATGCTCGCCTGGAGCTCTCCATTTAGCAATGTCCTTGCTCTGGATCAGACCATCGCTAACAAGCTCACGAAGCTGGTCTTCAGTCGTTGTCGGAGTCGGCCAAACCTTCTGGGCAGCCCTCATGGCCACGAACTCTTGGTTCTTGATCAAGGAAAGTGATGACTCCTCGTCCACGAAGGCTGTCTGGGACTTGCTCGTGGCTTTCTTCCTACCCATGTGCTAGCGGAAGCAATGAAGCACTAGGGAAAGATGAGGCTAAGACGGCGGTGCTCAGATGACGGCGACAATGGCGGCGGCTGATTTCTGAAAACTAGCGTTCAAGGCAAAAGCGGAGCAGTCAAGAAGAAGAAGACAAAAGGCCTTTAAATAGATTTTACAACAGTAAAACGCAGCCCACCGGGCCCGTTAAAACACGGTGTGAGAACGCAATGGTCCATTTACTGACACAGCTAAAATGACGGAAGGCACAAATCCACACAACGGTATAGTTCAACGGGCAGATTTTGGACTTATCCATCCAGCAAAACGGCAGAGTTATCACATTGCTACAAAAAGAACTCATCAGCCATGAAGCAACGAAAGGTTACCTCACAAGGAACATAACAACCCGGATCTCACAGAAAGAAGTCGGGAATCTCATAAACAAAAGGGACATCAGCAGAATAAAGAATGACAACTCAGAAGACAAGATTCTTTCCATTACAAATGACTTCAAAAGATACAAGATTACACATCTTACAAGACCCAACGAACTCGGTACTACGACAGGCAAGGTAGCAAAAAGGAACCCGGAAATAACTAGGCTCTGGAACGACTACGTGTTCCAAATTGCTACTTGGTAGAACAAACCGCACTCGACTACACTGTTTTCTTCAAAGGACGGATGCAGCGCATCCAAGGCGGAAATCAGCAGCACGGCGGGACAACATGGAGCAGAGAAGGCCGACAGGCATCTGTCTACCCACGTCTGATGTGATGCTGGATATGGTGTTGATCTGCACCGGACAGTCTCAGGGCAGGCGACGAGGATCAACCCAGAACTGCTGGATGAAGAACGTATCCCACATCACAAGACTTCCTCCAACTACCGCCATGTACTTCCCGGAGCAATGCCTCTGTGAGATTAGTCTACCTCTAATCCCTATCACAAGACTTCCTCTAGCTATGACAAGATGTACAAGAACTACAAAATACGCCCGGGGGCTGCTCTACTTCACAAACTATCATATTCATGGCTACGGAGATTTCAAGACCACGCAACAAAATGCTCGATGAATCAAAACAGCACACCAGGAGGGTATTTATAGACCAAAGAAGCGGTGCACATGGACCAAGAGCATCAACAGAGCAAAACTAACAAAGGACACAGTGAAAAGACAGAATTCAATGAAACAAGACTCAGGCGTGAAGGAGCAGTATTCAAGAACGAGCATATTCGGAAAAATATACCAACACTGTACAACTCGTGAACCAACAACATTTACTCTCAACCACCACTATACAACTACATCTGACAACAGCAGACTACCAGAGAACATGGCAAGATCATGTATCCAAGTTCTTTTCGAATAAAAGAACACGGGTATATGCTCAAGGGATGCAATAGGAAAGGCTTTCAGTCCTTTGAACAACTCAAATTCAAGACGGGGCCGCAACAGAAGAGGTTCTCAGTAACTTGAACAACTCAGAATCAAGACCCTCAAACTCTTTGTTCCAAATAGCAAGAGGCTTGGGGGCTACACTCAGTGAGTGCACTTTTTCTTCAAAAAAGCGCACATCACTCAGAAGACTTCCTCAAGACAGCAGTTTTCAAACAACATAAGATTCAAGACCCTCCAACTTTTTGTTCCAAATAGCAAGAGGCTCGGGGGCTACACTCAGTGAGTGCACTTTTTCTCCGAAAAAGTGCACATCATCAAAAAGACTTCTTCAAGACAAATCACTTCAAGACCTCACGACAAAAAGAAGACCCCCAGCTCCTTGTGCCAAAAAGCAAGAGGCTCGGAGGCTACACCCAAATGGGAGTACTTTTTCTCAAAAAGGTACACATCACACAAAGATCTCACGAAGCTCTACACGGTTTCACTCAAGAAAGCACCCAGACGACGCTTGTTCCTGCTCGGCAAGACCTGAAGGAACGAGACGAGCCTTCCAGAGCTCAACCATGAAGTGCTCGGGGGCTTGTCGGTGCGGGACCTACGGGATACCCTGCAAGAGAGGGAGAAGATCTAGCATAACTAGGATTCTTCCCATGTAATCTTAGTAGTAGTATTATTCTGTAATCCTACTAGGAACTCTCATTGTAAACCGACTAGGATTCTGACCTCCTGACTATATAAAGGAGGGCAGGGTTCCTAGAGAAGGGGACGACTTTTAAGACTATAACAACACAACTCCAGACAATCAATCTAACGCAAGGGCTAATACCGACTGGACGTAGGGCTATTACTCAATCAGCGATCGAGGGTCCGAACCAGGATAAATCGACTGTCTCTTGCGTTCACCGTCGAATTCCGCATACGCTGAAGCCCGAACATACTGCCCCGGGTACCCCCGTGGCAGGCTATCGGTGGTCAAACATCGACAAAGCCTAATGAGCTCTTATATCCTTTGGATGGAAAAGGGTGTATGCATGCTACACTCACTAAATGTATCTCTATAAAATATTCCATTTATTCCCTGGTTATGTACCTAATTATTTACAATCTTCCATGTACTGGTTATGTACCTGATTATTTACAATCTTCCATGTACTCCCTGGTTATGTAGCAACTTATTTACATAAGCTTTATATTCTCTAGAAGTGTCATATAATTGAAGAAAAAACTCAAGACGCCCAATAAGTAACATGAAGAACGCTGTATTCCTCAAGAAGCCTATTTTAAACTGGGTCTTTTGTGTTTGTCCTTGTAAGATGCAACAGAAATGCTCATTTTGTTTGTCCAATAATAGTAAGTTGACATGTGATCCTGTATGCATATGTTCTACTTTAAATAATAATCCGTTCTCTATAATAGGGAAGCTAGCTTGGCCACTTGATTGCATGAAATTTGAGATGTGTAAAGAACGCCATACCAAGAGAATGTCAGGGGATCCTATCTTCGACAATAATAATATCTATTCAGGATTATTCCTCCAGTCCTTTGTGTGTGTGGTTTTCTGAAAATTAACATTAATTATTCCATGATAGTGAAGAAGCCATGGGGCAAATGTTTTGCCATCACCTTGGAGGAGGTTCCGGGCGGACGAGGGAAGCAAAACCAAATGGGACGGAACCGAAGGCACATTTGAGTATGTAGTAGTAGTTGTCACGTGAAGGACTGTAGCCGTAGGTGACTTTGGAACGACCTCTGGCCATTCCAAATGGCTAAAAGACTAAAACGTGAACTTTGTTTAAAGCCATATTGTTATAGAGCTCTGAAGCTATTCAACATTGGATTCGTTGGGTAAAAAACCTTTGGTGCCAATTTAGTGATATAGTTGTATCAGAACCAATCTAAGTTTGTTCTACAACAGGTAATATATATTATTTGAAAATTCTGTTTTCAAACTTTGGGAATCACGGTATGAACAAGTGCTAGAATTTTGAGCCAAGGTTTAAATTTTTTGTCAAAAATTCACTAACCTTATTAATTTTGGGTGTGGCTGAAATAAAAATCCAAAATTTCATGTTACACTAATACATGTGCTTCATTGTAAATATATAAGTCTAGACTTGTATTTTTTATTGTTTATGTTACAAATTCTTCTACTCAATGGATGTGTGCAGTCATAAATTAAAAAAAATGGCACAATATTGTCCAAATGTCACAAATTTCGATTATTTCAAGGGTATCAAAAAAAATCTAAAACTACTTTAACCTTTGCCCATAATAACCTAACCTGTTATCTCTTGAATCTTCATTTCAGTCTCTTAAATACTATATAATGGGTAACCAAGAGGACTGGTTGAATAACCGATCTGTAAAGAATTAGATGCATTTCTAGAATACCTAATAAATCATTTATTTGGTTATGTAGTATGGTCAAAAATATATTTCCTTTTATTATAAGATAATTTTGGGATACAATTTTATTGAAAAATCCTGAAATTATTGAAATATCCTTAAAACTTACACGATTGGTTAGTAAATATTTTTATAGCCACGTGCGTGCCGCACGTGCATTTATACTGTAAGTATAGTAAATTAAATTCCCGCTCATCTCTCGACTGCGTCGCCTCTGGTCACCATCATCCTTCCTTCTGGTGCGTGACTCCCTGCGATCTGTTGAGGGCTTGCATGCTTCTCGTTTTCTTTCCGGCAGCAACTGATCTCTCCGTCCGCAGCTATGCAGCTGTGTTGTGCTTGTCTGTCGTTTGCCTCCCTGCTGCAGCAGCAAGCTGTAAAGACGGTCCATGTACTCTATTTGATCTCCTTGGAGCCATTAAGCAAAACCAAGTCACGAAGGAACAAGCAGGCTGCCTCCTTGGTCATCTGCAGCTTCCGCACGTCCAGCCGTGAAGCCGAGCCCCTCTCGTTTTGTGGCCGCCACATCTTCTGCAGCTGTCCACCGGCCTTTGCAAATTGCAAGATACGTCAGACGCCCCTGCTAAAGCAAGCAAACGAGTCTCGTGGACATCGAGCAGCAGCTAGACATGAAGCAAGCCATCATGCTATGGTAATTTTTGCAAAATCTTCCACCATTAGTTTAATCGGGCGGCTACTAATCATGCGCAGTTTAATTATCTTAACTCAGGTTTCGAATAGTTCTTGTTGCGTTAGTCTTGTGCTGACATAATCTAACGTGTTAATGAATTTTAAAATTTAACTATTAACTTGATTAACGTTATGCAACTTGCTTTGTAATTAAAAGCAATATAGGCTTATACCACGCCCTTCTACAAAAAATGTTAATTTCATTAATACTAATCTAAATATGATTTCATTAATTATAATTTGCCTAGTTTAAACGAGATTCATATAAAGTACTTTTAGATGCTATCAAGTTCATTTTTTTATTCTCAAAGTCAAAGTTTAACTTGATTAAATTATACAGCATTATTTATAAATAAAATATGAGTAGTTTCAACTCAACTTTTAAATTAAATTATGTTTTGACTAATCTGGTCTTAATAATTTTTACATGGTTTTACTCAATAAAATAAATTAAGCATGTATGCTTTACTTTTTCTTTTATAATATAAAACATCCCGTAGCCATTTATTTTTATGGTAGTTCCGTTACCAGCATTTCTTGTGATCTCTCGCGACCGTAGCAACTAGCCCTCTCTCTTAGTGCATTTTTTTTGTGTGGTGTACTGTTCTTAGTTGCTTTTTATTTGTTGCTTGTTTGCTGCCTATATGTAGTGCTTGCTACGAGTAGAAGGAGAACCGTCCGTGGGCGCTAGAGACTCAAAGTTGAAGATGAAGGCTGAAGAATCTGAGTAGTTATACATCGAGTGGAAAGCAAGAGTAAAAGGCAAGTATAATAAGAGGCTCTCCTTATCTCCCAATAACTTTAATACAACTATGCTCATGTGTTCATAACTTGATCATCTCTAAGGATCCATTCTAGACCTTGTTATCCTGTTCCTTGAAATCATATGGTTTATGCATTGGGTAGTTTATGCTAGTTGCTCTACTTAATAAAAACCCTTTAACAATGATTAATGGCATATGCAACAATGGTTTAAAACTTGCTTTTTAGCAACATGGTTTAAGAGGGCTAGAGCATTGGGCTATTTTATGGTACTTTAGTTTCTTTCCATAAGGACTGATCTGTAAGCATCAACCTAGGACTTATAGTACAACCGTGAGAGCTATTGTCGGTGTTTCGAACAAACACCAACTAGTAAATTTATAATTGTTGCGCGTTAGACTCGGATGGTGTACTAAAGGACACAAGGTTTATACTGGTTCAGGCAGAATGTCCCTACGTCCAGTTTGCTGTTGCTCGTGTTATTAGTACCGAAAAAGGTTCATAGTAGGGGGTACAAACGGTCGAGAGAGGGACAGGTCCCAAGTCTCTGATGGAAAGGTCGAAAGGACGCCAAGAGCTTGGTTGCTGCTTGGTTGTATGTTGTCTGTGGAAAACTGATCCTCTTGCGTATCAAAACGATCGGTCTCCTTAGTGGGGTGCCCTGCCCTCCCTTTTATAGATCAAGGGGGGAGCAGGGGTTACAGATGGGAGAAAGAAGAAAAAACCAAAGGTAGAGAAGGTCCTTCGAGGGAGCCGGGTCTTCCTTTTCCCCTGTGCCTCTTTCAGCAAGTGGGTGCGTCAGGGATGGCGTGTTCACTGATCCTTATAGGGTCGTGCCCTGGCCTCTTTCAACAAGTGGGTGCGTCCCATCCTACACCAGCGAATGGTGCGGTGTGCCAGAGAGCCAAGCTGTGACCCTTCGGGGAGTAGATGGGGAAGTGACCATACGTCCGTCACTGTAGATGATGTGAGTTATGTCTTGGATCGTAGTGGTTGTCGTATGCTTGTGTTAGTATCCGCATCCGAGGGGTGATGGCGGCGCCTACAACATTGTGGGACAAAAGTCGACGCCTACAACACTGTTTGGGCTCTGTCAAGTCGGAAAGGGCCTAAAACGCCCGTCCCGTCGTATCCTGACAGTACCTTCCTGCAGGCATGCAGGGCATGGCCCTCGGTACTGTGGTTGACTCGAATGTCCTATCGTACCCTGTGCTCGTTGAAAGCATCTAGGCCCCTAGTTGGGTTTCGGTGATTAATGACAATACGTGATTCCTGTGACTAACGTGTGTTTTGTAGAGACAATTAAGTTAGGTCATGGTAATAGCAATTGATTGGGCAATCATGGTGGTCATGCCCCTACGATGGAAATCGCTTCGGTTTTCAAATGATGGACGACAAGGTTAAGGATGGACTAGTTTTAAGTGTCGTTCAGTGTTGAAGAGACACTTAGAGTAGTTTAGGACTTTGTTTCTCCTTTGGCCGTACTATTAAGGGGGTATGGATGGGTAGCTTGACCTAGGTGAGTCTAGTGGGTTAGGTGTAGTGCACACTTGTTAAATCTAGCACTAGATAGCTCCTAAAAAGCCCTTAGATCAATTGGAGCAAACTTTATTCATATATGATTGCGAGTTGGAAGTGAATGGAGGGTCAAATGTTGACCGGACGCTGGTTCCGGTGTGACCGGACGCTGGCGCAGAGTCCTATCAGTTCATTTGATCAAGGTGAAGTCATCTGAATGCGACCGGACGCTGAGAGGTGAGTGACCGGATGCTGGGTGCCAGAGTCCGGTCAACTCCAGTAAGGTTCCAGAGAGGGAGCTTCCTGATCGGACGCGTCCAGTCAGTGCTAACCGGACGCTGGTCGGGTTCCGGCTATTGACCGGATGCTGAGCAGCAAAGTAACCAGACGCTGGGTGGCAGAGTCCGTTCAACATCAGTAAGGTTCTAGAGGATAGTTTTCGTGACCGGACGCGTCCAGTCAGTGCTGACCGGACGCTGGCTAGTGTCCGGTCACAACTTAAACTGCACAGTGGTGGGTGAACTGACCGGAGCATTCGGTCAACTTGACCGGAGTGTCCGGTCACCCCGCAGAGGCACATAACGGTTTGTTTTGAATGAGGGGTTATAAATACTTCTCTATTCACTCAAGGGATCACTTTTGCTCATTCCAACAGCTGAGAAACACCCTTGAGAGTGCCAAGAAGAGCAAGGTCCTAGTGAGGTGATTGAGATTTGAGAATCCAAGAGAGAGACCTCATTAGTGAAAGCAAGAGTAGCAAAGTGTGCATCCACCCTTCTCATTAGGCTTGTCGTGGTCAAGTGAGAGTTCGTGCTTGTTACTATTGGTGATCGCCATCACCTAGACGGCTTGGTGGTGATTGGGAGCTTGGTGATCATCTAGTGGAGCTTGTGGATGACCCAACTCATGTTGTGAGCGGTTGTGGGTGATTCACCGCGATGGAGTGTCAAAGAATCAACCCGTAGAGAGCACTTGATCCTTGCGCGGATCAAGGGGGAGCTACACCCTCGGTGCTCCAACGAGGACTAGTGGAGAGTGGCGACCCTCCGATACCTCGGCAAAACATCGCCGCGTTCCTCCTTCTCTCTTTACTTTGAGCATTTACTTTGAGCAATTCAATTCTTGTCTTTATATTCATAGAATTACCATGCTAGAGTAGGATTGGAACTTAGGTTGCAAGATTTTTTATGCGGTAGAATATTAGAAACACTTTCTAGGCACAAGGGGTGAAGTGGGCTAACCGTAGGGTTTAATTATTGCAAAGAAATTTAGAATTAGCCCAATTAACCCCTCCTCTTAGGCATCATGATCCTTTCAATTGGTATCGGAGCCTCATGCTCACGTATTTAGGCTTAACCACCTATATTTAGGCTTAACCGCCTAGAGAAAGAAGTCTCATGGGGATGGACCTCCTCCTATATTTGAGGGGGATGATTTTCCTTATTGGAAAATCCGCATGGAGGTGTATTTAGAAGCTCTAGATGTTGGAATACTTAGAGCCGCCTCACAAGGATTCCCAAAACCTCGGGATCCCATGCACCTTCAAGGCGATGAAGTAAACTACGAGAAATGGAATGCAAAGGCTAGAAACACCATTTTAGAGGCCTTTGCAAAGATGTGTTTAATCGGGTGAGGAACCACAAGGACGCCCATGCACTATGGTCAGACATTTGTGTGCTCCATGAGGGAACTAAGAGCGAGCGTGAGGAACGCTATCATCTCGTTATGAAAAAGCTTAGTCCTTTTGAGATGCTTCCTAAAGAGAGTGCTAATGAAATGTACTCACGCTTGAATGTTCTTATAGAGGAAGTCAATGGGCTTGGACTCACTCAAATGCAACCATCCGATGTTGTAAGAAAGATCTTGAGTGTCCTCCCCATTGATAAATATGGGCATATTATGACCGTGCTTCATCAAGGTGATCTTTCCACCGCTACACCGACTTAAATCTTGGGAAAGATCAATGCTCATGAGATGTACATGCACATCACACCAAAAGATGGCTCATCCTCTACCAAGAAGAAAGACAAAGACTTAGCATTCAAGGCTAGCCAAGAGAAGGGCAAAGCAAGAATTGAGTATGAGAGCTCAAGTGATGATGAAGCTAATGATGCAAGTCTTGCTCTCATGGTGAGAAGAACCGCCAAGATGCTAAAGAAGCTCAATAAGAGTGGCATCAAGTTCGATGGCAAGAAAAAGAAGTTCTTCACTAGCTCTAGAAGGAAGCTAATCTCATAGATGGATTGCTACAATTGTGGAGAACTTGGTCATCTAACACATCAATGCACAAAGCCCAAGAAAGACAAGTATAAGAATAAGAACAAGGGCAAGAAAGATGACTCAAGTGATGAAGATGAAAAGAAGAAAAACAAGCCATACAAGAAAAAAGATAGCAAGAAGAAGGACTTCCACAAGAAGAAGAAAAATGGGAAGGCATACATCGTCGGTGATTGGCTCACGGACATTGATTCATCAAGTTGCTCATCCGATGATGATAGTGATAATGAGAAGGTGGCCACAATTGTGATTGACTCTTCATCATCTTCACCGACACCACCGCCATCATCCTCTACACACCTATGCCTTATGGCCAAAGGTGAACGCAAGGTATCAAATGATGATGATAGTAGTGGTGATGATCATGCTAACAATGATGATAGTGATAGTGATAGTGATGATGATGAATATGAATCACCTTCTTATGATGATTTTGTTAAATTGCTAAATCAATACACTAAGACCATTAGAAAGATTAGAGCTAAGAATGATTCTCTTTTAGTTAAATGTGATATAGCAGAAAAGGCTAGTGTGGAGCTTAGAGAAGTAAATGATGCTATGTCATCCAAACTCAAGGAGCTCAAATCTTCTAAGAAAGAGCTTAAAGATAAATATGATAAACTTGAGAGGATGCATAATGAGCTCATCACTAGCCAAATATGCCAAAAGAAGAATATACATCTCTCAAGATAAATCATGATAATCTTGTTATTGCTCAAGAATTTTTATCCAATGAGCCACATGATGCTACTAACGATGTTGTTAAGATTGATATAGCTACATCATGTGATGACTTAATTGTCGAGAGCATTGAGCAAGGATCTAGTGGCAAAGGCAAGCAAGTGGTTGAAACCGACAACTATGATGAGTATGTCAAGCTCAAGCATGATAATGAAAAGCTCAAGAAAGACCTTGAAGAGCTCAAAACCACCAAGACTATAGTGCTAGAAACTCTTGACCATGATGGTGATTTGATTCTTGAGAATGAGAAGCGCAAAGAAGAGAACAAGAAACTCAAGGAAGAGAAAAACAATAATGCACTCAAGGAAGAGAACAAAAAGCTCAAGTTGGAGAAAGAGCATCTCAAGATTGGATTGAGCAAATTCACAAGAGGCAAGCATCTTTAAAGTGAGCTACTAATGAACACCATCATGAAGATGGATAGAAGTGGCATTGGGTATTTGGCAAACCAAGAGAAGAAGGCACAAGCTCAACAACAACAACATAAGTCAAAGCCAAAGCCAAAGCCAAAGAGATATTTTGAGTGTGGACAAGAAGGCCACTTTACCCATGAGTGTCAAACTCCACCACCACAACCCTTGCCCAAGCATGCTAGACCCTTTGCTTTCAATGCTCATTACATACTTAGAAAGGACTCTAGTGGAAATATGAAAGTTATGTTCTTAGGACCTCCCAACAAGAATAGGCCTAAGAAAATTTGGGTAGCAAAGTCACTTGTTGAGAAGGTGAAGGGCCATCAACAAGTTTGGGTTCCTAAAGCTTGATCTCTTGTGTGTAGGTGAACTACAAGACCGGTGGAAGTCATTAGGTAATTGATAGTGGTTGCACACAACATATGACCGGTGATCCTCGTATGTTCACCTCACTAGATGAAGAAGTAGATGGACAAAAAAGAATCACATTTGGAGATAATTCAAAGGGCAAGGTTAAAGGATTGGGCAAAGTGGCAATATCAAATGATCATTCAATCTCAAATGTGCTATATGTTGCTTCATTGAGCTTCAACTTGCTATCCGTTGGACAATTGTGTGATCTTGGCTTTCAATGCCTATTTACTGAGAAGGAAGTGGTTGTATCCAAGAAAGATGATGATCAAGTGATATTCAAGGGATTTAGATACAACAACCTATATCTAGTGGACTTCACCTCCAAAGATGCTAACTTGAAGACATGCCTATTCATCAAAACAACACTTGGGTGGCTATGGCATAGAAGACTTGCTCATGTTGGGATGAGCTCACTCAAAAGCTAATGAAGAATGATTTGGTGAAAGGGTTGAAGGATGTGAAGTTTGAGAAGGACAAGCTTTGTAGTGCATGTCAAGCCGGCAAACAAGTCACAAACACTCATCCTACAAAAGCTTTCATGTCAACCACAAGAGTGCTAGAGCTCCTTCACATGGATTTATTTGGACCAACAACATACAAGAGTTTGGGAGGAAATCTTTATTGTCTTATGATTGCTGATGACTACTCAAGATACACATGGGTATTCTTCCTTCATGATAAATCTGAAGTTGCATCATGCTTCAAGAAGTTTGTCAAGAGAGCACAAAATGAGTTTGAAGTGAAGCTCAAGAAGATTAGAAGTGACAACGGTAAAGAATTTGACAACACAAACATTGAAGCCTATTGTGATGAAGTTGGAATCAATCATGAGGTCTCCGCAACATATACTCCTCAACAAAATGGTGTAGTTGAGAGAAAGAACCAGACATTGATCACACTAGCAAGAACAATGCTTGATGAGTACAACACTCCCGAAGCTCTATGGGCGGAAGCTATCAACACCGCATGCTATGCTTCCAACTGACTATTCCTTCAAAAGTTTCTTGGCAAGACACCTTATGAGTTGCTCAATGGGAAGAAGCTGGACGTCTCCTTCTTTAGGGTGTTTGGTTGCAAATGCTACATCCACAAGAAGCGGCAGCACCTAGGGAAGTTTCAAAGACGTTGTGATATTAGTTTTCTTGTTGGTTACTCATCAAAGTCCAAAGCATATAGAGTATTTAATCATGCCACCGGCTTGGTTGAAGAAACATATGATGTGGAATTTGATGAATCTAACGGCTCCCAAGGAGCACATGAGAATCTTGATGATGTAGGTGATGAACCATTGAGGGAGGCTATGAAGAACATTTCGGTTGGAGACATCAAGCCTAATGATAATGAAGATGTACAAGTGATCAATCCACCTTCTTCATCAAATATGCCACAAGATGGTGATAAAGATGGGAGAGTAGAAAATGAAGACACTCATGTCTCCCATGAGCAAATGGTGACACAAGCACATGATGTTGATACTCCACAACCTCCCCCTCAAGTGGTTGATAGAAGAAATACACCTCTACTACAAGCTCATCCACAAGATCTCATCATAGGGAGTCCATCAAAGGGAGTAATGACTCGCTCTCAAAAACTAGCTTCAATTATTGAACATCACTCTTTTGTCTCTTGTTTTGAGCCTACTAAGGTAGAAGAAGCTATTCAAGATCTGGATTGGATAAATGTCATGCATGAAGAGTTGAACAACTTCACTCGCAATTAAGTCTGGACTCTTGAAGAGCGACCACAAGGTGCAAGAGTCATTGGAACAAAGTGGGTGTTCCACAACAAGCAAGATGATCAAGGCATTGTTGTGAGAAACAAGGCAAGACTAGTTGCAAAGGGGTTCTCTCAAGTTGAAGGGTTGGATTTTGGAGAGACCTTTGCACCGGTTGCAAGACTAGAAGCCATTCGTATCCTCCTTGCATATGCATCACATCATGAAATGAAACTATATTAAATAGATGTGAAAAGTGCATTCTTAAATGGCTTTATTAATGAACTAGTCTATGTTGATCAACCTCACGGGTTTGAAGACCCTAGATATCCTAATCATGTTTATAGGTTGTCCAAGGCGCTATATGGGCTTAAGCAAGCCCCAAGAGCTTGGTATGAGCGTCTTTAGAACTTCCTCATTGAGAAGGGCTTCACCATTGGGAAGGTCGACACCACACTATTCACCAAGAAGCTTGATGGATATATCTTCATTTGTCAAGTGTATGTTGATGATATCATCTTTGGATCATCAAATGAAGATTCTTGCAAAGAGTTTGGTGAATTGATGTCGAAGGAGTTTGAGATGTCAATGATTGGAGAGCTTACATTCTTTCTTGGTTTTCAAGTCAAGCAAATGAGAGAAGGGATTTTCATCTCTCAAGAGAAATATACTAATGATCTTCTCAAGAGATTCAAAATGGATGAATGTAAGCCAATCAAGACACCAATGCCAACTAATGAACATCTCGACCTAGATGAGGGAGGTAACACGGTTGATCAAACTCTCTACCGCTCTATGATTGGTAGCTTGTTATATTTAACCGCATCTAGGCCCGACATCATGTATAGTGTGTGTATGTGTGCTAGATTTCAAGCTAATCCTAAGGAAACTCATTTGATTGTCGTTAAAAGAATCCTTAGGTATCTTAAGCACACACCAAGCATTGGCCTTTGGTATCCCAAAGGAGCTATATTTGAATTAGTTGGCTATTCCGATTTAGATTATGCCGGTTGCAAAGTTGATAGAAAAAGCACATCCGGAGGGTGACATTTGCTTGGTAGATCACTTGTGTCTTGGTCCTCCAAGAAACAAAATAGTGTAGCTTTGCCCACCGCCGAAGTGGAATACATTGCCGTGGGTGCTTGTTGTGCACAAATACTTTACATGAAGCAAACTTTGCTAGACTACGGTGTAGTTCTAGAAAAAGTACCTCTATTGTGTGACAATAAAAGTGCGGTAAAACTTGCTAATAATCCGGTTCAACACTCTCGCACCAAGCACATAGATATCCGACATCACTTTCTTAGAGATCATGTTGCTAAGAATGATATTTCACTAGAAGGTGTAAGGACCGAGGATCAATTGATGGATATCTTCACTAAACCGCTAGATGAGGCAACATTTTGTCGGTTGAGGAATGAGCTCAATGTGCTTGATTTTAGCAACTTCACTAGAAAATGAGCTTGTGTTGTCCCTTGCATTGCATTGTAATATACAACATGTTTACTTTATGGTAATGCACTTAGGGCTTGTCTAACATGGTTAAGATAACCGCCGGAAAGCGTGTGAAGAAGCTTAACCTTGGATCAAACTTGACAAGCAACTAGACTTACTTTCAAGTATTGCATTGCATATGCATGAATGTTGTTTTGTCGTTTCTCTTCAATCACCCTTTTATTGCCTATTTTCTTAAAAAGAATTATAGCCTAAGGTAAAAATTTTTAAAAATTTTGAGGGTTTGAGAGAGGTCACTCACATCAGTCCCAATTGGTGTTTATTTGGATCTTATTGAAGTTGGGACTCGATTGGGAACAGGCAGCTCAAAGGACTTTGAGGATTTGCTGAAAAGGAGTGACCAGATGCTGGACCGAACTCTGCTCCCCTATGTCCGGTCAGTTCACAGGAGGTGAACCTCTGCTGTGAACGAGTGACTGGACGCTGGAATAGTGTTCTCCCTACGTCCGGTCAGAAGGTGATCCTGTGTCCAGTCAAGCGAAGAAGATGAAGATAGGATCGACCGAACTCTGGCTGCGTCCGGTTAGTGGTGATCGAACGGGTCTGGTCGTGGTTCCAGGAGATTTGGACCTCTCTGGAGTTGACTAGACTCTGGGTGGCAGCGTCCGGTCGTTACCACCGGAGCGTCCGGTCAGTAGATGTCGTGTGGTTTTCGGACTCTTTCTCGTTTCCTTTTCTAATCCGTCAGGGGCCACCATATAATCCAACTGCCGTGTCGCGCCTTGACCTATTCCGCCCACGCCGACATCGCCGCCTCGTCTCCATAGCTCGCCGCGCCGCACTGCTCCCGTGCCTGCGCCACCACGACCTCGCCCCGTGCTCGTGCCTGGCATCAGCGCCCGTGCCTTCACGCCGCCACATCCCGTGCCGCCGTGACCTGCTCACGCTGTGCCCGAGCTGCCTCCCGCACAGCCACCCTAGCGCCACCGACTGATCCTCGTCGGAGTCCCTGCTTCCTTCACCAGTGCCTCCAGTGCCTACATTGCATCTTCCCTGCCACCGATCCACATCGACCAACCAACCCTAACCCTAGCTTCATAGTGCCGACCCGGTGGTTCGTCGTGATTCGTTCCTTGTTCTTTGATTCGCTAGTTCATCAGGTAGCAAGCCCTCATCTCTAAATTTGTACCTATTGCTTGCTTCTTAGGGTTTTGTATCTCTAGATGTATATTGAAATTATTCATATATCCAATCTATTCTATCGTGCAGCGAGTCGGTGTTTTTGAGGTCTCTTTAGCAGTTGTCAATCAACTCGGGGCCAAGCTCGCGAGTACGGATCGAGGCCAAGCCTCGAAAGTGATAGTTGGCAGTTGATTCTTGTCAGTGCAGTTGTTCTTTTTAGCTCCATCAGATGGCTCGTGTCAAGAATGTCAGAGGTGGTCCCGGTGATGAGGATCGAGGCCCCCTCCTCACCTGCCTTCTGAGGCAAAAGGCAAGGCGACGAAGAAGCGCAAGTATCCAGATGCTGACACAGAGAGAGCAGCAGCAGTTGCAGCCGCCGTAGACCGTGCAGAGAGAGTAGGTGCTCGGAGTGGTGTTGTCATTACAGATCAGCTTTCACCAGCTCAGAGGGCCGCTGTCCAGGAGGTTGAGCATCGTCATGGTGGTCCAGCTGGGATAGCCATGGTTGGAGGACGACGTGTCGCTATTGATGAGAGTCAGCCTCAGGGGGAGCCACAGCAGTAGATAGAGCAGGCTCAGGAGGGAGAGCAGGTAGAGGAGATAGAGCTGGCACCACAGCTTTGCTGCTCTAGTCGTACCCATACTCAGGTGACACCGAGGCCAGACATATAGTGGAGGGGTTCTCATCTGCCTCCTAGACTATAGGGTCTGCCTCCAGTGACTCATCTGGATTTGAGGGCCGCCACGGCCAAGCAGGTGCAGCAGCTCAGGTTCATGTAGCTTGAGGAGTGGTTTCCACCGAGGAGGGATGAGCGTGCATCAGAGGGCTTCTACACACCACTGTAGGAAGATTTTTATAATGCATATCTTAACAGTGGGGCAACATTCAGGTCTCAGAGGGTGTGCAACATTGAGTCCATTATAGCAGTAGCAGAAGAGCAGATTTGCCCTTACCTATCTTATCTACCAGGGCTGACAGATTTACTTGGACGGACAGGCAGATATGTACCATCATGGGTCTGTGAGTTCTATGCTACACTTTGGATTGACCCACAGCATAGATTCATTCACTTTGCATTCAGAGGCAGAGACTACAGGTTGATGAGCTTTAATGTCAGAGAGATTCTCAGGCTTCATGAGCAACCCATCAGGCTACATGAGGTTTGCTATGGTCAGACAGCGCCTCCCAAATGCCCTCATGGCGGTATGGTGCCTCCTACTGATTTGGTCTGCCATTGCTTCACAGAGCCATTCAGCAAAGGGTCGAGCAGGACACCCAGTGACCTGACTCCTATAGCTAGAGTGCTTGATGCTATCATGAGGAGGACCCTGGTTCCGAGGATGGGATATCATGAGGGGTTGACTCGCATTCAGTTATGACTATTGAATGCCCTGATGCAGCAGACTGTCTTTGATATTTGGGATCTCTTACTATCAGAGATGGAGGATACTATTGTAGAGGGGTTCAGAGGTCACCGATAGTTGCCCTATACTCAATGGATTACTTTTCGGATTCACAGGGTAGTCATAGTGAGGCCTCCTAAGATGCTGGCAGAGTATAGTGGTGCTACTATACAGTTCCCTGCATATAACATGATTCAGATGCTCTGCCACAGTACAGTGAGGACACCTAGCCAGCCACGCCGTCGTCTAGAGGTGTCAGAGACTACAGCCCAGCAGGATGAGACCATCAGGGGTATAGCAGCTACGGAGGAGGAGCAGTTAGATGCTCAGTAGGAGGGGATGGTCAAGAGCGACCCAAGTGACAATTTTGATGATGACTATCAGGATATCCCTTAGATGCCTCCTCGACGTCATGACCACAAGGCCGGTAGCTCCAGTTCAGCTCCATCTACACCATAGATAGACCCCGCTCTATTTGCTATACTTGAGCGGATGAGGCAGGATCAGGCTCGCCAGGCCTAGGAGACCGCTGCTATATTTGCACAGTTCTAGGCCAGACAGGATGAGTTTCAGCGATAGCAGCAGGTGATCCAGCAGCGACAGCAGGCCATGCATCAGCAGCAGCTTCTCATGCAGTAGTAGTTACTGGGATTTATGTAGCATGTAGTTCCTGCTATTGGGGCTCCACCGCCACAGCCTTCACCCTAGATCGGCCAGCCTGCCACCACTTCTATGACTCCAGCGTTACAGCCCAGTGGGCTTCAGAGTCAGGGACAGCCAGCGACACAGTTTCCTTCACCTACAGAGCAAGTGTCCTAGTGGTTTGCCTTGTAGTGTTAGCCCCGTAGTTCACACCTCTTCAGACAGGTTTCACACCGGCTCAGACTTCCTCGCTGCTAGTGTCAGATACCACAGTTTCTAGGAGCCCTGGTGCTACCTTCAGTGAGTTGACAGGGCAGCCTACTCCGTCATATCTACATGTCCCAGGTCCTTCCATAGTTGCACCTATTACCGGGACTACAGAGACGCTCCCTTCTTCAGTTGCATCATCAGAGCCGCCTGCTACAGTCATACCTGCAGAGTCATAGGCCGCACCAGTCTCTGATCCAACCCAAACCGCTTCAGCATTGCTTCCAGCTACAGAGGGTCATACAACTCAGAGCTCAGGATCAGATGATGATGGCACATAGTTCTAGCTCGCTCCTCGCACCTTAGCGCCCGACTCGTCCGCTGCAGCCCCACCGACCGACCCTTAGGTTTTGGTGTTTGACACCAAAGGGGGAGAGGGATCGAGTATGTTAGACTTAGGGGGAGCGACTTATCTAGGGGGAGCTTAGCTTATCTATTACATTTGGCTTTTTATGTGTGATACACTATTATGCATTCATGTGTTTACTTTCATGCATCGAACTATATTTATGTGATAGTGATATCTACGTGATCGTGATATTTATGTGATATGTGACATGTGTGCTCTCTACTTTGAATTATTTATATGTCATATCACTTGTGCTATGCTCATTTGCTTTGCTTCCGCGTTTTACTCTGATGCAAATGAGCTCTATTACTTGTACTCATACTTATTTCATATCTATTGAGTATATTATGTTGGCTTGGGTCATATAAGCTTGCCTAACTCTTTTGTTCTTATTGTCAAAAGCTTATATGAACCACGCATGTTGAAAACCTCATCTCTTTTACATACTCGAGGTTGTATTGTCATCAATCACCAAAAAGGGGGAGATTGAAAGCATCTAGGCCCCTAGTTGGGTTTCGGTGATTAATGACAATACGTGATTACTGTGACTAACGTGTGTTTTGCAGAGGCAATTAAGTTAGGTCACGATAATAGCAATTGATTAGGCAATCATGGTGGTCATGCCCCTACGATGGAAATTGTTTCGGTTTTCAAAGGATGGACGACAAGGTTAAGGATGGACTAGTTCTAAGTGTTGTTCGGTGTTGAAGAGACACTTAGAGTAGTTCAGAACTTTGTTTCTCCTTTGGCCGTACTATTAAGGGGGTATGGATGGGTAGCTTGACCTAGGTGAGTCTAGTGGGTTAGGTGTGGTGCACACTTGTTAAATCTAACACTAGATAGCTCCTAAAAAGCCCTTAGATCAATTGGAGCAAAATTCATTCATATATGATTGCGAGTTGGAAGTGAATGGAGGGTCAAATGCTGACCGGACGCTGGTTCCGGTGTGACCGGACGCTGGCGCAGAGTCCTGTCAGTTCATTTGATCAAGGTGAAGTCATCTGGATGCGACCGGACGCTGAGAGGTGAGTGACCGGATGCTGGGTGCCAGAGTCCGGTCAACTCCAGTAAGGTTCCAGAGAGGGAGCATCCTGATCGGACGCGTCCAGTCAGTGCTGACCGGACGCTGGTCGGGTTCCGGCTATTGACCGGATGCTGAGCAGCAAAGTAACCGGACGCTGGGTGCCAGAGTCTGGTCAACATCAGTAAGGTTCTAGAGGGCGGTTTTCGTGACCGGACGCGTCCAGTCAGTGCTGACCGGACGCTGGCCAGTGTCCGGTCACAACTTAAACTACACAGTGGTGGGTGAACTGACCGGAGCGTTCGGTCAACTTGATCGGAGCGTCCAGTCACCCCGCAGAGGCACATAACGGTTTGTTTTGAATGAGGGGTTATAAATACTTCTCTATTCACTCAAGGGATCACTTTTGCTCATTCCAACAGCTGAGAAACACCCTTGAGAGTGCCAAGAAAAGTAAGGTCCTAGTGAGGTGATTGAGATTTGAGAATCCAAGAGAGAGACCTCATTAGTGAAAGCAAGAGTAGCAAAGTGTGCATCCACCCTTCTCATTAGGCTTGTCGTGGTCAAGTGAGAGTTCGTGCTTGTTACTCTTGGTGATCGCCGTCACCTAGACAGCTTGGTGGTGATTGGGAGCTTGATGATCATCCGGTGGAGCTTGTGGATGACCTAACTCAAGTTGTGAGCGGTTGTGGGTGATTCACTGCGACGGAGTGTCAAAGAATCAACTCGTAGAGAGCACTTGATCCTTGCGCGGATCAAGGGGGAACTACACCCTTGCGCGGGTGCTCCAACGATGACTAGTGGGGAGTGGTGACTCTTCGATACCTCAGCCAAACATCACCGCGTTCCTCCTCTCTTTACTTTGAGCATTTACTTTGAGCAATTCAATTCTTGTCTTTACATTCATAGAATTGCCATGCTAGAGTAGGATTGGAACTTAGATTGCAAGACTTTTTTGTGCGGTAGAATATTAGAAACACTTTCTAGGCACAAGGGGTGAAGTGGGCTAATCGTAGGGTTTAATTATTGCAAAGAAATTTAGAATTAGCCCAATTCACCCCCCCCCCTCTTGGGCATATTGATTCTTTCACTCGTCTTTATGAAGGAGCAGGGTGCAGTCGTCGGGCGAGGCGGAGCCAGCCCTCAAACGTCGGGCGAGGTGGAGTCTGCCCTCAGTCATCGGGCGAGGCGGAGACAGCCCTCAGCCGTCGGGCGAGGCGGAGACAACCCTCAGCCGTCGGGTGAGGCGGAGATAGCCCTCGGACGTCGGGCGAGGTGGGGCCTGCCCTCCGCCGTCAGGCGAGGCGGAGCCTACCCTCAGCCATCGGGCGAGGCAGAGCCTGCCCTCGGACATCAGGCGAGGCGGAGCTAGCCCTCAGCCGTCGGGCGAGGTGGAGTCTTAGCCCTTGGGGGTCGGACGAGGCAGAACCAATCTTCCATCGTTCGGGCAAGAAGTGTAGTAGTGTTCTTGTCTGACCGGAAGCGTCAACGTTCGATGGTTATTAATTCCACCTTATTGGGTACCCCGGTATTAGATCCCCGATAGCTATGGCTTCGGCTTTGGCTTTAGCTAAGTAAATTGAGCTTTCCTAGCTTGTTAATAGTTATCGAAGGGCGCAAAGGATAGGCCTAGGTTGCAGAATGGCTTCTTGTCTCTCAGGGTGTGTATAGCCTGCATGAAATGTGCCACTCTGTTAGAGGGGCTTCATTTGCCTAGCTGCTAAAACCTAGAGGCTACTAACTTGTTAGAGGGACTTTCGAAAGGCTTTATACTGAACCCTGCCAGCCTTCCTATGATGTGGGTCAAGAGATGAGCTACCTCGGACGAAAGGGTAAATCACGACTCAAGGTGAATGTGTACAACCTCTGCAGAGTGTAAAACTGGTATATTAGCCGTGCTCACGGTCACGAGTGGCCTGGACTTCTTATGGAATAGTTGGATATTATTGCTTTATTATGATACTCATGCTTATCATTAATGTTATATTGCCATTGCCTTAATCATGTGGTTAAAGTGGGTTTTGAGTTCAACATGGCAACTTAAGCTTAATGCTAAAAAGTAACCAACTAAAAATACTTACAGCAGTT
Organism: Miscanthus lutarioriparius; assembly: GCA_904845875.1. Taxonomy (NCBI): domain Eukaryota; kingdom Viridiplantae; phylum Streptophyta; class Magnoliopsida; order Poales; family Poaceae; genus Miscanthus; species Miscanthus lutarioriparius. The sequence continues at coordinate 55,166,387 of CAJGYO010000010.1, forward strand.
CAGCTGTGTCTAGCCTTTGAGCCTTCATTTGCCCATGTTATATTTGTTGAGTAAGACATGTGCTCACTCTTGCTACCCCCACACCCCCATACTATAGAAAAAGTTACTCAGAAGATGGATGAAGACACAGAGTTCTCAGGAGACTGTTAGAAGTTCTTGGCGTATGGAGCCCCCAATCAGCCATCCCTGTGAAGAATGGAGCCTGAAGATTAGTTATTGTTCCACGATACTCTGATGTAAGTGTTAATATAGCTATGTATATGTTATTTAATAACATTGTTTCTGATACTATTAATTCTATTGTTATTTGTGTGGACTTCCTGGGCATACATATGGCAAGCTTAGTTTCCTTAGAAAAACTGGGCGTTACAGAAATCCATGCTAAAAAAAGCATGAAGAAAAAAAGGGAGAAATAATATCCATGCCAAAATGTATGTGAGAAAAAAAAGAAAATAAGAAAAGATAGCCAATGTTTTCTAAAATGAAAAAAGCAAAGAGGGAGAGAGTCATGAAAAAGGAGTCTACACCTAAAAGAGTTTAATTTCCACACACTTGCACTTCTTGATCAAAGTGTATGACTTGTATCTCCTTGGATCCGGTTTTTGACTTAGCAATATTATGTGATGCAAGTATGCCTCTTTATTCATCCCTACCCAAAGCTCCACATAAGCCTTGTTAGAAGTAGGATGAAAAAGAAGGCAATTTTAAAAGCCTTTGGTAAGGATATATACACCGTTAAGCGATTTGAGAGTACCATTTGAGAAGTATGCGCCATGCTTTCAATTTCAAAAATTACAAAAGCTCCAAGTATGCTTCATAGTGGGATAGTGATGACTTGGTGTCAAAGTCGTTCCACTTTTCAACCGCTCAAGGCGACATGGTAGCCACACCAAACTCCACAGGTATGGGAAATGACACGGAATAACTTTTATGCTGGCATCATATCTTTCAAAGTCATGCTTCATAGTTGCATCTACTTTTCCTAGAGGACAAGCAAAGAGCAAGTGTGGGGGAGCTTGTTGGAGGTCCTTAACGCCTAAATTTAACCGCCAAAACTCCACATAAAATCCATTTATTCAAAACAACGAACTTAGTATAGGGTTTATAACTAACGAATTCCACAAGTTTTGGTGTTTATATGTTTTGAAGGACACATGTTTGATTATCAAGGAAAACACATTCAAAATGCGCAAAGAGAAAGCGTAACACCATCTTGTGCAAAGCAAAAGAGCCCAAGGGGGAGAAGGCCCACTACCAAGCAAATCTGGGCCCAAACTAGGTGGAAAACAAGCCCAAATCCGAAGCAAATCATCTCCAAATGGCGCCAAACTTTGTAGGCGTAGCCCATACATCCCCAGAGGCCCAACAGACGAAGATTGGGCCAGGCGGCTCTGTTAGGGTGCGGCCGCACCCCTACAGGCATGTTTCAGGCCCATCTTTCATGGGTTGCCTCTTAACGACGTTCCAAAGGCGGTTGTTAGGATTTGATCCAGGTTCAATGTACCAACAGAGGTTGGTTTGCTCACTTATGAGTGGAATATTCGAGGATAAACCTCCTCCTCTACACCTATAAAAGGAGGCCTCCCCTCACTCCAACACACACCACCAAGGAAGAACTCCACTCCGATTCCAAGATATAGTAGTAGAATAGCTCTAGTTGGGAGTTAGAGACAGATGCTCAAGTTCCTAAAGAGCCCTCGGAGTTCCTGTATAATCTTATATCGATCCTTTGTAAGACTCAAGTTCTTCATATTTATTTTCTCTAATTACTGAAATGTCCTTCACAGTTATTTAGTTTATGCCTTTGTGGTTTAGCTAAGCGTGGTTAGTGTGGTCGTATCACACCTTGGCATGGGATCTCTGCTCGACCGAGTGCTCTACTTTTTACGTGAAACTAAAGTAGTAATCGATAGTATAGACGTGGTGTCTAGACTATAGGTTACCTGAGTTTGCGTCCAACCCCACGGATAGTTGTGGTAGCCCCCAGAGGTGATAGCTCTGATCAGGCCTTTGTAATCCACCATATTCGGGTTGATGTTCTCGTAGAGCTTTTGGCAGCCTTCCCTCGATCACCTCTTCCCAGTCTTATTCGAGGATCGAAAAGGTACTGCTGCTCCTACTTAGTTAATCCCTAGTAATAGAGAAGTATAAAGAAACCTTATGCTTCCCGTTGTCCTCCCAGCTTAACTTGTCTCTTTTATCTTACCGTAGAGTTCTCCTGTGTGTGTTATTATAAAAAAACTTTCAAACACCAAAGCGTTCATGCCGTCATGCGTGGCTTACTCACACTCGGTCGCGTTCATGGCCGTCATGATCGATGGCCTAGTCTCCTCTGCTCTGCTGTAGTTCCCTTTACTCCTAGAAGACAATCCATCTCCCTGGGATCTGTAAAACAAACCTCATAGCCAGCCATCATTGTCCAATGCTCCCAATTCAGAGGCAGCGTAGAAAGACGGCCATCAGCGCGTCACATGCTGGCTCTTCCTGCCGTGTCCCGGCACCTTCCAATGAACAATTGATGGCCGAGGACATCTTTACTGAAAGTCTGAAACGGTGGAACCTGTCCTAGGATCATGGACACGGACATGGACTGGACTGGATCGCACTCACTCAGCACCGCTGCATCGAATCGACTGTCTGAGACCAACGTGAATCGATGGGCCGGGGGCTCTCATGGTGCCACCTCTTTCAGGTGCTGTGCTGCTTCATGGCTGCGTTGCATTTACAAGTGTTCATCTCGGTCGATCTCATGTCGCCGGCCACAGCTTTTTTCTTCGGCATCATTGCTTGCCGTTTCCTCAAATTCTGAAACTCTTCACGGCAATGCCATAAGATCATGCCCAGGTGTTCCACCAGCTATATCATCACATTGCTATTTGCTTGCACTAGTTTTCTTGGTGTTTTCACTCTACGACATGTCCATGAATGATGAATATGAAATGTTTTGCAGCGCTAGCAGAATATTTACATACATGAACACACGCAGAGACAGATGAAATGAGAGACAGATTCTTTCCACTTCTTTAGACACAATTGCCGAACCATGGATGCTGAAGAAACATGGATCGCAAACTCTAATAACGCTGCAGCGTCAAACCACTCTTAGCAGGAGGCAAATACATCAAACACCTTCTTACAGTTACAGTGCAAAAGCCACCCCTTGCAGACGCATTTCGGAGCTGCATCAAACATGTCCATCATCACGAGAAGGTTTCAGGCAGAGGCTGGCCCTGCAGGAACGCTCTGAAGAGCACGAGCGACCGCCCGGGCTGAGAGAAGGGCGCCTCATGGGAGGCGCCCCTGATGGTGGCGAACGACAGCGCGCCGCCTCCGTACACCTGAGTCCATCCTCCAACCTGCATAGGGAAAGGGAGAAGAACATTCAGTTTGCAGCTACTAGATGCATTATTAGTAATTAAGTTTTAAAGCTTGTGCTGTTTGTCACCTGCTGCCCTTCGAACCAGACTCTGTACGGGGTGGTGGTCTTGAGGCCCATGTCATGGGCCAAGTTCTGCACCAGGGTTCGGCTCCCCGTGAGAGGGATCACCGAGTCCTGATCCCCGCTGCGGAAACGTTTCAGGAAACAATAATGGATGTTAGAACATGTATCATGTATTGTAGAGCTTTATATGTTCCTCCCAAAAAAAGTTAATTGAGAGGACCCTCGAACATAAAAGGTTCAGGTACAAATTTGCATCATGTAAAAAGTGATCCATGGCAAGTACTAGTCATGTAATGTCTGTGAGAAGTTCTTGAGCTTTATGTTTCCTCGTGCCCCAGAATCGGAGGCCCCACTAGACAGAAAGTTGAGGCAATTTTTTTTCACAACAACAATCGCCAAAGGAGCAAAAGTACAAAGACGATTTAGGACATTGTTGCATGTACTTAGATTCATTTTTTTGTCTTCCCTCTAATCTAATCAGAGAGTCTTGAACTTCATGATTGATACCAAGAAAGTTGAGAAACACAACAAAAACAGCACTTTGAATCTAGAATCTTTTAGCATTATACCTGTAAACTAGCACTCGGATGCCGGATTTCACGAGCGATCCGACGATGTTGATGGTGGGGATCTGCAGGTTGAGCAGCTCGTACTCGAGAATACTGTAGCAGAACCGAAACATTTGCTATGCGTGTTAGCCCTGTTCAGACAGAGAATCATCGACGAAAAATGTCATGAAATGAAACAGCGATTGCATTTGCACCTGCTGCAGACCGCCCACTTGTCGACGCCGACGAGCCTCGCGTGCAGCGCCGCCTGCACGTCCCGACGGTTGAGGTACCTCACCGTCTCGTCCTCCACGCACACGTCGATCCGCTGCCGGACCTGCTCCTGCGCATTGCAGAAGAGTACATTCTTCATCAGATCAGACTCAGCCGGCGGCCGGGAGATGGAGGTTGCAGCATTGCAGCAGAGCAGAGCTGCAAATAAAGAGAGAGATCGCCGGCGGCGACCACGTACGTGCGGCGAGAGGATCTTGGACTGCGAGAGCACCGAGGAGAGGCAGACGTCGAGCGTGACGTCGTACTTGTCGACGAAGCGGCTGGTCTCGCGCGTCACCTGATTCATCACCCTGGCGCACAGCGGCGACAGCGACCCCCCGTAGTACTCGGTGACGTAGCGGGAGTAGTTGCAGACGGAGGTGAAGACGCGGTACGTGGCGTCGGAGATGAGGCCGTGGGACCAGAAGTACTCCGCGCGGGAGTTGAAGTCCGTCGTGAACTCCAGCACCGGGTTGCCCAGCTGATTGATCAATTCATCGCTCATCATCAGAGGCCAAAAAAAAATGCAGACTTGCAGAAACAGTTTCAGGCTCGATCAGGTGGCTTACAGCGACGCCTCTGAGGTTGAAGATCCTGTCCTTCTTGTTGAACTCCACCATGGCCTCCGCGAGCTGCGGGATGTAGTGCCCTGAATCGCAATTCCAAACAGAGCTAGGCTTAGCATGTTTCTTGATCAAAACCACAAAAGCAAATGATGCTAGCTGTATTGTTGTATATATACTCCTACCTGCGTAGCTCTCTCCGGCGATGTAGAGGTCCCTGCCCTTGTACTGTGGGAACTTTTGGAGCCACCTTTGCAGGAACACCATGTTGTCCATGGCTTCATTGGTCCACCCAGACGTGCAGTGGATGGAGAGGGGGGGAAAGTTAGAAGGGCTCATCATCACTCCCAGTCACAAGCACTGCTACTGCTACAGTTACCACCCAAACAAAAAGACAGAGCAAAGAGCATGCCCCCTCCTTGCGTGTCACTTTTCTTACTACTACTAGTACACCATTTTTCTTCAAAAAAAAAAAAAAAAACTTCTGCTTTTTTGTTCTTTGCTCAAACAAACTGCTAATACTTGGAGGGGCAGATTATCATTAATGATGTGTGTCTGTGTGCGCAAGGACATGAACACTAAAACTAATTAACTAGCCAAGCATATATATACAGAAGATTCAGCATTTCAGTGAGTACCTGTCATCTTGTCATCCACACCCTGGTAGTAAGCAGCATCAGCAGAGTAGGAGTAGCCAACACCAGCTGGCGTCTCCAGGTATATCACATTGGCCTCTGCAGTTTTGTGAGCAACAAACAAACAGCATTACTTACACTAAAACCACCCAGAACATACAACAGAGAATGCAATGCAAAGGGGAATGAAAAAGGGTCAAGAATTGGAATGGGCAGCAAGCAATGCAAAGCTTTTGCTTGCAGTGGAATGAAAAAGGGAAGGCAGCAAAGGGATGATGCCACTCATGGTCTCGCATGGACGTCGTCGGCAGGCACATGACATACCTTTGTTCCAGCTGTATTCATTCTTCACCAGCACCTGCCCACTAGGCCTGAACGGCCCATTCTCTGAGAAGGCCCCTACACCCAGAGACGAGCACCCAGGCCCTACAGAGGCAAAGGAATCTCAGAAAGAGCAAGAATGGAAGAGTAGATGACAAAAACTTGGATCAAGGATTTCATTTGAAACGAGAGAGAGAGAGAGAGAGAGAGAGAGAGAAAAAAAAAATGCAAGACCAGGCTTTGCAATGCATCCAGGTTTCAGTCAGTCAGAACTCAGGGCAGAACGCACCGCCATTGAGCCAGAGGACGAGAGGCTTGGAGGCCGGGTCGACGTCGGCCTCCACGAAGTAGTAGAACAGGGCCCGCTTGCCGCCGCCGTCCACGCCGACGTAGCCGGAGTACTGGCCGAAGCTCACCTCCGGCTGCCCGGGGAGCCGCCTGATCCTGTCCGCGGCGGCAGCGGCAGCTCCGTCGCAAGAACCCGGACGGCACAGCGCTGCCGCGACTAGCACCAGCACCAGCGCCAATGGCCTGCTGCTGTAGCTGGAGGAGCTCACCGGAGCTAGCAATGGCATGGCCATGCTTTCCACTCCAATGGACAGAGTGACAGAGAGCTAGAGAGGGAGAGTGTGTGGTGTGGGTGACTGGAGGTTGAGGAAGAGAGAGGGAGAGGCGAGCAAGAGTCAAGTGTGTTCTTTTGCCTTGAGCGCACAAAAATATTTTCAAAAGATGAATGATTCAGAGGGAGGAGTGGGAGGAGGAGGGAGGGAGAGAGTGGAAGTGGCAGATGCAGGGAGGGAGGGGCCTCTGCTTGGAATTGTTGGAGCACTGGATGGAATGGAATATATATATAGCAGGGGAAAGGGGATAAAAGGTACGTTTTGTTACGACTGTTGGTGTGGTTTGTCAGTCTTTGCTAAACAAATATAAATGCACAGGTTATCAGGATTAGGGTTGGAACAAGAAACAACAGTTCTTTAACTGTTTTTCTTTTTCTGAAAGTCGATTTGTTTCAGCAGACACTCATGAATGCCAAATTGCCAAGACTTCAGATTTCACTTCTGCATGTACTTAGGTCTTGTTGTGAGCACAAGAGTACTGCCATAGTAGTTTCTTGTGAGCAACGGTCAGTCAGAAGATTAGCTGGAAGATGATGCAGCTTCATGTGCGTAATTTGACAAACAAGGCACTGACAAAATAGTAGGTAGAAACAGAAGAAAACTGCAAAGATTTCAAGTGTGGTAGAAGTGTTCACGAGGCCCTTTTTCACACCGGATGAACATTGCCTTTCTCAAATTCTTTTTATGCTCTGTCAGTAAAAAAACACTTACCATCTCTGCACACAGTGATCCACCAGTGGCCAAATATTATTTTAATTACTAGTACATTGGAAAATAAACCTGGAATGAATTGTTTAGCGGGTCACATGACATGAGAGAGAGAGAGAGAGGGTATTGTAGAGGGACAAGATGGACCCAAGGGGGGCAAAAGCCTTTGGTGCATTACAGACAGTAGGCTTTTTAGCTAGGGCTTCCACAGTGGCGCTTTTGTTTATCCTGCTGCATGCCTCGCGCAGAATTGGTGGGCACTGGTCCCCACTTGTCATTGCCATGATTCACAAGCAACAAGTCAAGGTGACCAATTCTTTCCTTCAATTTCTTGTAGTTTCTTTTAGAATAAATAAATTTGTTCGTGTGTATTCACAAAATCACAGCAAATAGGAATATACTGCCGGTACAGTTAGAGTAGTGTATAGATTCACACACTAGGGCTTTTTTTTTTTATGCATGTATATCCACTTCGATCCATATGTGTTGGAGTGGATTGGAATGAAACTTAGTTTAATTTTACTTTAATACATGTGGATTGAGATAAATACATCACATCTAAGGTTGTCTCCAACAGGATACCCATTAGGAAACCCAAACCCAAAATAAGTCTCCAATGCAATACCTATAACCTCCAATAGAGTACTTATATGGAAGACCCATTTTGGGTATCAGGAGAGGTATAACCCAAATTTGAGTATCATCTCTCCTGAAGACCCATTTATAGGAAGGGTTCTCTTTTGGATCTTGTTGTTGGAGAAGACAAAAAAAAATATGTATTGAACCATTTGTCTGTAGCACTATCAAACATAAAATGGGTCTTGTATTTTGGGTAATTGTTGTCGGAGATGGTCTAAACAAGGCCTACGGAGGAACAGGTGCAGGTGACCACCCTATTTCTTCTCTTTTTTATGAAATGATGAAAATTGCATTGGCTGCCTGCCTGCCTGCCTGTTATGATCTCTCCAGCCTGCTTCCCAGTGAAGGTGTGTTGGTACTTGTATTTGTGTCACTTGCCTGCGAGTCTGCAAACACATTTTTACTAGTACTGTATTTAATTAGCTGCATGCCAGCGAAAGATCAGCCAAAATTGTGGGGTGAAGCAACTGTTCTGTGCTTTTTTGTGCACGTCACGGCACGCCCTTCAACACAGAGAGAGTGTGTGTGCTCACATGGCTTAACTGTTCAGGGCCCCGATTGATCAGCAAACAGGAAAAGTCAGCTGTGTTAAATTATTTTAATAAAATTTTCTAAAGCGTTGAAGAAAATTGAAATTAATCTCATGAAACTTTCATCATCTGTAAAATGAATGTAGCACATACAACGATACATTATGTACAAGTAACCCAGAGGGCAGAGGGCACAAGAAGAGGCAGAGGCAGAGGCAGAGGCACAAGGCGGTGGCCTAGAGTGGCATGTGAGCCTGCGCTAATTACGGTTTGCAAATGGACGTAAGCGTCTGTTGTTATCCCGGGAGCGACATTCAGGGGAGCCATCAGGCTTCTGTCTGGTATATTAGAGCCCCCCACATCTTTGTTTTCTTGCCCAAGGGTCTTGTCCATTGAGCATCTCCTTCTCTTTTTCTCTCTTGCAAGGCTGACTGACTGACTGATTGATTGTTGAAGAGAGAGAGAGGTGGCTTTTAGCTAAGCCCCATCCTCAGTGTCTAGCAAATTTTCAGGAAGAAAAGCATTATTATTGCAAATGCAAACACCAAGAAGAAACATGCAGATCTTTGTTCAACTGTAGTATGCAAGAGGGATGAGCTGTACCATTCTACACAAGCATACTTTGTTTCCTTTCAAAGATTGCCGATGTATAAGTTTAGTCCTTGCAATTTTTTCTGCACTGTCAGTTCAAGATTGGCGTCATATTTATCTGTTTCAGGCAGTGAGGGTTCTGTTCTTTTTTTTTTTTGAAGGCAAATAAGGGTTCTGTTTTCGCAAGGGGAACAAAGGTGTTGTTGGAGTTACAGGAACAAGTTGTTAAAACAGCTCGATTAATGTTGTCATATACTCCAACATGAGCTGATTGCTTGGTTTGTCCATCTCTACTCTTAAAAATATAATGATGCATTTACATCTTTTCCTCGCTGCAACTTCAAATTCATAATAACCACAAATGAACAGCATTCAGTTGCACCCATGAGAGTACACATACCAGCATAAACAAGTTGTGCTAAGTACTGCCAGTACAAGCTACCGGCATCAAGCTGCTGGTAAGTAGTAACACACTACTAAAGCTAGCGGGACAAGCCTGCCTGCTGCTGCTGTCTTATAAAAAGGATAAACAGGCAACCCCGTGCAATTATTGAGCTAATACAAGCTGCTCCCAGGCAGCTTTAGGACAAAAACTAATCACGCAAGCACAAGGGACATCAGTGTCTAAAAAGATGCATGGCACCGCATAATCTAAGCGTGTGTGGCCGTACGGCCCACATGCTCTCTCAGGTTAACAGTGCTGAAAGCCTGAAACTGCAGCAGAGGTTTTATGGAGTAGTATAGCCTAGGCGAGCTTCATGCTGCTGCTGCTGCCTTTTGGAGGAGATCACTTGCCTTCTCGAAGACATGCACGCAAAGAGGGATATACTACCGTACTATACTAAAGTCAGGACTCTGCAGTCTTCTAAGTACTCTTGTTGATGCTGCTAATGAAGTGATTTACTGCTCCTGCTAGTAGATATGAAATTAAATTGCATTAGGGCCCTAGCTATTTAGGATAGATTCGGTCGTTATCAAAATTATTTATACCCACTCGAGCATCCGTTCTCTTTTACTTTTTGGACATGGGCGTAGTCGTTCCAATGTTTTTTCTTTATTTTACCATGGTTTCTCTTTTTTTTTTAAAAAAAATTGTGTTAGTTAAATTTAAGGAAAACACAATGATTTGGAAGTTTTGTTTATGAAGAAGCTCTAGTATCGTTTTTATGTCATAAATCTAAGTACTTCGGTATACACATATATATACGACTCAGAGTTCATATACACATTCAAAGAACATAGAGAGCGTATTTTAGTAGCATGCGAGATATTGGATGCATATCGCTCAGCTCCACTCGATCTAGCTCGAGTTGGCTCATTAAGCTAGCGAGCGAGCTCAACTCGGCTCGGCTCAGCCCATTAAGCTACCGAGCTAGCTTGGCCCAACTTGTTCGCTAGCTCTATCTAGCTCGTTTAGCTCATGAGCTATATATATAGTAAGAAAAGCATTGCATACATGTTTTTAATATCCATACATCAATTTCATACCTAATCAATACCAATTTAGCACTAAAACGAAGCAATAAACCATAGATACAAAAGCAGTAGCAAGGGATGGAGATGGGATAGGTGATAGCACGAGACATTTTGCTGCTTGACCTTGGCCAATCCTGACCGACGAGGGTTTCTGATTATATTTTTGTTGAAAGTTTGCATATGGTTCCTCGAACGCCCTCCTTGGCTCCCCACTTATGCGAATGACTCCTCCCCTCTTACCCCTCAACTAAACACCAGCGAGAAACTGGGATGTCTCCAATCCATCCTCCCTCATCCCCTAAACCAAATGCCACCTTATTGTCTAGAGAAAACATCTAGCTATCTACCGTGCGTAGTATTATGCAACACCGTGACTGCATGCAGGAGGGAATTTTTGTGCCCATGCATGTTTTACCGATGCTCCGTATGCATGTAGAAGTACATAGGAGACTATAAGAAACAAGAATACGAAGAAAGCTAAAAGAAGGAAAGGTTTGGCTGGCTCCTTATCCACCCACCCGCGCAATGCATCTTAGCCTCTTCCTCCTCTCTCTCCCGTGGCGATGGCGTCCTACTCCTACCATTCCCCACTCGACGTACGTATCATGTACGTACTATGCCATGTCATTGCTCGGTAGGACGGTGAAGCAGGACAAGAGAAGGGCAATAATTCATCCGAGAACAAACACGTCTCATATGAACCCGGCCCTTTTTTTCTTCTTCTTGGGAGTCCCAGGTGGAGGTGACTGGTGACTGGTGACTGGTGAGGCACGCAGCGAGCAATGTGCCGTGGTGGCATGGCAGCACTCAGCAGCGGGCAGCAGCCGGCAGTACGCCAGGAGCCCAGGAGTACGTACCAAGGGCCAAGGCCAGCACGGCAGCGCCAGGCCTTGCAATGTCAGCAGCCCAGAGGCCCCCGGTCCGGTCGTAGGAGTACCACCCAAAAAAGATTCCAATGCCTGCACGACAGTCTCATTCGTCGCTTAGCGCGTGTTTAGTTCCGAAAAAAGTTCGCTTACATGGATCATTAGACACAGTTTGATGGGTTGCGAACGTTTTGAGCCTACTTTAGTCCATGATTCTAATTATAAAACTTGTACTCAAATTCCAACTTTCCCTCAAACTAAACACAGCCTTATTCATTCGCTTACTAGACTGTTGCACTTCAATTATAACTTGTACTATTAAGATCAGTATATACTGTACACATTACTGTACTAGTACAGTACTGATCCTATATACTCCCTCCGTCCGCAAAGGATGCAATCCTGGGCTGCATCGCGTGTCCGAGAAAGAATAAAATTCAGAGCAGTGAGGCTACTGTCCAAGGTACCAAAGACCACCATGATAGGAGTAATCATTTCATCTGGTGTACAACATTGTGGAAATAGAGAGAACTGTGCAAACGTGCTATAGATTCCCAAGCTCCATACAATAATTTGTCTGAGGACAGATAAGAGCACATGCAGCTTTGACTATGCTGCTTAGTTTCTCCTCGACATCTAGAGTTGCTGTCATTTTCGGAGGAGGTAGTAGTATATGTGGCTTTTGTTTCCATCCGCTCGTTCGCTGGGCGGGGCTGGCTGGCTGGCTGGCCAGCCCCCCCCATGGCTACTGTAGCAGCGAATCAGTCAGCAGTATCACTCTCTCACGTAAACGAACAAGTAACGATACAAATCAGTCAACCGAATAAGCCGCATGTTTTCACATGCTGCAAGCCTGCCATCTCAAATCATATCCAAATCTGCTTAGAGGAGTGGGCTCTCTCTCTCAGCTTGTTCGCTTTTTGGTTTCAGTCAGAACTTATCCGTCATAATACAATATCTTTCTCTTATAACAAACCAGCACCAAATTGATCAATACAGAAACCGATCAGCGAACATGCTCTCCGTCTCCCCGAGATCATACGGGATGTCAATCACCTTGGTCCTCGTGCAACGCTTCTTCCTCTCTGCATGCTGTCACATGCTATGGTGGTGTACGTTGCGTAGTGCGCAGCGATGTCACGAGCTGTACGTTTTTATTCGCATGTCTGTCTGATCGTGCCATCATGACCTGCCGCGCCTGCGTCCGCGCTTGTGCGTGTGTGTGTGTTCGATATGTACTCCTGCATGCCATGCACATCGGTTTGGACATGCATGGGAACAAAAATTCCCTCCTGCATGCTGTCACAGTGTTGCATCCTCCTATGCAGTAGCGACGGTGTGTCTGTCTGTGTCCACCGACGGACCTCGGTGATCGTTTGGCCGGGCCTGTTTCCTGGATTCCATGATATACGTACCAACAACGGCTTCAGGCAACTTCTGTCTCAAACGCAGGCGCGCAGTGATGAATATAGAAAAAAGTAAGTAAGGAGAAGATGCTTATCAGTATCTTCCATCTCTAACCTCTTCTTCTAACGCCGTGTTTAGTTGAAGTCCAAAATCCAAAAAGTTGCTACAGTACCTGTCACATCGAATGTTTGCGGCCCATGCATGGAGTATTAAATGTAGACGAAAAGAAAAACTAATTGCACAGTTTGGTGGGAAATTGCGAGACGAACGTTTTGAGCCTAATTAGTCCATGTTTGGACACTAATTGCCAAATAAAAACGAAGGTGCTACAGTAGCCCCAAATTCCAAATTCATGGAACTAAACAAGGGCTAAGTTTTCATAAGTGCAAATTTGTAGGGGAGCTTAGGAGGGGGTCCATGGTCCGAGTAGCGGTAGTAGAGGCCGAGCCACCCCGTCCAATTGCTTGGATCCATCCGTGTAGGCTTGTTTAGAACAATGCAAAGAGCAGTGTGTGCGCGCGCATGCCAATGCATGACTATATTATTAAGGCACGTACAAATTGGGAAAAATAAGTATAATATTACATACAGAGTGATAAATCGTGCTACGGTGGTAATAACACACACAGTATATAGCTAGATGTTTTCTCTAGACAAGCAATCGCCACTAAGGTGACATTTGGTTTAGCAAACGAGGGAGGATGGGTTGGAGTCATCCCAGTTTTACTGGTGTTTGGTCGAGGAGTGAGAGGGACAGAGTTATTCTGAGATGGATATATTTCCTTTAGATTTAGAGCAACCCTATTCCCTAAAAATCATATGTAGGCAGTTGTTCCACTTCCATGAAGTCATGTGTTCATCCACGCTATCTGCCTAGGTCGATTTCTGCTGTCAAGACCGAGTTGGATCCGTTTTGCGTGGATTTGCGAGGGATCTTTACCCCCCATATCCCCTCTCTATATGTGAGAGGTTCATGATGACCAATCTAGGTATCCAATCGATCAACAACACATATATTTTACCGTTTTGCCTTTTCTTTCTGGTTTTTGCCACAATCTCTTCCAACCTGATATATGTTGTTCTATAAGTTTTTTGATAGTGTTTGTGGGTATTTTTGGTGCCCTTGCCCATCTAAAGAAATAAACTCTAGTTGTGCCCCTCGAACGAGCTCATTGGGAGGCGTTTTGAAGTTTTTCGCTGAGGCTAAGGCTGTGTTTAGTTGAGGGGAAAGTTGAAATTTGGGTACTGTAGCATTTTCGTTTTTATTTGGTAAATAGTGTTCAATCATGGACTAATTAGGCTTAAAACGTTCGTCTTGCGATTTCCAACTAAACTATGCAATTAGTTTTTTTTGTCTACATTTAGTACTTCATGCATTTGCCGTAAGATTCGATGTGATGGATACTGTAGCACTTTTTTGGAACTTTTTTTTGAAACTAAACACGGGCTAACCTGCTGAAACTAGCCTAGGCAGATCTCTACCTCACTGCAATATTGATTCTCGAGTGGTTTGTACGTCCCTCGTGCAATCCGGGCATGCTAACCCTTTGATCTGCCCGGGCACCCAAATATTTTCTGTTTTTAAGAAGTCAAATGAAACCTAAGTTTGACCGAATATACTAATATTTATGGTGTCTAATTAGTGTTATTAGATTATTTATGGGACATATTTATAACAAACAGATTTATTATTTAGAGATGTAAATGGTTACGATATTTTTTATAAACGTGGTCTAACTTAAAAAATGACTTTGTCGGCAATATTATTACAAATATAGAATGATTTTGGTAAGGAGAGAGAGAGAGAAAGGAGTACGTGGTAACAAAACACGATTTTGTTGGCATTAGTGGACCCGTTGACAGGTGTCAGGGACTAGGGCCTTGTTGAGATTGGGGTTAGGAATCAGTATTTGGCATGGTAGCTCTTTTGTTTGTCTTTGACAATTATTGTCTAATCATAGTCTAACTAGGCTCAAAAGATTCGTCTCATAATTTACAATCAAACTATGTAATTAGTTATTTTTTTATCTACATTTAATACTCCATACATGTGTCCAAAGATTTGATACAACCAAGAGAGATTAAAAAAACTTACAATCTAAATCAGGCCTAGCTAACAGACCATGCATTAATTTGGCATGCAGTGGACAGATGGGCACATGACAGGAATACGTCAACCGTAGGTATAGCTAGGGGAATCTTGGCATCAAGCATTGCGCAAAGCCTTTTCGCCATACCGATACCGGCCCTGGCTACGTCAGTGGAGTAGCTCTCTGACGACGATGAGTACTGCTAGCTAGCACGACGTGCAGTGCGTAGCGTTGCCATCACCACTGCCCGTGTGTCTGCAGGTTGTGCACGCAGCGCTAGCTATAACGACGACAGAACCTGCATGCATGCACCATGCACGTACGTATAACAACAATATAATATACGTATACGTACGTACCATGTTGGCTGTTGCCGTACACGAGTATGGAAACGTGTTTCACGGATGCATGCCTTTTGTGCGCTCTCTCTCTCTCTGACGTGTATATATGCTGTCTGAGACTGTCTTCAACACCCAAAATATAAGACTCAATCCATGTTTAGGTAGCGCTACAGGCAAAGGATTTAATACTCATTTTTTGTCATCTCCAATAATAAGACCAAAAAAGAATCTTTGTGCAAATAGGTCTCCAGGAGAGAGGATATGCAAATAGGTCTCCAGAAGAAAGGATACTCAGATTTATGTTATACCTTTCGTGATATCCAAAATGAGTTTTATATATAGGTACTCTGTTGGAGGCTATAAGTATTATGTTGGAGACCAATTTTAGGTTTGAGTCTCCTGATGCTGTCTCAAATGGATAACCCATATGGAGAGTCAAATCCAAAATGGGTCGTGGATATTATTGTATCAGTCTCCAACAGAATACCTATATGCGATATCTATTTTGGGTTACAGCAGAGGTACAGTCCAAATATGAGTATCCTCTCTACTAGAGACTCATTTGCAGAAATAATTCTCTTTTAGGTCCTATTATTGAAGAAAATAAAAAAAATAGATATTAAACTCTTTACTTGTAGTACTATCAAATATAAAATAAATCTTTTATTTTAAGTAATATTGTTGGAGATAGTCTGATGGGTCTCCTGTCGGAGAGAGAATTTGGCGCCTTGGCGTCGTGCAGAGGCAGTGACTTGACTACAGTCTCTGCCCGTGTCGTGGACTGGAGGCATGCATGGACGAGCGCAAGCCTCGACAGCGACTGTGCTCCCACTGTAGGCCGGCGTGTAGCTACTCGTAGATACTAGGCTGCAACGTCTGACGTCTGCTGCTCTCATGCATTGCTGTGCTGCACGTACTACATCGTGTGTGAGAGAGAGCGCGTCAGAGGCTCAGAGCGACGACGATGTGCACCCGGTGCCGTCACCTGTGCCTGCTGCGGCCTGTGTCTCTGGCTGGCTGCCCTGCCTTGCTGCTGCCTGCGTGCTCGCCTGTGTCGGTGTGTGCATGTATTGCACTCCAACGCTTCACACGAGTGCTGATACTGATACTATATGCTAGAGAAGAGAACAAGAAGCAACAGGCAGAAGCCAACAGGCATCATCGCGCATGGAGAAGCTAACCCGTGCGAAAGTATTCGGCAGGCAGCAGCGCATGCAGGGCAGAGCAGGCATTCACGGAGAGATTCCCCCATCCTCCCAGTGTTTTCGTAGCCTTCTGCATCATTGTGGTCCTTGATGTGAGCGAGGGGAATTAAAAAATGGGCATGCATGCATGTTAACTTTTTTTTATAAAAAAAATGAACATGCATGTAAAATTTTTTGGGTTTTGCATACCGTAGCACTTTCGTTTGTATTTGACAATTAGTATCTAATTATGGACTAATTAGGTTCGAAAGTTTCGTCTCGCGATTTCTCACCCAACTGTGTAATTAGTTTTTTTTCGTCTACATTTAGTACTTCATACATATGCCGTAAGATTCGATGTGATGAGTACTGCGCAAATTTTTTTGGCAACTAAACATGCCCTTAGCAAGGAGTGTGCATGGCTGCAGGCTCGCGTGGTGGAGGAATCAACGGCGTCTGCAAGGAGACATTCCACAACGTGAAGCAGTCATCAGTGAATGGTGGCTAGCTAAGCTAGCCCTGTCATCAACAAGCATTCAAGCTCATCTGGAAAGTCACTAGTACGACTGTACTGTACTAGTATTAGCTTGGAACTAACTAACACATCACAAAGTCACTGCAGCTAGCATTTGGATAACGTTACATATGCTAGGAGGGAGTATGTCTTTGTTTGTTCTTTAACAACACATTACCAAAACGTTACGGTCGTACTGGTTTTACATTCCGCTAATCCCTAGCTACACCCACCTCACGCATCAAATCCTTTCCGTAGCTAGAAGACGACGAAGAAACAGATGAAATACTGAGTCGATCAGCAGCCTGTTTGTTTGACTGTGGCTCATCGTAAATAATTGTAAATTTACAGTCGGAACAGTATTTTTCTCTCACACAAACCAGCCAGCAGTACTTCTTCACAAACCAGCAACGAAACGAACCAGTCAACCGAACAGGCTGCAGACCACATGGACTATGGGGGTACAACTCCGCATACCCACGGCGGACCACATGGGCTGCGCCCCCAGAGACAGCCCAGCCCACAGGATGAAGTCTTGCGGGGCACGACGCTGCTTGGCGTCTCCCGCAAGGCACTGGGAAGATATCTTGAAGATACTACGTGATCTGTTAGGATACTGTATGATCCCATGATTTCTGTAATCTGTTATTACTTTTTGGTTATCTCCTAGATCTAACCGACTTGTAACCCTGCCCCCCGGACTATATAAGACGGGCAGGGACCCCCTCCAAACACACGCAATATCATACGATAGCCAATACAATCCAACAGACCACAGGAGTAGGGTATTACGTCATACTGACGGCCTGAACCTGTCTAACTCGTGTGTCTCTGTTGCCTTCTTGTTCTCGATTACACGCATATCTGCCGATCAATCTACCTTTGTAGGATACCCCTCGGAGGACTGCCGACGATATTCTGTCGACAGTTGACGCGCCAGGTAGAGGTGTGCGTGCTGTTTCCATGTCGAACAAGACGGTACGTTTTGTAGGCTCTTCGTCCCTCCCACAGCCCGGCCAGATCTTCACGGTAGGATCGATCTCGTGGATCATCAACGCTGACGAAGTCGAAGAGCTCATCGAGCTGATGCAGATCAATACTGCGCTGATCACCCCAACACCTCCGACTGCAGATCCGATCTCGAAATCGCCTCCGAGGTCGTCTTCACCGACAATTCGCCGTCCGCTCCCCCGCTACCAGAGGAGGCAAATCAACAACGACGATATGATCGCATCCATCGATTAGGTTGGCCAGAAGCTCGCCAATTGCCTCTCCATTGTAGAATCGGCTCTGACCACTCTGGTTCAGCGCCGACCACCCTTCGATCCAGATCTATCGGAGGCTGCTCGGAAAACTCTAGGGGTTACGACCCTACCCTTCGGGCTCACCAGCATCACCGCCACCTACCAAGATGCCCTAAGGGGCAAATTCGCCGACCAGGTTGGAGATATCCATCCTCTCGCCGACAAGATCGCCGACTAGCTCCCGACGGCTGTCAACATGTTACACGTCGGTCGACGCCCCGGAGCATCCCTCTAAACTATCATGGAGGAGAATCCAGACTCTGAGTCCTAGGGCTCTACAGAGACTATCGCTGAAACCATCGCCAAGCAACCTCCCTTCCCTCCCTTCCGTGGAGGTGCAATCTTCAACGTCGCGCGACAGCCCCCCGTGGGAAGGGGAAACCGAGGAGGACCGCGCCGCCCACGTCAACAGGAACGTCAACCGTGCTCAGTGCCGAGCAAACGAGGCTGCCCTTGTGCTAGCCGAGGCTCAGCTCGACTCGCAAGAAAGGCCACGCCAACTCCAACCCAACCTCGACGATGAATTTGTCTATGTTGACGAACACGACGTCTACAAGACCCCAAGTGCCAACTTGGCCGTGGCCGCCAACGAGCTCGCCCGGCTCCTGCAGACACCGGAGGTCACCAGGGTCACCGCCATGCTTAAAGCAGCGCACTGCCAGGTCAACAACATCCGCTAGGATCAAAGACCTTCATACTCCACGAGCTCGATTCGCGGATCAGCTGCGCCGAGATCCAATCGCCGCCCCAGCCAAAGTCATTTCGCCGACCAGCACCGCGACGATGGACAACCCCTCCAGGGGGGAGCTAGGGGCAACCGCATCGAACACCCTCGCCAACACGACCAGGAGGTCGACCAGGACGTCCGAGCACACCTCAACAATCTTCGAGACGAGCAACGATGTATCGACGAGTGCCGTTTCAGTCGCCATGAAGAAGAAGTACGCCGTCGTCAAGAATACGAGCAAGAGTTCAGTGATCCGGACTCAGCCCTCCAGCCACTCAACGTCGGCAACGCTGCAGATCACGACAGTGACAATCCCGAAGGGCCCCTAGCATTCACAAGGGCTCTCCGAACACTCTAGTGGCCCCGTGGTTTCAAAATCACTAGGGTCAAGCCCTACAAAGGACGGATGAACCACACACAGTGGCTACAAGCTTATGCCACTGCTGTGCGCGCCACCGGGGGAGATACCAGCGTCATGGTAAACTATCTTCCCGTCAAGCTCACGCCAACCGTGATGAACTAGTTCACAAGCCTCGCCCCGGACTCCATCGGATCCTGGGAAGAGCTGAAGAAGGTCTTCACCGACAACTACATGGCTACGTGTACTCGGCCGGGCACCAAGCATGGTCTGAACCGCATCTACCAGAAGCCATTCGAGCTCCTCCGTAGCTATATCAGATGATTTTCTGAGATGAGGAATTCTATTCCCAACATCATGGAAGCTGAGGTCATCACCGCGACCTCCGCTCCATGTTCAACCGCAAGCCACCCACGGGGATTGGCGAGATGATTACGACCGCCAACCAGTACGCCGACGCCGAAGAAGCTAAAGTACGCTTCAATGAAGACGCGGGCACTCATCGCCCAACTCACCGCAGTGACAAGCGACCCGACGATCGATGCCACAGCGACTGCCGCTACGACGACTGCAGTCACCATCGTGATAGCGGACGTGATCGGCCAGAAGGATCCAAATCCGGACAATATCGCCGTCGCCGACCAAACCACGTCGTCGCCGTCGTTGATGAACCTCGCGCCAAGCGCAACTATGACGAGCAGTACAAGAAGATCCTCGAAGGCCTGTGCCCTCT
This sequence comes from Miscanthus lutarioriparius, assembly GCA_904845875.1. Classification (NCBI taxonomy): domain Eukaryota; kingdom Viridiplantae; phylum Streptophyta; class Magnoliopsida; order Poales; family Poaceae; genus Miscanthus; species Miscanthus lutarioriparius. Next base: position 55,186,257 of record CAJGYO010000010.1, read on the forward strand.
ACACAAAAACGCCAAGCATAAGATGAAGGACTGCCTTGGCTTGGCTAAAGAGTTCCAGGCTAAAAAGCTAGATGACGACAACAACGACGGAGCCAGAGGCCGTCGACCACCTAGGGGCAACAACATGCCTTCTAGGATCACAACAAGGTGGTCGCCACCATCTTCGGGGGCCTCGCCTCCACCGAGAGCAGAACAGATCGGAAGCTCACCGCCCGCTGGGTACTCGCCGTCAACATGGAGGACGCCATCGCCAACCCCAGCTATCGCCCCTAGTCCGAAGTCCCCATCACCTTCAGCAGGGCCAACTAGTGGGCGGACATCCCTTACACAGGGCGTTTCTCCCTCAACCTTGATGCAACTGTTTAGAAAGTGCTTTTCAGAAAAGTGCTCATCGACGGTGGGAGCGCTCTGAACCTCCTCTTCACCAGAGCCCTAAAGGAGCTGGGCCTCGGGATAGGAGATCTCACACCCTCTGTCTCCTCCTTCTGGGGTGTGGTACTTGGCAGGGCATCCAAACCGCTTGGAGAGATCACCTTACCAGTACAGTTTAGCACGGCTAGCAACTACCGTGTCGAACACATCAACTTTTACGTCGCCGACTTCAACACCGCCTACCACACCATACTTGGTTGGCCAGCTCTGGCCAAGTTCATGGCCGTACCGCACTACATCTATCTAGTGCTGAAGATGCCTTCGCTTGCAGGAGTCCTGGCCCTGCGGGCCAACCTCTCCATCGCCTATGCCTGCGAGACAGAGACTCTCGCCCTCGCCGAAGCCATCGACCTCTCCATCCAGATGGCTAGTGTGGTCACCGATGCTAAGACGGTGCCCGCCGATGACCTAAGCCTCCTCGCGCCTCCGCCAAGTCCAAGGAAACCAAGGAGGTCGGCCTCGGCCTCGATGACCCCTCCAAGACCGTGAAGATTGGGGCTCACCTCGACCCCAAATAGGAAAGCGCACTCGTCTCCTTCCTACGTGCCAACGCCGACATGTTTGCTTGGAAACCTGCAGACATGCCGGGGGTGCCACGGGAGAAGATCGAGCACTCCTTAAATGTCTCGCCGACCGCCAAACCGATCAAGCAGAAACTCCGACGATTCACGCCACACAAGAAGGAGGCTATTAGGGTAGAAATAAAATAGCTCCTAGCTACCAGATTTATAAAAGAAGTGTATCATCCTAAGTGGTTAGCAAACCCTGTTCTCATTCAAAAAAAGAATAAAGAATGGAGAATGTGCGTTGATTACACTGATCTTAACAAACACTGCCCGAAAGACCCGTTCGGTCTGCCTCGAATAGACGAGGTTGTAGACTCCACCACCGGCTGTGAACTGCTCTCCTTCCTCGACTGCTACTCCGACTATCATCAGATATCCCTGAAGGAAGATGACCATATCAAGACATCGTTCATCACGCCTTTCGGTGCGTACTGCTATACCATCATGTCCTTCGCACTCAAGAACACAGGGGCGACCTACCAAAGGGCTATCAAGATGTGCCTCGATCAATAGATAGGCCACAACGTCGAAGCTTACATCGATGATGTGGTCGTCAAGTCCAAGACTACCGATAATATCATCGCCGACCTCGAAGAAACGTTCGCCAACCTAAAAAGGTACAGATGGAAGTTGAACCCTTCAAAGTGCATCTTTGGAGTTCCATCCGGCATACTCCTGGGCTACATCGTCAGTGCCCGTGGCATCGAACTCAACCCCGACAAGGTCTCCGCCATCACCAATATGAAATGTCCGACCTACGTAAAGGACATATAGAAGCTTACAGGCTGCATGGCTTCTCTAAGCTGCTTTATATCGCGCTTCGATGAAAAGAGACTACCGTTCTTTAAACTCCTCAAGGCCTCTGAGCTCTTCTCTTGGTCGAAGGAGGCAGATACAGCTTTCAAGCAGCTCAAGTTGTTTTTAACGAAGCCTCCGATCATGACGGTGCCTCGACCTGATGAAACTCTACTGATCTACATCGCCACCACTTCTCGCGTCGTGAGCACAGCTATCATCGTCGAACACGAGGAGGCTGGGCACGCCTATAAGGTGCAACGTCTGGTCTACTTCATCAGCGAGGTCCTTAATGAGCCCAAAACTCGTTACCCTCAAGTTCAGAAACTGCTATATGCTATTTTGATCACGTCACGTAAGCTCCGCCATTACTTCGAGTATTACAAGATCATCGTGGTCACCGAGTTCCCTCTAGGGGACATTCTCCACAACAAAGAGGCCAATGGCCACATCATCAAGTGGGCTGTAGAGCTCAGCACTTACTCCATCGAATTTAGAAACAGGCCTACCATCAAGTCCAGGCGCTCGCTGATTTCACCGCTGAGTGGACCGAGATCAAAGAGCCCATCACCGCTACTTGCCCGGAGCACTAGGTGATGTACTTCGATGGCACCATCAACATCAACGGTGCTGGTGCTGGCATTCTGTTCATTACGCCGACCAAGGATAAGCTCCGATACGTTCTCTGAATACATTTTCCAGCTTCTAACAACGCCGCTGAATATGAAGCATGTCTCCATGGACTCCGTATAACCGTTGAGCTTGGCATCAAACGCCTCATGGTATACGGAGACTCCGCGTTGGTCATCAACCAGCTCAACAAAGACTGGTTCTACTCCAGTGAGAAGATGGACGCATATTGCACCGAAATCAGGAAACTCAAAGGGAAGTTCTACGGTATCGAGTACCACCACGTGGTACGAGATCAGAATCAGCTCGCCGACCACCTATCTAAGATAGGATCTTCTCGCGCTACGATTCTACCTGGGGTCTTCGTTCAAGATCTCTTTACACCATCCATTAAGGAAGAGAAGCAAGTTCAAGAAATTCCCCCCGCCGAGCAGCTGGTACTTACAGTACCTTCGCCGGCCACCGATTGGAGAGAACAGTTCATCAAGTACCTCACCAGCGCTGAAGTACCCGCCGACAAGACTGAAACCGAATGCCTAATCCGTCGAAGCAAGCATTACGTGCTGGTGGATGAAAATTTGATGAGTGAAAGTGGCAAGGAAGGGATACTGCAGAAATGGATCACCCAAGAAGAGGGAGTGAAACTACTTCTCAAAATTCACTCTGGTTCCTGCGGCAACCATGCTGCCTCGAGAAAGCTGGTTGGCAAAGCTTTCTGAGCTGGTTTTTACTGGCCCACGGCCATCTCCGATGCAGAGGACCTCGTCCGATGTTGTGAAGGATGTCAATTTGTTGCCAAGCAAATCCATGTGCTGGCACAAGAACTACAGACCATCCCAGCTTCTTAGCCTTTTGCATGCTGGGGACTAGACATGATCGGTCCTTTCAAGCCAGCGCCAGGTGATTTCCTGTACGTGTACGTCACCATCGACAAGTTCTCCAAGTGGATCGAGTACAAACCGCTTGTTTCAGCTACTGCAAAGAAGGCTGTCGAGCTCTTCAAAGATATCATCCTCAGATTCGGTCTCCCAAACAACATTATCACTAACCTCGGAACTACATTTACTGGTCATTATTTTTGGGATTTCTGCGAAGACGGATGCATCTCCATCAAATATGTTTCTGTTGCCCATCCTAGAGCTAACGGCCAGGTCGAACGGGCGAACGGCATGATCCTTGATGCCCTCAAAAAGAGGCTATATCATAAAGATGAAAAGCATTTGGGCAGATGGCTCAAAGAGCTACCAGTTGTGGTCTAGGGACTGCGCACTCAAGCTAGTCGTAGCACCGGTGTGTCTCCATATTTCTTGGTCTACGGCTCCGAGGCCATATCTCCAGCGGACATTGCCTTCGAGCACCTAGGGTGGAACATTATAATGAAGAGCAAGCCGCAACTGTTCGGACAAAGGACGTTGATAGGGCCAAATATCTAGAAGGCTTGCGAAGATACAACAACCGCAATATCAAAGGTCGTTCATTTGCTGTCGGCGACCTCGTTCTCCGTAGAAGACAGAAAACCAAAGGGATGCACAAACTCTCCTCCCCCTAGGAAGGGCCTTACGTGATCCAAGAGGTTACTCGACCAGGGTCTTACTGGCTATGTGACTTGGACGAACTCGACATCCCCAATTCATGGCACATCAAACACCTTATACGTTTATATCCTTGAAGCTGTAATAGAACCGACCAATTATACGAAATTAAGTAAGAAAATCATCTGCCAGAGTAGACGATTTAGCAAACTTAAGCCCGTATAACCCGGTAGTCCGTGAAATCATGAAGGATTTCAAACCAACTCACATACCAGCCAAGATCGTAATAAGTTTAGCGGTCACCATCACATATTACATAAAAGTTCGCATCTCAGATACATCAGAGTTTAAACATAGTTATTACAAAACGAGTTCAAATAGAAGTAGCGGAAGCTATTTGTTCAAAACCACACACACTCACACGGAGTTCAAATACGATTGCATGCTAATGATCATCTCCAACAAAAGCATCGACGAGGCGTAAGGAATGACCATGCCCATGGTCCTAAGCATCACCCATCGTAGGATAAAGGCGGTTGATACGAGAGTCGTAATACATCCGCCCATCCGCAACAAGTGGGAATAAAACCACGAGTACGAGAAGATACTCACTAGACTTACCCGACATAACCAAAAATAAAGTTACACCAAGGATTATGAAGGGCTTTATAGTAGGGTAGTGAATCATTTGCAAAAGCGGCATTTTAGTATTTCAAGAACCTTTCCAAAAGCATTATTGTCAAGTTAATTATTATTAACTTTTGTCGACTACATTTGCACCTATACTAGAGCAAACATGTGATTAAACAAATAATGATAACCAATGATCATTAACAACTTTCATAATGTCATATTCATTATAAGCGTCCAAGTGTTCCATCAACATTACTACGATGAAGTCATTCAAGTCAAGTGCTCACTATCCGGGAGGCGATGGCGATTGAATCGATTTCTAACCGGTGGTGATTTATTCTTTACACAAACCTCACTCACCCGCTAAAGTGAGGTATCGGTCACCGAGTCAACTATCCAGAATCTCGAGTTTGCTAGGAACCACATGTACCGGGGCCGACCCGGCGCCCTTTGGTCTTATCATCGGCGCCCGTGTCCTACCACACCTTTCAAGCGCACAACAATTGCGGGCAATCTACTCGGCCGAATAATCTCCCGGCCAGCGGTCGAAAGGTACTTTATTCGCCCGGCTAAATGTAAGGCATGCATTCAACATGACACGAGGCCCAACAACGGTCGGTCTTTAATCGACACAGACGGAAAGCACTACAGTCCAAAACTCTATAAGTCTCCGTCCGGTCTCAACTTCATTTAACACTTAGTTATACCATGACTACATAGTTCTCCAAGTAGATCCAGGTAACCACCTATAGCTCGCAGGTGACAGGAAATCACCCGACTTCTACCGGTCTAAGCCAGCTAAGCATTGACTCAACTGCGGATACCAGGGTAACAAGGATATAGTATAACAAAGGTAGACAAGGTATAATGCAGCAATGGTTGCAAACAACTCCTGAACGTAATGCATCCATTAAAGTAAAGCATTTAATTAATAATTGCAAACCGGGGAGAAAAATGCTCAAGGGCTTGCCTCTCTCAAGGAGCTCGAGGCGGTGATCGGGGCACTCCGGAAGTTCCTCAACGTCCTCCTAAATGCCTTGGTCACTTCTCTGGCTGCATCTCGAAGCTGTTCCTCGGGCTCCTCGGGTATGACGACTGGGCTCTCGATTTGTGATCCTGTATGATGCAGGTGTGTAAGTGCTTATGCAAAAGTGCATCGGATGAAATGAACACAATGGATATGCTTGAATGCAAGGTAGTCAACATTATCCAAGAACATATACTATAAGCACATGTCATCTACTGCATTCTCTTCTACTACTAATATGCTGAGTCAACACATCTCATTAAATGCTTCAAAGATACACCAAAGTTTTACTAATTTCTTAATCACACATAAGGCAACATTTGATTAAACCCAAATTAATAATAGGTTTGAATAGCAATATCTATTTTTATAGCTTAGAAAAATCTTAGAAAAATATCATAGCACAGTACTACCCTAAGTAGTCTACCATCAGATTTTATGGCCTTTGGATAAGTGGAATAGCCTACACAAAAATGACAAGCTATGGCATAATTATGAACATGAAAATACTTTGTACTATGAAAAGTGTCAAACAATAGATGTAATATTTTTCCTATGTTCTACACAGCAAATAATCACTGTACAAAAATTATCACATGCATGTTTTATACAAATTTTGCTCTCTAGCAAAAATAACAAAAATTAGCCATTAAAGGCACTTGAACTACACCTCATAATTTTTCTTCAGAACATGCATGACATATATTTTTCACAGAAAGTACATCACCTAAATAGATCAACAAAATTAGAACCATATTTTTTTGACCTATTTTATATTTATTATACATTTAACAAGATATCAGCAATATCAAGAATTAAATAAAGCTCTACATTAAAGTATCTCAAAAATGACATGCAATATTTTTATCAGGTAGATCTGGTGACAAGGAACACAATAAAATTTGTTTCAACAAATTTGGAGCCATTTTGAGCAAGTTATAAATTCCCAAAGCATTTAAACAGAAATCTGAAAAATCATTTCTTAAACCCTTTCAAAAATCAGCCGACGAAAATGCTGGGTGCACCCGGTGCTATGCACCTGCACCCCAGTAGGCGGTGACGAGTGGGCCCCCACGGTCAACGGCCCCCACCTGTCGGTTAGACCGAAGCAAGGGCGGCGCTGACCGGCCGGCTCTCGTCGACGGTGAGCCAGCCGGAGGTGTGGTCACCACCAGCAGCTCACCCGCGACGAGGCGAACATGGTGCACCAAGAGAAGGCACGGGAGGAGCTCGGAATAGGGCTCGACAGCGCGCATGGCGGAGCGGTGGCGCTGCTCACCGACGGCCGACCATCTCCGGCCGAGAAGGGGCGCGAGAGGTGGTGTGGGAGCTCCACCGAGCTCATGCGGTGTTCGTGCGCGCAAAGGGAGAGCGAGAAGGAGGACGGAGGGGCGAGGTCCACGGAGCGGAGTGCTCCGGCGAGCTCGGCCATAACTCCGACGAGAGGTTCCCAGGGAGAGGGAGCTTCTCACGGCTTACCGAGGCGAGCACGAGGTGCACGAGGAGGAGGCGGAGCTACGGGCGAGATGGAGGGTTCAACGGTGAGCTAGGACGGTCGGGCGAGCTACTTCCGACGAGGCGCGGCGCGCGGTGGCGAAGGCGGACATGCGCCGCTGCTGTTGCTGCTGCTGAGCGAGCGAGAGAGTGGAGCGGGGAGCGAAAATGAGATGGAGGAGGGGAGGCGGACGCTGCTCGGCAGATGGAGGCGAGCGCGTGGAGGGTGAGGCAGGGTGGGGCTGCCGCGCGGCGTGCGTCGCCGGCGCATGGCGACCACGCGGCGAGCGCGTCCTGACACCGGTCGGAGCGCTGGTGCGGGCGAGCGGACGGCGGCGCGGAGGCAGGCCGGGCCGGCCTGTGCGGCTGGGCCAAAAAGGAGGCGGCGGCCCAGTAAGGTGAAAAATGAGATTTTTCAAATTATTTTCAATTCCATTTTCATTCAAACGAAATTTTGAACTATTTCAAAATAGTTTCAAAAGTTGGTGTAAAAATGAAAGTTGTTCCATTTTTCAAGATCTACAACTTTGCTTTTATGACCAAAGTCCAATTCCAGATAGATTTTGAATTACAAAATAAAATCGATATTAACTCAAAACCCTAATTTTTGGAGAATTGTTTAAAAGCAAAATTTGGCAAACTTTGAATATGAACTTGGCTCCAAATTGTATCCTAAATATTCATAAGCTATCTTAGTGATCAAAACAAGAACCATGGCATCCAAACATGAGCATGGCATTTCACATCGTTTGAAACATGAATAAATTTTCAATCAACTTAAGCATCACATGAAATGATACTTCATTTCTTTCGAAATGGAATGCGTGAATGATGCTTATGCATGAGGTGATGATGATTATGCTCATGGGATGAAATGGTAATGCACACTTAACACCGAGGTGTTACAGAAACACTCCAGATATGTATTCTCCACTCCATAATGAATGAAGTTTTGGTCGGCATAATTTGTCTCCATTATATATCCATTACGGTTTAATCTTCATTTGCGGTCGTGAGCTCTAAGCTACTACTTAGCAAACTCCAATACATGATCTCCATAAATGCTCCGTCACATTTCTCCATATCTCCAAGATATTTCGCCGACCGCCGAACAGCACACGTTCCGTTCTGTGTTCTTTGGAGAGGACCCAGTCTCCGATCTCTCCCTACATGTGCTATGGGCTCCGCACTCTACGTTACGGGTGATCGGCTGCGGTTCCTTGGTCACGCCTGTTCCTCCTACACGTGCACGGGCTCTGCGCTCGATGTTATGGACTATGGGCTAGCCAAGGCCAAGAGTCCAGTAAAGAACCAACTGCTCAAATGCCACTTATACTACATATATCTCCAAGTTATTTCGCCAACCGCCGAGCAGCACACGTTCCGTTCTGTTCTCTATGGAGAGGACCCAGTCTCGGATCTCTCCCTACACGTGCTACGGGCTCCGCACTCTGCGTTATGGGTGGTCGGCTGCGGTTCCTCGGTCACGCCTGTTCCTCCTATATGTGCACGGGCTCTATGCTCGACATTATGGACTATGGGCTAGCCAAGGCCAAGAGTTCAGTAACGAACTAACTGCTCGGACGCTACTTATACTACGTATAATTGCGTTAGGGTTAACACTACAACGATTTTTTCACCGAAATACTGGCAAATTGCATTAACATGCACATGTCACTTTATAACATTTATACATATATATATAAATGTCTGTATGTGCCTTGCGTGCTCTAACTACTCTCTCTAGTTATTACAGAATATTCTCCGAGCAGACCATTGGGCTTCGCCATCGCCGTCCGTCTCGTCGAACAGGTCGACATCACCGGCCAGTTTCTTTGCCGTGTCTTCCACCTCATCTTCCAGCTGTTGATGCTCCATCGCGCCCGTCCCTCTGGCGAATCCGGCCCCTATCGCTTGAAGGTCAATGGCAGGGTAATGGGACCGGACCACCGCTAGGGCGTGTGTAACGGCGGTGACGGTGTGTTAATAGAATATCGTCGGCAGTCCACCGAGGGGTATCCCGCGATGGTAGATTTGTCAGTGGAGGTGCGCGTAATCAGGAACCAGATGGTGACACAAGGCGCAGAGACAGCGATTTAGACAGGTTTGGGCCATCTGATCGCGTAATACCCTACGTCCTGTGTCTTTGGTGTATTGTATTGAGATGTAGTAGATAGATCTTGTTGTAGATCTTGTCCGTCAGGGGACCCCTGCCTCTCCTTATATACTCTGGAGGGGTAGGGTTACAAGGAAAGTATCCTATTTGGTACTATATAATATCTTGCGGTGCACGCCGAACAGCGCCATGCACGCCTTGATCTTATGGGATACCGGTGGCCATACCCCCATAGGTAGTCCCCGAGCCTGACAGTAGGTGATGTAGTCACGTGGTGCCAGGGTCAGAAAGCAGAAAAAAGGCAGAAGACCGACCGAGCAGGCAACTAGTCCATGGGCGGAGCCCTAAATTGAAAAGCGCACATTCACCGCAAGGTGAAGTATGCCCACTTAGTCCCCGAGCACAAAGAATTCGAGCGCCGAGGTGTAACCGACGTAGCTGGCGATGAAGCACGAGCGATGACCAGTCTGGTCAACTGGTCGGCGGTGAAGTGAGCATTGAGTAGAAGCGACCGGCGAACACTCCGATCAACTGGTCGGCGACGGAGTCCATGAACCAAGCGGTCCGACCAGTTAATCGATGGAGAAGCCCGAGCACCAGGTGATCCGATTACCTGGACGATGATCCTGCAATATAAATAAGTAGAACGGATAGTACATGATGTAAAAAATATATGAACTCCGGAAGAAAAATCAGCAATGACGATGAAATAGCATATGTAGCTTGGTCATCAGTTGGTGTGAAGATGTAATTATATTTAATATAAACCGCCCGACCAGTTAGTGTGTAGCTAAGTCTTCAGCCCTAGCTAGCCCATAGTCCATAACATCGAGCGCGGAGCCCGTGCACGTGTAGGAGGAACAGGCGTGACCAAGGAACCGTTGCCGACCACCCATAACGCAGAGCGCGGAGCCCGTAGCACGTGTAGGGAGAAGCCGGAGACAGGGCCGTCTCTAGAGGCGTCCGAGCGTCAATATGACTGTTTGGGGGTTCGAAAAATTATTTGGAGAGCAAACATGGAGAAAACAGCTCGGAGAAACATTATGGCGATATACGGAGATTGGAGAATATTTAGAAGAATATTAAAGCGTGACTTAGCTTTAGATAGAACGTTTGATCGGCGGCATACGGCGTTATCTAGTCGACGATGCGGGCAGCTCACTTAACAGCTCGGTTCGTTTGACAGCTTAACACGACGAGCGAAGTTGGAGTCGGCACTGGCGGAGTCGGAGGGTCTGGACTCGATCGGAGCAGACTGTCGATCGATCTGCTCGTAGACGTGATTGTCCTCTTGCATGGTTGTAGTAGTCTTCAAGGTGTGAAGATATCGACAGGTAGCAAGCTCGTCAAGTCTGTACGTGATGCATATACATGCAACTGGTTTGGCTTGCCTAATGCCCTCTTGCATGTAGATCGTACATCCATCTTGCTTGCTGACGTCAAGTCTTGTAGATGTACGCGAGCGCCTCCTTCCTTGTTTGCTTGCTAGTTGAGGATTCGGACGTGGCCTTGCTTGCCTACTTGGAGTCGTGGCCGTGCGTCGCCGGCCGCTGGCAACAACTTCAATCGTGTCAGGATATGGCTTCAACTCGAGTCGGTGATGCTTTTCGTCTTCTGCATGGAGTCGACGCGTAGTCTTGATCGGATCTTCTGAATCTGGTCATAGTCGTAGGGGCAGCTCTGTGCATGTATACGCACATACATGAGCACATGCAAGTCAATTTGCATGGCCGATGCTTATCACCTCCCTCGGTGATTGCCCAGGCCCCTTCCTTGGCCGCACGCTCATATGCATGGTGCTGTAGATGCACGTGGTCGTCGTTGTTGCAAGATTGGATCAAATCCAAAATCGATGCCGATGCTTGCTGAAGCGGTTAGTCACGGGAACCTTCCTTTTCTTTGGTCGATCTCATGATTTGGTGTTGCCTTCGAAAACAATCCAGGAGAGCCGGGATTTGATCGGTCAAGCCCCGGGCCGCCGCCATAGTAGATTGATTCCGTCGCCGGGTGATATCGAGCTTGTCAGGCTAATGAAGTACGCCGCCACAGGAAGTCAGGTTGCCACGAGCGACGTCGATCTTGAGATCCCATCTGGCCCGCCATGGATCAGCGCGCACACTCCAACCTGGCGCGCCAACTGTTGACAGAATATCATCGGCAGTCCACCGAGAGGTATCCCGCGATGGTAGATTTGTCGGTGGAGGTGCGCGTAATCAGGAATCAGATGGTGACACAAGGCGCAGAGACATCGATTTAGACAGGTTCGGGCCGTCTGATCGACGTAATACCCTACGTCATGTGTCTTTGGTGTATTGTATTGAGATGTAGTAGATATATCTTGTTGTAGATCTTGTCCGTCAGGGGACCCCTGCCTCTCCTTTTATACTCTGGAGGGGCAGGGTTACAAGGAAAGTATCCTATTTGGTACTATACAATATCTTGCGGTGCACGCCGTGCACGCCTTGATCTTATGGGCTAGGCCACCTCTGATGCTGCAGCCCATGTCTTGTCTTGTGGATACTGGTGGCCATACCCTCACATGGTGGCGTCGCGGTTGAAGCTTTTGAAGCTCTCCCACGCCATCTTGCACCTGTCGATGATGGTGTCTAGACACGGCGGCCTACCGTCGGGCTGAGGAGCCACCTCCAGGTCGACGTGGTCGAGCACCGGCTTGACTCTGGCAACTACGGCGTCGAGCTTGCTCCTCTAGGTCCTAGCCTCCTGCTCCAGCACATCGAACTGTGCGTTGATCCTCTGACGATAGTCTGTAGGCATCACAAGGATCCGTCAAACAAAAAAATTACTCCAACAGTAATTCCAACCACGAAGTACTCACCTTTCAGCTCCTCGGCCAGCTTCTCCGCTCGCCCAGTCGCTTTCTTCTCCTCCTCCTGGAATTGCCCGACGGTTTGGCGCAGCTGGCCGAGCTCCGCATCTTGCTCTACAAGCATAATAGTCGTCAGCAACAATATGACTGTTCAACAACGCAAAACAAAATCGACGATACGCCATACCTTTTCTCTGCTCGGAGACGTTTCTGAGCTGCTCGGACTTTCGCTCCAGTTGCTCGGCTGGTCTTGTGCTTTTCTTTACTTTGGATCCTGGCATCACGTGACTACGTCACATACTGTCAGGCTCGGGGACTAAGTGGGCACACATCACCTTGCGATGAGTGTGTTTGCTGTAATCTGGAAGACTCCGCGCCTCTTAAAGCTGAAGAAGACTATCTCCCTTTCTCGTGGTCGGACTCTAAGTGGGCACACTTGGTCCACTGCGAGGAAATTTTTGATTCTGAACTTGAGCTCCTTACACCCTTATGGCAAGCCGTACTCGGGTTACACTGCTCGGCGATGGTTCACACTACTCGGCGACGGTTCACACTGCTCGACGACGGCTCACAACTGCTCGGCAACTCATCACGGTGGTCGAACCATGAGTTTGACTACTCAGCTTTGTTCGTACCTGCTCGGACAAGCTCAAGACGGCGTTGCACAATGGATGCAATGTGCTTGGGGACTAGCTGTAGGGGGTATAACCCCGAATACCCACGGCGGACCACATGGGCTGCGTCGTCAGGGGCGGCCCAGCCCACAAGATGAAGCCTTGCAGGGCACGACGCTGCTCGACGTCTCCCGCAAGGCACCGAAAAGATATCCTGAAGATACTACGAGATCTGTTAGGATACGTATGATCCCATGATTTTTGTAATATGTTATTATTTTCCGGTTATCTCCTAGATCTAACCGACTTGTAACTCTGCCCCCCGGACTATATAAGGCGGGCAGAGATCCCCTCCCAACACACGCAATATCATACGATAGCCAATACAATCCAACAGACCACATTAGTAGGGTATTACGTCATACTGACGGCCTGAACCTGTCTAACTCGTGTCTCTGTTGCCTTCTTGTTCTCGATTACACGCATATCTGCCGATCAATCTACCTTCGTGGGATAGCCCTCGGAGGACTACCGACGATATTCTGTCGACAAGACCCAAAAGAGAATCATTTCTGTAAATGTGTCTCCAGGAGAGAGGATACTCGGATTTGGGTTATACCTCTCGTGATACCTAAAATGAGTCTACTGTATATGTACTCTGTTAGAGGCTATAGGTATTCTGTTGGAGACCCATTTTATGTTTGGGTCTCCTAATGCTGTCTCCAATGGATGACCCATATGAAGATCCAAACCCAAAATGGGTCATGGATAGTATTGTATCAGCCTCCAACAAAATACCTATATGCGAGATCGGTTACAGCAGAGGCACAACTCAAATACGAGTATCCTCTCTCCTAAAACTACCCAAACATAAAAAGGGTTTTGTATTTTAGGTGATATCATGGGAGATAGACTGGTGGGTCGAGAGAGAGAATTTGGCGCCTTGGCGTCGTGCAGAGGCAGTGACTAGACTACAGTCTCTGCCCGTGTCGTGGACTGGAGGCATGCATGGACGAGCGCAAGCCTCGACAGCGACTGTGCTCCCACTGTAGGCCGGCGTGTAGCTACTCGTAGATACTAGGCTGCAACGTCTGACGTCTGCTGCTCTCATGCATTGCTGCGCTGCACGTACTACATCGTGTGTGAGAGAGAGCGCGTCAGAGGCTCAGAGCGACGACGCTGTGCACCCGGTGCCGTCACCTGTGCCTGCTGCGGCCTGTGTCTCTGGCTGGCTGCCCTGCCTTGCTGCTGCCTGCGTGCTCGCCTGTGTCGGTGTGTGCATGTATTGCACTCCAACGCTTCGCACGAGTGCTGATACTGATACTATAGGCTAGAGAAGAGAACAAGAAGCAACAGGCAGAAGCCACCAAGCATCATCGCGCATGGAGAAGCTAACCCGTGCGAAAGTATTCGGCAGGCAGCAGCGCATGCAGGGCAGAGCAGGCATTCACGGAGAGATTCCCCCGTCCTCGTCCTGTGATTATTATGATATCACATTCCCTCTGAAACGAGTATTTTTCGTATTCTTCCCAGAATCCCAGGTGCTCCTCTCGTCTTGGTGAGTGTGTGCGCTACTACTCCTACCAGCTAACCTTGCACTGTAGCAGAGTTTTTGGATAGTAACTATGTACTGTAGATTTATACATCGTCGACAGCAATCTCCCAGTGTTTTCGTAGCCTTCTGCATCATTGTCGTCCTTGATGTGAGCGAGGGGAATTAAAAAATGGGCATGCATGCCTGTTAACTTTTTTTTATATAAAAAAAATGAACATGCATGTCTAGAAGTTAGCAAGGAGTGTGCATGGCTGCAGGCTCGCGTGGTGGAGGAATCAACGGCGTCTGCAAGGAGACATTCCACAACGTGAAGCAGTCATCAGTGAATGGTGGCTAGCTAAGCGAGCCCTGTCATCAACAAGAGCTGCAGTCTGCACAGCACCGGCCGGCCGGCGCAGCCACCAGCCATCGCCAGAGCCAGAAGAGACAACACGAGGCCTACTGTACGCACGCAGGAGTACCGGTCCTACGCACAGTATTCGCCGGCCGGCCGCGCTGGCCACCGTGCATTCCGCATTGCATGAAACCAGAGCGCCTATGACGATCAGAATCAGACGGCTCAGGGACGCGACACGTCGGGATCCGGGCCCCTCTGCAGCATGCGCTCCCGACCAGTCACGCATCAACGACCAACAGAAAAGGGTCCGCGCTCCCGCCGCCCTGTTCGCTTGAGCTACTAACGAGTGCGGAGTGCGGAGTGCGGAGTGCGGAGTGCGACAAACTCAACCAACGGACCGCTGGGCGCAAACACAAGCTCTGCGTGCAGCAGCAGAGCTACTCCTAGCTTTTTCATGCAGCAATTGTTAAAGTAGCACGAATAATTGGTACTATACCTAAGGTGCCGTTTCAGTCACATGGGATTCTAAAATCCATTCCCTCTACGGCTTGTTTAGACAGGGACAGGGGACAGGGACAGGGACAGAGACAGGGAAGATTGTATCCTAACCATCTATTCTTTATACCTTATTTAATCCTAACCCTTCATTCATTTTTCTTTCTCTATTCCACCCCCTATATCTCCGTATCCAAATGTCACCCTAGTATAAATTGTGAGTTGTTTTTAATTTTTTTAAATACATAGCTTTTGCTTTGTACAAGGTTACTAAAACATTTATTAGAGATGGGCAAATCGCATTTTCATACATAGGCAACCAGCCCAACTCTAACTAAATGGCACTGTAATTGTGGATAACAGACGCGGGCAAAAATACCCACCTCTAAAAATCGATTACAACAAACAAACAAAAAAAATCACCGAGTTTGAAACGTAGCCCATTGATGAGCCCAGCATTGAGCCCACTGTCGCGCCTCTACCGTGCTCCCTCCACCAGATCGGCACTACCGCCACCTTGCCTCAATCAACCATCGTCTCTTCACCTCGATCCGCCGTTGTGGCTCCTCTGCTGCCTCCTCTGCTGCCTCCTCTGCCGTCACAAACCAGTAGCCCCGCCTCTTCTTCAGGTGGCCGTGGCGGATCCCGGCACATCGCACTACTGCAGACGGGCTCTTTGCCGAGTGCTTAGGGCACTCGGCAAAGCCCCTATTGCACTCGGCAAAGAGCAGTCGGCAAAGAACCCGTCGGTAAAGGTTTCTTTGCCGAGTGCCACATATCGGGCACTCGGTAAAGCCTTTGCCGAGTGTCACGTCAGCACTCGACAAAAAAAATCCGACGTCAACTCTGACGGCCTCTTTGCCGAGTGCCACCTCAGCGGAACTCGGCAAATATTTTTTTTGAAAATTCTTTGCCGAGTGCCATACTCTTGCACTCGGCAAAGAATTTTTTTTTTTTAAAAAAAAAATCTTTGCCGAGTGCCATGGCTCTGGCACTCGGCAAAGCTGGGAAATTGGGTCTCTACTTCTCAGCTTTGCCGAGTGCCATGGTCACGGCACTCGGCAAAGCCTTCTTTGCCGAGTGTGGCACTCGGCAAAGAGGAAAAAAATGCTATTTTTTGTTTTTTGCTTTCCATCAACATAAATAAAGAAATCACATATATATTAACACACAGCACAGGATATATCACATACACATCCATATTCCATCACATACACATCCATAACCTATCACATACACATCCACCATCCATTATACATCACATACAAATCCATTGTCCATAATCCATCACATACATTCGCATCATCCATGACAATATCCATCACAATATATATATATATATATATATGTCTCTAGTAGTAGTCCAACATAAGGCTAAGTCTAATACAAGTCCATGCAACATGAAAAGAAACAAATAAACGGTACCTACTGCCAGCCTCCCCACCCGGAGTGTGAACTGCCACCTTGAGGAGGGCCAGTTGGCCACCTGGCCTGTGGAGAAGGGCCACCTTGAGGAGTCGGGTTCGAACCCATCGACTGTGGCTGCATAAAGGATAAGCGAATTCATGAGTATCTACAGGAGGACCGCACAAGCTAAAGGAATAAACAACCATATATACTCATCGGAGTCCCTACAGGAGGAGGAGGAGGAGCCACAACTGCAGCGAGCAGCGACTGGGGCACGACCACACCTGGCAAGGCCTGAAGGCTCGCCATGAAGCTGAACATGTCCTACAGCCTCTGCGCCTCGGCCGCCCTCTGGGCTTGTACAGCCTCCATCTCCAGCCGATGGGCCTCCGCCTGGGCCGCCTGCTGGGCCTCCAACCTCCGCAAGTCGGCCTGCAACATTCCACCCGCAATGTTTAAACAATGCAAAGGCAAGGTAGATGCGTAAAAGCAATGAACGACGAATAAAATAGTACTAACCTAGAGTTCCGCCATCTGCTGCTGTGAGCTCTACTGCTGAGAGCGTATGGGCAGGGAGGAGCTCGTGCTCCTTGCTCGAATCTCGGCGAGGATGGGAACAGAGGCGGAGTCGACTGTGCTGTCCGCCATCCAGTACCGGTCGTGCTGCTTCCCTCCTCCCAGCCTCATCAGGAGGTCTGTGTCCAGGGGCTGGGTGGCCGGATCGAAGTCCTCCCCATGGCGCTCGTGGGCCATCGAGGTGTACTCGCTAAGCTTGCTATGGACGCTCGCGTTGGTGTACGCCTCGGGCCCGTCCGCCGGGTTGTAGGTGACTTCCAGGGCCGTCGCCTTGCCCTTGTGTGCCAGGGCGTACGCCATGAACTCGTTGCATTCCTGGCCTTGGTGCGCCTGGGACTGCGAGGAAAACACAAAGATGATTACAAGTAATGAGAATTGAGCGTTAGAATAAATAAATAAAGATAAAAACACAAAGAAGATTACCCATGTCTGGGCATACGCGCTGAGGCTCCGGTTGCCTTGGTGGTGTGGCGCCCCACCCATCTGTAGGTGGCAGTCCCGACGGATGTTGTGCTTCTCCGCCCACTCCTCCGAGAGCCACCTGTCCACATTGGCCTCCCAGCAGAGACGGTGCCTGGCGCACCAATCAGGACATTGCTGCATGCCATCAAGTTATTGATATGTTAGAAGATGAAATGAAGCCTACCTATTCTTCATGGAAGGAGTCAGTATTAATGTTTTGTACTTACCGAGAGGTACTGCTCCTTGGTGAGCGTCCTAGTCCTGGCATCGGCCTTCCTCATCACCTGACCAAGGAAATCGGCGTTGTAGTTGATGATGCACTGGAGCCGCGTCTTGTGGTACAGGTCTAAGAGTCAGGACCTACAGACCTTGTCCTGCACTCACACCGCCCAGTCCTCAAACCCTTCGTCGCACCTGAAGAAGTCCTGCATACAGACATCATGTATCGTTTCATTATTTCAAGAACGACCAATGAATGCGTAGTATTGACCAATTTAGTGCGATGAAGACTCACCCAGAACTCGGCCTTGATCCGCGCCGCAACGATGCCGAACTCGCTGTCCTCGGTGACGTAGAAGTGGTCCCACATCCAGGGCGGCGAAGTCACCGAGGCGTAGGTGACCATGCCAGGGTAGTGCTGCCGAATCAGAAGGCCTAGGGTGCCATTGATGTGTCGGCCCGTTTCGGACACAACTTCCCAGTTGCTGCAAGAGTCATTAAGAAGAATTGTTAGTCCCCAGTTCGATTTTCAACATGTCATATGAAATAGTAGTGAAATAATACTTACTTGTCGCCGCTGGGTCGAATCACCGGGTGCCGGTGAAGTGGGATCGGCCGCGCCAGGAGCTATGAGGGCCCGCGCAAGTAGACTCCCGACGAGGTAGAGCCAGAGGCAGTGCAAGTGGAACCCCCTGCTGTCACTATCGCCGCCTCCCCGTGGTCCTATGAGTCAGAGGAAGTGCCACCCCCTCCTATGTGCAGGCCCACTGCCTAGTCATCCTCGTCCACCGACGGGGTGGCAGTCGACTGCACCCTCGTCCTCGAACGGCCGCGAGGGTGGCCGCTCCTCGTCCTCCTCGTCGGCGGCTCCGGCAAGGGGTCCTCCTCAGCGTGGGGTGGTGAGCGCTCTCTCATGTAGAGGGAGTTGACCCCCCGACGGGCCTGCCTTCCGCCTGGCATTTTTTCGAGTGCCTACAATTTCAAAGACTAAACCAATTAGCACAGTTAAATTACAAGTACTTATAAAGAGATGCAAAATGAACGAAACATAATTGCAATAATAATAATAATAATAATAATAATATAGTATTACATGAATTAGAAATATTCTTCACGATCGGCAGCGGTTGGATCATAGGTGTCGTCATCACTATCAATATTGTCGATTAAATCGGGCTCATCTCCATCGTTGTCATCATTGTCATCGCCTAACTATAATCGCTCAAGCATTTGTAAGTCCTTAGCATTTTGCACCTCTTCTCCTTTGTCCTCATCTCCATCGTCCTGATCAATGTCATTGTCTACTTCCATGCCCATCAGCGAAAACATGTCTATGTCAAACCTCCCTTCTAGCCCCTCTGGTTGATAGAACTCCCGTGTGTTTGGGTCAAAGTTGTAATCCTCATCGTTTGGGACAGGTAGTTTACCGTGCGGCGATACCAACTGCACAAGGTACCAACCGATAAGATTGGGGTCTTTTTGGCACGCCCATGGGAGATAATAAACTTGCGTGGCCTATTGAGCCACAATATAGACATCCTCTCCTTGATAGACAGAATCATGTCGAATTTCGACTTGTCCAATCTCAGGGGCTGTTCTTGTGACATTAGGATCGAACCAATGGCATTTGAATACGACTTGATTAGGAGCTTTGCGACACTCAAAATTGAGCTCGTATATTTCTTCTACTATGCCGTAGTAGTCGTGCTCATCGGTGCCAGGCGTACGAACTCTGGTATTCATGGTTTTCCGATTGGGCCGGCTCCCCTCGTAGTTTCTTGTGTGAAAGCGATAGCCATTCACATCATAAACGGTGAATGACTTGACCTTGTAGGCGAAGCCTTTGGCGAGCCCTTTCAACTCAACATCCATTTCCGCATCCTTATGGGCCTGCAAGGTGAGACCGGATAGATTGTTACATTACTCGCTCGTAGGAGCAAAGTGGGATGTCAAAGATTGAACGAGGTAACTTGGACGGTACCTTCGTATCGAACCAGGATATGAAATCGGGCACACCATCTTTGAGAAGACTATCTTCTTCTTGAGGGGAAAGAGCCATATTCCCTCTCCAGTATTTATTCAGAAATTCCCTAAAAAATAAGAGATAAGGGGGTTGGATAGATGGGGGATAGTGACAAGGGTGTATGTAACAAGCTCATTGAGAACTTACTGCACATAAGGCTTCACTTCGTCAAGGTTCAACAACACATACAGCATGATAGTGCGCCACTCATCATGCCGCAAGGTCTTGGTGCCCGATGCGCTTGCCTTTCCGAGTTGCCCTTTGAAAAGGCTGAGGTTCGATGAACTCTCGTCCGTGTTGTAACGAGGGGGACGATTGTGCACGTTGGGAAGGCCATCCTTATAGTATGCTGTTGTGAAGTTTGACGCCTCCTCCAGAATGAATGCCTCTACCACAGAAGCCTCAATTTTGGCTTTATTTCTACACTTTTTCTAAAGAATCTTTAGACATCTCTCAATTGTATAGCACCAACGGGCCTGCACGGGCCCCCCATTCGTGCCTCATACGGTAGGTGCAAAATTAGATGCTGCATCGCCAGGAAGAAGCCGGGTGGGAAGATCTTCTCCAACTTGCAGAGCAACACAGGTGCCACTTTCTCCAAGTCATCAATCACGTCCCGAGATAACTCCTTGGCACAAAGCTGGTGGAAGAAATAGCTCAACTCTGCCAGCACGCGCCACACATGCTAAGGGACATATCCCCGGGTCATCGCAGGAAGGAGCCGCTCAATCCATATGTGGTAGTCATGACTCTTCATCCCTAAGACTCGCATAGTGGACAAGTTCACTCCCCTACTCAAATTCGCCGCATGCTCATCAGGGAACATTAACGTATGGATCCACTGCATTACTTCCTTCATTTGGTTCTTTTTCAAGATGAAATCGACCGTAGTCCTTCTCCATTTCTTGCCGGGCGCGGGAGGCTTCATCACTTGCTTTGGCCTATCGCACATCGTTGCCAGGTCCAGTCTAGCCTGAACGTTGTCATTTGACTTATCTGGAATGTCCATGAGTGTTGCAAAAAGTGCCTCGACGATATTCTTTTCTGTGTGCATTACATCAATGTTGTGTGGAAGAAGAAGGTCATTGAAATAGGGGAGCCTAGTCAAGCCCGATTTATGAGTCCACTGGTGTTCCTCACCATATCCAATAAAACCACCTTTCTCTTTATCATCTTTGAGAGCCTCTATCTCAGCACGGACCTCGGCACCAGTCATCATCTGAGATGCAGGGTCGATGACTTGAACCCCTTTCCTGAAGTTCTTGACGTCTCGTCTGAATGGATGGTCAAGAGGGAGGAATTGACGATGTTGGTCAAACGAAGAAAACTTGCCACCCCTCTTCAGCCAAGTGAACCTCACAGCTGTCTTGCATATTAGGCATGGGAACTTCCCGTGAACACACCATGCGCAGAATATGCCATACGCCAGGAAGTCATGCAGGGAGTAGTGGTACCACACATGCATTGTGAAGTTCTTCTTTGTAGCTCGGTCGTATGTCAGTACCCCCTTTTCCCAAGCAAGGATCAATTCATCAATGAGAGGCTCCATGAACAAACCCATCTTGTTCCTCGGGTGTCCAGGAATTATCAGTGACAAGAATACGTTCTTGGGTTGAAACATGACGCCAGGGGGAGATTGAGGGGGATCATGAACACGGGGCAACAAGTGTACGGGGCCGCCAGCAATCCATAGGGGTTGAACCCATCTGTTGCCAGCACTACACGTACATTCCAAGCCTCCTCAACTTTACCATGATGTATGCCATTGAAATGGGTCCATGCATCGCCATCCGATGGGTGTACCATCTTGTCAGCATTGTATCTTTTGCCATGCTTGTGCCATGTCATCTGTTTCGCGGACTCCTCTGTCATGTACAGCCGTTGGATCCTCGGTATGACAGGAAGGTACCGTAGGACCTTCGTGGGGATACCAAGCTGTTCCTTCTTGCCATCACTAGTGTCGACCTCTAGATACCTAGAGGATTTACACTTTGGACAGTGCGTTGCTTTCTCGTGATCTTTCCTAAATAGGACGCAACCATTCGGACAAGCATGGATGTGCTCATACGGCATCTTAAGGGCACGAAGAAGTTTATGTGACTTGTACAAGTTCTTCGGCAGAATGTGACCCTCCGGAAGCAGGGATCCAACAACTGCCAACATACCATCGAAGTTGTCTCGACTCATGCTACACTGCGACTTGAACGCCATTAGGCGTCCAATGGCATCCAGTTGCGAAACCATTGTCTTTTCGTGAAGGGGCTTCTGTGCCGAAGACAGCATATCGTAGTATGCCTTTGCGGATTCCTCTGGCTCATCCTCTAATCCTTCACCGAACTGTGCCTCCTGAAAGTCATCCATCCAGTCTGCTACCCCGGCATCTCCATCAAAAGCCTCGAGGCGTGGTCTCACCACCTCCTCTCTAATACGATCAACTTCACCGTGGTGGATCCAGCAGGTATAGTTTGGCATGAATCCATACTTGCAAAGATCTTCCCCCACGTTCTTCCTATTCTTTCTTACACAGTTGTCACATTTGCTGCAGGGACACGGCATCCGACTCGACCCTCTAGCAGCCTCGCCAAATGAATGCTCCAAGAAAGCATTAGTCTTAGTCATCCATTCTAGGGTCATACTTGCGTGGCCAGTGTACATCCAATCATGGTTCTCCATCCTCTGGCATATACATATGTAAGTGAGTAATATAACCAGCAATTGCATCTGCACGGCGTTCCTACCATCTAATAGGTGAGGATAGGTCCTAATCCCACCCGCGAATTCGTAGATGAGGTCAGTTTCAATGCTTCGCTCCTATCCGAGACAGA
This sequence comes from Miscanthus lutarioriparius, assembly GCA_904845875.1. Taxonomy (NCBI): domain Eukaryota; kingdom Viridiplantae; phylum Streptophyta; class Magnoliopsida; order Poales; family Poaceae; genus Miscanthus; species Miscanthus lutarioriparius. The sequence continues at coordinate 55,208,822 of CAJGYO010000010.1, forward strand.
ATTTCGACAGCACCTCCCCGCTGTTCTCTCGATACATGTCCTGCAAGGGAGAGTGTGTATCCGAAGAACAACATGGAGGTGATGCCGAAAGTCTGTCTCGGACCAGAGCGAACCATGGAAACTAACCTCATCTACGCATCCGCGGGCTGTCCAAAATACGTGGACAATCCGAAAGAGATACGGTCGCAGATATGCAAAGATCTGCATACCTCCGACTGTATCTCTTTCGAACGGGAGACGCCTAACTGGGCTACGTGACCATATAAAACATGCATGCAAAGAAGGAGGGGGTTATACCTAGGGTGGTGGTGGAGTCAGGCTAGCGGGGCAGTGGCGTGTCGGTGCAGTGGTGAGGCGATGCGGTGCAGGCAGACCAGCAGCGCCGACGAAGACGATCGGGGTCGCCGAGTCCCTCCAATGGGTCCTTCTCCTACATAAAAAGGCAATAGGTTAGAATCCATTGAATTTTTTGGCAGCACCTCCCCTGCACGGGGAGGTTTCGAAAACCTGCAAGAAACGTAGGCGCGATGGCCAACAACCACATATATACCAAACATAGGCACGAAGGCCAACAAACATATATATACCAAGACGAGCCATGTACTTTAGTTCTCTTTCCATGTAGATGAAAGTATCGAAGTAGTACAACAACAAGTACTACTACCACTACAACTACTACTAACACTAACACTACTACTACTAACACTACTACTATCACTACTTACTACTAACACTACTAACACTACTAACTACTAACTACTACTACTTACTAAATACTACTAACACTACTAAGTACTACTACTAACTGCTACAGGTGTAGGGCATACCTTCGTGACGAGAATGGCAACAACGAGGGTCGGCGACGACGGCGGGGACGACCGCAGCGGCGTGAGGGTCGACGGGCCTAGGCCGGCACCTTCCTTCTCCTCTCCTTCTCCTTCTCCTCCTCCCTTCTCCCCTCCTCCTCTCTTCTCCCCTGCCTCCTCCTCTCTTCTACAGTGGCCGCCGGCAGGGGCAGTGGCCGCCGACGGGGGAGGTGGCCACCGAGGGGGGCGCGCAGGCGGGGGAGGTGGCCGCCAAGGGGGCCGGCGTGGGCGGTGGAGGTCGGGCGAGGGTGGCGGCCACGCAAGGACCCGGCGCGGGGAGGCGGAGGGGGCCTGGCACTCGGCAAAGACAGCCTTTGCCGAGTGCAGGTCTTTGCCGAGTGCCAGGCACTCGACAAAGGCCTCTTTGCCGAGTGCCATATTTTGCCGAGTGCCCGAAATTTGGCACTCGGCAAAGATTTTTGCACTCGGCAAATCACGTGTTTCCCGTAGTGTCGGGATCACCTGTGCTAGGTCTGCCTCATCATGGAGCACCCGCACCGGATCCGTAGCGGCCCAAGATGCCCTCCTTGCTGCCGCCCGAAGCTGGCCTGTGGGCGAAGAAGAGAAGCTGCCAAACTGTCAATTAGAAAGAAGGAAATATGATTGTTGTTATGGTGGGCTCAGATCATCTAGATTCCATTTGGCGGCGAGAAACATTTCACTTTCTCAGTAGAATCACTAGAATCATAGCCAAACACTATAAAGAGAGAAATGTGTTTTATAGAGGATTACTTGAAACCGATTCTCATTTTTTTACTGGTTCAGAGCAACACTCAAAACCCTGGTTTTCCTTATTCTGGTTCTAGTTTCAAGAATCTAGCGAGCTAGCCAAACTATTTTCACAAAGTGATTCTGACTTAGTAGAGAAACGTTTCTAGACGAATACGGATCCCCACCAACCACACTCTTAAGTTCTGGGTTTGACAAGGATGCTCACATTTCTCCAAATAATTTATGCTTGCACAATTGCACTGTGCTACGCTCCCCGTTTTAATTTGCTGCCTTGCTAGCTCGGGCCATGCACTGCAAGCAAGCCCTGCACTGCCACTGATGCACTGCATTTCCTAGCTCTCTGCAGGTGGGTCCCCTTGGCCACTGTCACGGAGCTGGGCCCCTCGTGGTGGCCACTAGGCCAGCACACGCATCTTCCCGAGATCCATATGCATCATCCTCATCCTCTCATCCATCGGGCGGGCTACGTACCACACGCTCTAAGTCGCTGGCAGGCATGCACATCCGCGCGGACCACGGCGGCGCCATGGATGCGTATACCGATGGAGATGGGACGTCGATGGACGGATGGACGTCGACATCGACCAGAGCTCCGTGCCTGCCTCAGCCGATGGAGCCGATGATGACCGGAGGGTGCATGGCGCCGCCGTCGGCTTTGTTGCCTTGTTGGCATCGGGCCGTGGGCCGGGGCGCATGACGTGAAACCCTCGCAGACGGCTTTGTTCCGTGGATAATTTGGGACGGAGGGAGTAGCTAGGGGCCAAAGGATTCAAGTCGATCATCGGTCGTCGAAGAATCCGATCACAGTCAATCCATCCGGCGCTTTGCACGATCTGTTGCCTGTTGAACGACCGATCTTTGCTGCCATGGCCGAGATGCTCGTATCGTACGTAGCGGCAGCCGGCAGGGTAAGGTCGACATCCATCTGTCAAGCGAGAGACAGAGACAGACTGCGTGTCTTCCAAAGGTAGGAGAGACGGTGCATATAGTTCAGGGCCTCTACCGCTCTGGTCTGATTTTGATAACTTGTATTCCGTATTGTGTACCTGTAAAAATGTGGGCCAGGCCACTGCTGGCCACGTACGGTTCGGCTCTAAGAGCATAAAATTTTGAGGCACGGGCCCGGCCCAAGAACCCAAGGACCGGAGTGGATTTTTTTTCTGTGTTGGGTACTTGGGTACGAGTGCGTCCGGACGCTCCATTCCCGGGCCTGCGCATGCGCAGCGATCGAGCCTAACAAGCAATCAGCCTGCTGCCTCTACGTTCTCTCCTCATCTCTACCCTGCGACAGAACCCCCACCAACAGAAATCCCCACTCGCTTCGCTCATCGCGGCTTCATCGCATTGGGCGCCCGCGCCGCCCGCGCCTCGCCACTGCACGCCGCACGGCGTACCCATCTTGCTCCGCGCCGCATCTACCGCCACTCCGCACCCACTCCTCTAGAACCTCGTCGAGCCGGCGTGGTCAACGAATCAGACGTCTTCGGCGGGGATGACAATGACGACCTCCTCTGGGCGCTCATCAACGCGGACCTCCCTGGCGGGGACCTCGACGTCGGCGTGTGGAAGCTCCTGGCCGTCGCGGTGCCCTCCTTCGTCAGCTTGCCCGCGCTGCTCGGGTACCTCGTCCAAGCAGCAAGGTGACATTTGCGTAGCGCATGTTGCAAGCTTATGTTTCAAGTATTTTAGATGTTTGATCTGGATGTTGCGAGTGTTTTGCACATGTTGCATTGGCTATACACTTATGTTTCAAGTGTATGTTCCAAATATTTCATCTGTTTTCATACTTTCGTTGCAAGTGTTTCATCTGGATGTTGCATATGTTTCACACATATGTTGCAAGTATTTTATCTGGATGTTGCATATGTTTGCAATGGTTTTCAAGAGTTTTCAAGTGTTTCAGATGCATGTTGTAAGTGTTTCAGATGTTTTGTACGTATGTTGCAAGTGTTTTATCTATATGTTTTAAAAGTAGATCGGGATGTTGCACACGTTGTATTGTGACCCACCTTGCCACAAATGCCTATTGCAGCTGCTTGGGTGCCGTGCATGCGCTTGTGGGAGCTGAGGCATGGAGCGATGCTCGGCAGTGGGCACAGAAAGCAGAGGGCGATGGCGGCAGGGGCACCCGGATTTTTTATATTTTAGCCTTTTTTTGAAATTTTTTCACAAATATGCCCCTAGATGTAAGATTTGAAAATCTGGACCCATAGCTTGGCGTCATCGTTGCTAGCGCCGAGCTTACACGTCTTTGACACCGAGCTCTTGGGCTCGACGCAGACGTGGTGGTGACTTGGCAGGTAGCTCGGCGCCAGTAACCCTAGCGCCAAGCTTGGCGCTGTAGATCCTAGCGCCGAGCTTGGCGCCGTAGATCTTGGCGCCGAGCTCGGCGCCATGATCTATGGCGCCGAGGTGGTGTTTTAACCCCGGCCCCAACCTTCTTGCCCGAGCCTTCTTCCTCTTCTTTCTCCTCCCTCTTGGGTTTTTTCTCTCCCCACTTCGCCCTATCTCACGAATCGGCATATTAGACCTTGGAAACTTTGATTTGATCCCTAAATCTTTAAGAGCAAGGTATCCTCGCTCGCCTCCTAGTTTTTTTCGCATCGATTCGGTATATATTAGTCAGATTTTTCAACCTAATAATCATCATTACTTAGGGTTTCATGCAATTTTTAATATTTGTATTATACAACCGTAGGATGCGAAGGCGTGGAAAAGCTAGCAAACCTATGTAACCGCAGCGCATGTAGTTATGTTATGGGTTCATTGTTGTGCATCAAATGGAAAACCCTAGGTTTAGGGTTTAATGTTAATTGCTTTCGGTTTTTAGAACGAAATTGGTTGTATTGTAGTTATGGTTCTCATTGACATTAGTTTATGATGTTTTGATTTTTGTTTGTTAAATTGCATCCGTTTTGTTAGATGTAAGAAATGTATCGGGAGGAGTTTTGGTGAAAATGGGGTCGTCCTCGAGAATTATACCCCGACGCGTCTAGCAAAGATGCCCCCGTCCCTCCTGACCTCCCTGTCCCTAACTATGACTGTGGTTTTCTGGCCCACGTGTTTCAATCGAGACATCCAGACACAGCAGAGCGTTGCTTCTACACATGCAGTCGTTTTAATGTAGTAATTGTTTCCACTATATTTTTTTCTTTATTTGTGTAAGTATGCTACTAATATTTTGTTGGAATCTTGTTGTGTAGGACCATGAGAGGTGCTTTTTCTTTCAGTGGATCGACGGTGCAAACAAGTTTGACCCTAGGTACCTCATTTTTGACAATTGGTGGAGAGGGAGACATCCACGTGAGCACTTCAAGTGGTGGGTTCCACCCCCTAACCCCCCGCCAATGACGGCTAAGGAGAAGCACCTAGCCACAGTTAGACGACTCGAGGAACCTCCTCTGTGCGAATGCGGAGATCGAGCTGTGATAAACCCTAAAAATACGTTGAAGTTTGTGTGTCCGAACAAACACGAAGTAAGTGGAAAGTGTATCTGTTTAAATGTTTAGCTCTATGTGTGTGTACTAATGTCGCCTCTTTTAGGTGTATGGATTTGCGAAGTGTCGTTTCAAGGAGTGGCTCTATGGTCCTAAGAATCAATGGCCGGAGCCACCAAAGGCAAAGGAAAAGAAGAAAGAAAGGTTAATTTACAAAGCACCTCTAATCAAGTGCGAATGTGGTGTTAAATCCAACTACGGTCTAGTCCCTTTGGAGCTTGGAATAGGCCATTATTGTGGCCATATGATTGACTATGATGAGGTTGGTTATTTTTGTGGTAAACATGAAATCGTATTTTATTTCTTTTCCTAAGACATATATGATATAATATTTCGTTTGAACGGAGCACTAGGAAATGCAGGTGGGAGTGTTATGATGGTCAAGCTAAGTTCTTGAATGAACTGAAGGGGAAGCAAGTAATTGCACGGAAGAGGGGATATAGACCTGACTACGTCAACCTATTCGTTAAACATCACAAAGACAAGATGCGTGAGTTTGCTAGACAGCGCGGTATTTGTAACCTGATCGATGTTGGGCTTGACAAATGGGGATTGGAGAGACGGATGACGTTAGAGGAGGAGTGATGAGTACAGGCCCGATCTTCCGAGAGGTAGCCGGTAAGTTCGATTTGTGGAGATCTTGATGTTGGCGATCCGGCTTCAAATCAGACGCGATTCGAATCCTGCAACCGTTACACCACTGCTCCGTTGGTTATCAACCAAGCACAACTTGATTGACCTCGCCAAGAAGGCTTTTTCTGCAAGCGAATCGAAGAGCACAAGCAAGAAGGTAAAACACGCAATCTGATATTGCAAATATGAATGACGCGAATATCAATACAGGGTTCTAGAACTCGGTTCCAAAGGACTAATCGACACAGTAGAGGAGATCAAGAACGGGGGCCCTGGATCACTGTAAAAGGATTTGTTACCACAGTTAATGAACGATTCAGTTTCTCGATGGAAAACTAAACTCTAAACAAAACCCAATTGTGTAGCAGCGGCGATGGCTGTGTTTATAGTCTAAGACTCGACCTAGGGTTGGGGACGGCCAGGGGTTGGGCGTCCACAACTTGGGCTTAAGGCCCGACACGATACATGGCCAAGTTGGCCCAAATAGGTGACACAGCACCTTGCCGTGGTCACACAGAATGATCCACGGACCTTCTGGAGCTGGGACCAGATCCAAAACGACGGCATCGTCGTCCCCTTTCCAACGCATCCAAGAACGGCCCGTTTCGATGTCGTATGAGAAAGTTATGACCGAAACAGTGACGACGTGTCTGCTGAATCCGAGGGCGACGTGGCAGCTGAGTTGGGAACGAATTGCAACTTGGGGAAGACCATGGCGTCGGTGTGTCCAGCATGGCGATGTCCTCATCATCCTCCCTTCTCGAATTGAGTCGTCCTCGACTCCATCTTGGCGATGTCCTCATCATCCCTCCTTCTAGAATTGGAGTCGCCCCTCGACTCCATCCCATCATCGCCGAACTCTCGCAAAAGGTTAGTGATGCAGGCATTGCACCGTACATAAAAGGTTGACAAAACATAGTATAACATGGTGCATCAGATTATCACATAACTCAGCAGAAGGCGAAGTTGTAGCAAGAAAAGCACCTCCTTTTAACTTAATCCCATTATTTTTAGCAATGTCTATTGGAGGTTTATTTTTAATCTCATTAGCATGTTTAACAATATCCGTAGGAGATAAAGGTAGCAATGTAATTTTCTTGTCCTTATGTATGATAGTGTATGTATTAGTTCTACCATGGTGTAAAGCATCATTATCAAATTCCCATGGTCGACCTAACAAAATGGAACAAGCTTGCATAGGGACAACATCAAAATCAGCAGATATCATGATAAGAGCACATGTCAAAAAGCTAATGCGTGCTGATTTAGTTACCTTAGTCTTACCACTATTATTGAACCATTGAAGTTTATATGGATACGAATGTTGTCGTGGTCAAGCCAAGCTTGTCAACCAAATCTGAACTCACCAAGTTGTCGCAACTCCGCCATCAATGATAGTGAGAACACGACAACCCTGCACAATGAGATACATGTGGAACAAATTGTGGCGTTGGATCTTCATCTCTTCTTCATGTCCCACACGTGTACTCAACACACGCTGCACAAGAAGGCTAGGGTAGTCCATGCAGCAGCTCACGGAGTCAATGGTGATGGCCTCCTTGTCTTGATCGCCCTCGGTGGGATCTCTGCATCAATGTTAGCAACAAGGGCTAAATCATCTTCAACATCACTAGCACTTACATATCCATCCTCGGTAGCAATGAAAGCGCCGACGATCGGGCAATCCTTCATGACATGTCCCATGCCTTTGCATCGGTGGCAAATGATTTTAGAGTTGGACGAGGAGGAGCTAGTAGAAGCACTTTGAGTGCCACTTTCTTTCTTGTTGTGGAAGCTGCACATTAGACAATTTACTTACCCCGGAAGAAAATGGAGGTGTAGATGGCTGTGGTGCAACAGAAGCTTGGTCATCTCCGGCTCTCGAACGCTGCTGAAAATTCCTCCCATTGTTAGACACTGAAAGGTGGTGTTGTTTGCGTCCCTGCATTTCTCGTTCGCCTTAATAGCAAGATGATACAATTGGGAAAAATTAAGCCATTCTTTGTAATCAAGTATGTTTTGTATATCATGGTTTAAACCACCAAAAATCTAGCACTAGCATCATTATCATCTTCGTTTATACCACAACGTGCTAAACTAATAAGCAATTCTTGATAGTATGCTTCTACTCCTTTATCACCTTGTTTTAAAGTTTGTAGTTTCAAACGTAAATCACGTTGGTAATAAGGAGGAACAAAATGAGATTTCACACGTTGCTTTAAAACATTCCAAGTTTGAGGCACAATGCAATGACATTATTGGCATTGCAAAGATCACTCCACCGTAACAAAGCAAAATTAGTAAACTCACTAGTAGCAAGTCTAACTCTATGCTCGGTGGGAACATTATGAGAATCAAATTTTGTTGAACAGCAAGCTCCCAATCTAAATATGCCTCTGGATCAACATTATCAGCAAAAGGAGGTAGACTAAATTTAATTTTAGCAAAAGGATCATTATTACCATGATTATTACCTTCCATACCGTGGACGATTGAAGTTGAGGCGGCGACGGGCACCACCGTCAAAGATAACGCATCTTCATCACCAAAAGCATCCGCATCTTCATCATCAAGACGATAAGGTGGAGGGCGTTGCTCAAGTTGTTCAATGCGGGTGACCAGATTGTTCACGCGTTCTTGCGTCACTTCGGTCATAAGATTGCGTTGGTCGGTCATGAACGTTGTAAGCTCGCCCTTGGACACGCACTCATTGAAGTCCGCTCGGAGTTCCCGCCATGGTTAGAAGATAGAAAAAGACAACACCAAAGTATTATCCCTATCAACTAAAAGGAAACAAGTGGTGGTGGTGAAAGTGGAATGCAAAATCACAAGCGACTTACCACCGTCTTGCCTGTATTCTTACCAACGCCAAACAGGAGCAAAACCAAAATGGCGAAGCAATCTGTTGTGGAGCGTGGGTAACAGTTGCAAGATGAACCTGTGCTGACAGAAGAATATGTGGAGCTATGGGTAGGCACACAATATGACAGCAAGGATTAGCAATTAACGAATGCAGATTAATGATTGTTCAATCCGGATCCAAAGTACAAATCACAGGTGCTGGCTAGGACGTGTCGAGACGTAGCGCAACAAGGTGAAAACAAAGGACGATCGAAAGAACTCACAGAACAAGCAAATAGCCCGGATTTCTCCTTTTTTCCTGAATTTTTTTCCTGGATTTTTCCAAAAGGCACTAGTAGGAAACAAACTTTTTTATTTTTTTACTATTTTTTATATACTTTTCTCTGAACAAGGATCACAAAAGATGCAACCACAAAAATTGGCACCTACAACTAAGGTGGGATGTGGTCTACAGAAATTCAGCACGTTCTCTGAAAAGCGTGCAAAAACTTTGACAATTTTTTTCTATATTTCCCAATTTTTTTGGCAATTTTGATGAAACCAAACAGGGCGAAGCCGAGTTTGGGTCGGCCCCAAATGGTGTCAAGAAGCTGCTGAAAAATTTTTAGATTTTTCGGATAAACGAGCGAAAAGTTATGCCTGTTTTACCGAAGGTATCTCAAGGTATGTTTTCCGGGAGGCATAACACGGCGGCGGCAGTTAGGGCAAAGCGTCCCGAAACTCTAACACCGATCACAGGAGCGTCACTGTGACTAACAGCAGTAGGTATTCGCCTGATGATGTAAGGAGGGCTGCGATGCAGGCAAAATAAGAGCGGCTGGCAACCTGTCTAGGGTTTGCGCGGCGGCGAGAAGTGACACAAGGCGGCTAGCGGGGCAAGTCGAGTAATGTGGTGGCTTCGACTTGTTGTTTGGGAACGGTGGATGGGATAGCGGCGGAAAACAAAAATCACAGCAACGGGCGATTGAACTACGACCACGAACACAATCCTAAACCAGCAACAAGACTCGACCACGGACACAAACTCAACAACACGAATCTGAAACGAAATTGCAAAGGCACAAATGGTGATAGGACAACAGAAATTGAAATATTTTTGGGCTTTTTGTAGACTCTAGGTAATGAACAAATACGAATCTAAGGCAAACGAGATTATACCTCGCGGTAAACCTGAAATATCTGATACCAATTGATGAGTACAGGCCCGATCTTCCGAGAGGTAGCCGGTAAGTTCGATTTGTGGAGATCTCAACGTTGGCGATCCGGCTTCAAATCAGACGCGATTCGAACCCTGCAACCGTTACACCACTGCTCCGTTGGTTATCAACCAAGCACAACTTGATTGACCTCGCCAAGAAGGCTTTTCCTACAAGCGAATTGAAGAGCACAAGCAAGAAGGTAAAACACGCAATCTGATATTGCAAATATGAATGACGCGAATATCAATAGAGGGTTCTAGAACTCGGTTCCAAAGGACTAATCGACACAGTGGAGGAGATCAAGAACGGGGGCCCTGGATCACTGTAAAAGGATTTGTCACCACAGTTACAATGAACGATTCAGTTTCTCGATGGAAAACTAAACTCTAAACAAAACCCAATTGTGTAGCAGCGGCGACGGCTGTGTTTATAGTCTAAGACTCGACCTAGGGTTGGGGACGGCCAGGGGTTGGGCGTCCACAACTTGGGCTTAAGGCCCGACACGATACATGGCCAAGTTGGCCCAAATAGGTGACGCAGCACCTTGCCGTGGTCACACAGAATGATCCACGGACCTTCTGGAGCTGGGACCAGATCCAAAACGACGACGTCGTCGTCCCCTTTCCAACGCATCCAAGAACGGCCCGTTTCGATGTCGTATGAGAAAGTTATGACCGAAACAGTGACGACGTGTCTGCTGAATCTGAGGGCGACGTGGCAGCTGAGTTGGGAACGAATTGCAACTTGGGGAAGACCATGGCGTCGGTGTGTCCAGCATGGCGATGTCCTCATCATCCTCCCCTTCTCGAATTGGAGTCGTCCTCGACTCCATCTTGGCGATGTCCTCATCAAGGAGAGGGCAAGGAAGGAGGCAAGGGAGGAGACAAGCGCATAGATACAGGTCTTAAACGAGCATGTTGTTACATACCCCTCTATCTGCTCTCGTACGGCATTAAGTATGCCCTAGTGCCTATCAGATATGACGCCAACCTCCCTGCCAGGCCCAACCACATGTATCCGGACTTGCCTCAAGAACCATCCCCAACTGTCATTGTTCTCCTTCTCAACCAAAGCAAATACCAAAGGAACCAACTTGTTGTTTGCGTCACAGGATATGGCTATAAGAAGTGTGCCCTGGTATTTGCCAATCAAGAACGTACCATCAATGGACAAGACGGGACGACAGTGCCTAAAGGCCTTGACACACTGAGGGAAGCACCAGAAAACATGGAAGAATATCTGCCTCCCATCCTTCCATGCATTTGGTTTTGGGATGTACTCATAATGCATGCCTGGATTCACCTCTTTGATTGCATTGGAAAGTACTGGCAGCTGGTCGTACCCATCCTCTCAGTCCCCATATATCATCTTCCACACTCGCTGCTTAGCCCTCCAAGCTTTACCATAAGTTATCACATAACCTCCATACAACGTCTCAACGGTCCTGATAATTGTCCTCACCTTCATGTTGGGTTCTCCCTGCAATATTCCCATCAACCGCTTGGCAATGAGGGTAGATGTCAACTGCCGATGCTTCAGTGTCAGCTCATGGTCAGCACAATGTGTGGCCCGACAACTTTTATGATCTTCCACTGTCCGATGACCTTTTGCTTCCTTGCACAAACCCTCCATAGGCAGCGTTCCTTGTCACACACAACTGTGTAACGGCGCTCCGCATATGAATGCAAGACCTTGTAAGGTCTCTTTCGTATCACTGCAAACGCCTGCAACCATCTCTTCAATGCAGGGAGGTCCTTGAACACCCTCCCATTCTCAATTACCATGTTAGGGATGGCCTCAGGAGCTTCTAGGAGCTCATCATCACGTCCTTCTGCACATGCCTGATTGGAATGAGCAAGATCGCTGAACTCGTGAACTCTTGGATCATGGCGGCCGGGAAAGATACGCCTCAGCATCTCAACATCACTCTCTATCAGCACTCCAACAGGGCCATCATCAGAATCAAGAGCCCTTGCCATCTCATATGGATCTGAATCATTCATAATTTCAACACTATTGGAGCCACGGAATCCATCTCCACAGTGCACTTGCACAGCAACAGGGGGCTGATCCACATTCTTAGGAATGTCTCCTACAACATAAGTAGAGAAATAAGGAAAGAATGAAAGAAATGGATGTAAGTAAGAGGGTAAGCTCCCAATAACCATGCGGTTAAGACACTTACTCGGATGATTCTGTGTCAAAGGGATCTCATGAGGAGGATCTGCCACAACAACATGAGTCTAGCAAGCATCTCCAACTACAGCATTGGGGGCAGATTGAGCATCGGAAACCGTAGGTGCAACCTCCACATCCATATCAAGTTCTGGGATGGGAGGGTCGATGTGTGCCTGCTGACCCATTAGAGGGGAAAACCCATGAGGGATGGGATCAACTAACTCCCGACGCACAACCACGTCCAAACATTGCAGCTGGCTCTTCATAGCCGATCTCACATAGTTCTCCCACTGATCCACACACCCAATTGGGATCATTCGCCTGAGGATGTTGGGAGGAGAACCTAGGTGCAGTACACCCTCAACTACAATGCCATCATCTCCAAGGTAATGCAGCTCCTCCCGAGCCCTTGCAACCATCTCACTAAATGAAGGCCTATCATTGAATAGCACAGGCACGCTTTGCATGTCAACAAACTCAACATATCCATAGCAATCGTATTTAACGATGCCTCCATGATATATGGTCACTAGGTTATCTATCTAGTTCAAACACATAATGAAACACATGTCCTTTAGTCCAAATTAGACAATAGATAGTACCTAACAAGTACTTTCTAACTACAAACTAAGTAAATAAGATAATAACTACATACATAGATATAGTGTACTCACTAAATAGCTAGATCCTATTTAGTTAACTAAATATATAACTACCTATCTAAGTAGCTATCTAACTATATCTATGTTTCTATCTATCTATATATCTATCTCACTAGATCACTAACTAAATCAACTACCTGAGTCATCACTTTAACTAGTAAATAACAAATGCCAAAACTACTACACTACAATCAAAGCTAATTAAGTACGCACATTACAAATTCACCATTTTTACCTGTCCGACGACGGAGTCACGGACATCGACGGAGTCGCAGTGGACGCCGGGCGTGGATCAGGCCGACGAGCCGGGCCAGCGGTGGCACGGTCGGGCGTAGCAGGTGCCGGGGCCGATGGGGGCGCGGCCGACGATGGCGGTGGCGCGCGGCGGGTGCGGGATGCCCGGCACGACGGGCGATGTCAGGGCCGGCTGTGGGGGGCGGCACGACGGATGAGGCCGAGCAAGGGCGGCACGACGGGTGTGGGCGGCACGGCGCTGGCACGGTGCGGCCACGGCATGGTCACAACACGGCGCCGGCGTGGCCAAGGCGGCCAAGGGCGCAGGCGGAACGTCGGGCGAGGCGAAGGGGCAGCGCGGGCGCTGGGACCGGAGCGGACGTGGGGTCCGGTGCAGGCACGGTGGCGGTGCGGGCGAGGGTGGCCCGGCCCGGCGCGGGCGCGGTAGCGGCGCGAGCGAGGGTGGCCGGGCATGGAGCAGGCGGCCGGGCTCGGGCGTGGGGCGCAGTGGCGGCATGGGCGTGGGCGCCCGGGCGAGGGAGCGGGGCGCGGCGAGGCATGGCCGCTGGCGAGGGCGAGGGCGGTCGGGGTGGGAGAGGGCGGGGGCGGTGGCAGCGGTGCACTGCTCGGGCGAGGCGAGGGAGGTGCGAGAGAGAGAGAGGGAGAGGAAGTGTGAAAGGCTTGGGGCCCATACGTAAGACAGGCTTGGCGTCAGTAATCCTGGCGCCGAGCTCGGCGCCAGGATCTACGGCGCCGAGCTGCCTGCTATGTCACCGCCACGTCTGCTTCGAGCCCAAGAGCTTGGTGCCAGCAACGATGGCGCCGAGCAGTGTAAGCTCGGCGCCAGCAACTATGGCGCCGAGCTAAGGGTAGATTTTGAAATCTTACCTCCAGGGATATATTTGTGAAATTTTTTTAAAAAAAAGCTAAAAAATAAAAAATTCGACAAGGGCGCAGGCAGTCCCGCGTGGCATGCGGGTGCGGCAAGTGGAGGGGCGCGGGCATCGGAACATAGGCATGAAGTGGGGCGCAGGGCTTGTTTGGTTGCTCGCCACCGATTGCCACGGCTAAAGTTAGGCACGCCACGGTAGCTTAGGAGGGTGTTTGGTTCGTAACTGAAGCACGGCTCGCTACACTCCAGCCACAGTACTCGCCACAGTTTTCTACGTCGATTGTGCGGCGTGCTTTTCCTCCGCCTCCGTCTCCGCCACAAACTCCGCCATAGCATCATCCCTTCTCCTGCTATGCGGCCACCCTACCATCATTGCTCGCCCCTTCACCATGAGCCCGTCTGCAGTGGCCACCGGCGACACGGGGCCCAGAACACCACGGCACCGCGCCCAGCCACACTTGGCGGATCGGAGTTGAAGATGACTACAGGTAGCGCAGCCGCCGCTCGTCCGTGTCCCTTCTGGCGCCGGCCCCATCCCAAGTGGTGGGGTAGAACTGGACTCCTGCCTGAGCAGTGTGAGTTCTGGTGACCGACGATGGCGGATGGAAGGCCATGGAGAGCGCGCACAACGGCAGCAACTTGGACGGCCATGGATGGCGCATGCAGTTGAGGCGTTTGGAAGAGGAGAGAGAGAATGAGGTGCCGTGTGCCACGACGTGTGGTGGAGGGGTGGGTGAACGGATAAGGTTGAGGAGAGAATATTTACTTGAGAAAATCCTCTGTGAACATGAAGGTTAACTGGCCGTTTTTTCTTTAAAAACTAAATCTAGGAATACAATAGAAAATACAGTATAAAATATAGGTTTGATATATATTATTATTTTGTTTTGATTAGTATAATATACAGCCTGTTCGCTTGTTGGTTTCAGCCAGCCCAAATCAGCCAGCCAACAGTGTTTTCCTCTCACAAATAACCAGCATCAGCCAGCCCAAACCAGTACCAGCACCAACCAGCGAACAGGCCCATAGTTTTCTAATTATCTATATTAGTCTTAATTTTCATGTTTACTTTTGGTTCATTAGAAACACCATACAAATTTGTGATCTAAACCATATGCGGCAATTTTGTCAAATTTCTATGGCAACCATCCAAACAACATCCACGCAATTTTGCCACAGTTTAGTAACGAAACAAACGCTTCCATTTTGCCACGGTGTGGCAAATACTTAACCTTAGGCGTGGTAAAATGTGGCCGGCAGCCAAACAAGCCTGCAGTTCCCAGGGAGCAGTAGACGCCGGTGTCAGGCGCAGAAATGGACTGCACCCATAGGCATATCCGGATGTCCAGCACTAGCAATGCCGTTCTTTTTTTTTTTCAAAAACGGTGAGAACACCGATGCTCACGTACACGAACAAGCCGAGTATTTGCTAAAACATGTTATGCATGAAAACATGTTGAACCTAATTTGTTTATGGAATAATTGTGCCATGCAGATGCCTCTACAAAAAGAAATTAAAATTCTCTGTTTCTGGCTTAGTTTCTCACCGACATGGCGACATATATGGGTCTGGACTAACCTCAGTGTGATAAACGAGTACAAATAAGTATGTCAGGGAAGTAATAACCTAGCTATTTATACTGAACTGCCTATATATCTGTTCTAGTTTGAGTTATCAAAGGTCCCAAAAAGCAAAAGAAAAGTGCTGCTAAGCGTAAGTTAGTTTAATTTCTAAATTAAATTTGGAAAACACGAGAAACGAAATCACACATAGAAGAACTTATTAAGCTTGGATTTGGCTGTAACTAGTAGTTACATAGCTATATATAGGCCAAACATTTTCCTTAATTATGTGAATAAATCTTACAATTACTAGTTGGAGCCACCAGCCTCCATGTTAATCCTCATGGGTTGATTATAGAGAAAGAGAATAATCATATAAATTCTCAAAAACATCATTTAGACTCTTTAAATTTTCATCTAAATTTCAACTGTTATGAAAACATAAAGTAACCTTTATATATGCCTCTAATTAAGTCACTACATAAAGAACAATTAATATTTAAAAAAACTAAAAGTAAGGTAAACATAAATATTATGTGCCATTTTACATGCCAAGTGCAAGGACCTTCCAGTTAGTCATACTAAATCAAGCTAACATCTACTGACCAGTCGATTTAATACAACAAATCTGACTGTACCTGAAATCACAACATACTTGTCATCCACTATGCGCAGAATTCTCTGGATCAGTCACACATGAGAACATCACATAGCTCGCACAAGTTTACATCATTTAGTTCATCATAGACTTAGTTTGACCATAAAACACCACAGCAGAAGTCTACAAGTACGATTGTCTTAAGATACATCTCATGGTCCATGCCAAAACCACGACTTATATATGACTCTCATGCCCTACTACTCCCACTCAACATAGGGTCTGGGAGTGTAATAAAGTAGCCATACACAGGGGGGCATCTTACCTGCAACAACTTAAAGTAGCACCATGGGTGTAATAATTGTATTATGTAGGACTTACCCAAATAACAATCAAAGGAATATGCATTGAGGCTATAGCAAGATAAACAAAGTGAGTTTGTATGAAAATTTTACGCGTAATCACTACTACAGAAAAAGTGTGTTTTTGCCAATGCCATTTTCACTGCCGGTTCTATTAAAACCGACAATGATAATGGTTTTTACTGCTGATTTGTGGCTTGAACCGGAGGTGAAAACTAACCTCAAGTATATATACACCCAAATCATAGCCGCATCTCTATCTCTTTCCCTCACCCACACCCGTCGGCTCTCTCTCTCCCTCTCTACCTCTCCTCCTCCCCACCTACCCTCCAACGGTGATGGCACGACCTAGGGTGTCGGGTATAGTTATTAGGGATACCCAAAGCAAGGAAGTTAGCGCCCACATTGACTCCCCCGGATGGCTCGAGAGGTATTAAAAGGTCTCGCCTGACCCCTTGGGTGCGGGCACCGTTTCACTTGACCCCTTGGGTGCGGGCTCCGTCTCGCCCGACCCCTCGGGTGCTGGCTCCGTCTCGCCTGACCCCAAGTTCGCGGGTTCCGTCTCGCCCAAGGTCGCGGGCTCCGTCTTGCCCGAACCCAAGGACGCGGGTTCCGTCTCGTCCGACGGGGACCCATAACACCGCCAACCACTCCAGGTCCAAGTGTATGGGCTTGGGTCAAAACTCTGACACTAGGGAAGAAGCTGGCACGCCTCGATGTAACCCGTGGCCATGACGGGCCATACCTGGCGATTCACATCAAGAGCAGTGTCGGGCATGCCGGTACTGTTCTGCCTAATCCTCGTACGAACGCTAACAGGCGCATCAGTTCACCGCGATGTCCGCCGGGACGGAGTGTAACGCCATGACCGACATATGACGCCTGCGTATGGCGCCAGTGACGAACAGGGCCGCGACATGGAGCCGTCCCTGTTGACATCTATAGGATCGGCGGGACCCGCATGAAGAAGAAGAAGGACCCGACGATCCTAGAAGCCTTCTTCTCTCTATCGTTCTTCTCCTTTTCCTCCTCTGTAATCTGTGCTTTCCCTTCACCTATAAAAGGGAAAGCAGGGTGCCCCTATCGGGGGATCCGGACAGGAGAAAAAAAACACAAGAGCACGGCACGAGCACACAGCTGAGCAGTAATCGAGCTCTCAGCACCCGTTCACTCCCTCCACTAGAGACTTGGGATCCTCTCCCTCTCTCGCCTGTTTGTGACCCCTACTGCAAACCAAGTGCCGATAACACGAGCAGCAGCAAACTGGACGTAGGGACGTTCCGCCCGAACCAGTATAAACCCTTGTGTCCTCCGAGCACACCATCTGAGCTAGACGTGCAAATACAAATTTACTCGTCCGTGGTCCGAAAACACCGACAGTTGGCGCGCTAGGTAGGGGTTTTTGGGCGTCTCGACGTCCACATTAGGCCTCGGATGGCTAGTCACGGCGTCAGCTGGGTCCCGAACGCGCACGTGCGCTTTGGGAACCTGGACTTCATCGTTACGATAGAGGGAGAGTTGGCACAGGTTCCCGCCGCCGTCCAGCCTCTCTACTCCGCCAGCCTTGATGCGATCACCGAGGCGCTTGAGGAGCTGCAACTGCACGCACCGGAGGCCCACGCCCCCGGGAGTGATCAGCTCCTCAGCTTCGATTACGGGAGGCTAGAGCGCCAGCTCGGCGCCTTCCTGGGACCCTGACCGTCTTGGGAGGACCTATGCCACCCCACCTTTTTGTTCGCCAATGTCATCACGCAGTTTGCCGGAGGAGAGCCTCTCTCCCCGAAATGCCTCATC
Source organism: Miscanthus lutarioriparius (assembly GCA_904845875.1). Taxonomy (NCBI): domain Eukaryota; kingdom Viridiplantae; phylum Streptophyta; class Magnoliopsida; order Poales; family Poaceae; genus Miscanthus; species Miscanthus lutarioriparius. The sequence goes on from CAJGYO010000010.1 coordinate 55,226,894, forward strand.
CGGAGCACCCCGACAGCGCTCCCGTTCGGTCTGCACAACGCCACAGAGACCGTTGGCCACCTTGTGGCGCAGTGCACGCCCCCATCCCCAATGAACGACGAGTTCGTGGGGATGACCAAATACGTCATAGAATCTTTCCACGACCTCCTCACGGGAGAATCAAAGTCGCCCTCCAACTGTGACTCCAGCAGGGTGAGCCATCACCCCTCGCGAGAATGTTTCATGGCAGGTACTCTGAGGGATACGTCAAAAGCATCCACGAGGGAGGGGCTACCCCTACAGACGACCTCGATGATGAGGTCGAGGAGGATGCAGGGGCCCCACCTCACCTGCGGGTAGAGTAGCTGAGGGTGCGGCACCAAGAGCTCAAAGAAGCACGACTCCAGCTCGAGCAGGAACGCGCGGAGCTCGAGCGAGACATCGAGTGCCACGGAGACGGTGGGCGTGCACGTGCTGTGGCCCGCGATGTGAACCAGAGGATCATCAAGGATGATGAAGCCCTCCCACACTTCACCTAGGCAAGCCAGAACATCGCTGCTGTAGCGGCCTTACTCCGGGGGCTTCCAGAGCACGTGACACCTGAGGATCGTTGGGACCATCGTGAGATTTGCACGCTACTCGAGTGTGTGGTGGCGCAGCAGGCCGAGAGCCGCTGTCCCAACGACGCGAGCTCGACGCCAGCCAGCGCACGCCCTCAGAGTGACCCGACAAGGATGTGTCAGTCCACCAGGCGTAGCGAGGCGGTAGGCCACGCACCGAGGTCCCTGTGCATGAGCATCTCGGCCTCCACCGTGACGTGCGCGACATCCTGGATGCCCGCAGACTTTCCCGTGGCAATGAGAGGGAGGAGGCTAGCCGCGGCTACCACCCTCGTTGTGGCGGATGCTACGATAGCGGCGAGGACCGAAGCCCGAGCCTCGATTTGCTGGGACCTGAGGCCTTTGGACGACACATCCTCAACGCTGTCTTCCCACCACGGTAATGACCGCCGACCAACATCCCAAAATACTCCAGGGAAACAAACCCCGGACTGTGGCTCGAGGATTATCGGCTTGCTTGCCAAGCCAGTGGAGCGAACAGTGACAATTTCGTTATCCGCAACCTTCCATTGTTCCTGGCTGATTCAGCGTGAACGTGGTTGGAACACCTTCCGCCCAACCGAATCCAAAGTTGGGCGGACCTAAAAGAAATCTTCGTGGGAAACTTCCAGGGCACATACGCGCATCCTGGGAACCCATGGGATCTCAAAAAATGCCGATAGAAGTCCAGGGAAACTCTTCGTGGGTACATCTGGCGCTTCTCCCGGCAGTGCAACGAGCTGCCCAACGTCGCCAATGCCGACATCATAGGAGCTTTCCTGTCTGGGACCACCTGTGAGTCCTTGGTTCAAAAGCTAGGACGTACGGGCCCGCGAACCACCAAGGAGCTCCTCGATATCACCACCAGCCATGCCTCGGGCGAGGAGGCGGTCGGGGCGATTTTCGACCGCCCCTATGGCAAGGCCAAGCGGGACGAGGACACCAACGAAGGCGCCTCCAACTACCCCAACAAGAAGAAGAACAAGCAGCAATGCGAGGGCTTGCTCGTGGCCACTGCCGACTATGCTTTCCCCGTCAAGCACCTATACAAGGACTGTGTCCTCATGGAGCAGTTCCTATCCGGAGGCTCCAATAAGGGGGAGCATAGGAAGGAGCCCAAGCCGGTCACAGATGACTCTAAGGGGAAGGACGGCGGATTTCTGACGTTGGATGGCTGCCTCATGATCTTCGAAGGGTTGGCGGCCTACGACTCCAAGCGTCGCCAGAAGCTAGCTCGCCACGAGGTCTGTACGGCCGAGCCGGCCATGCCATCCTTCCTCCGATGGTCGGAGTCCGCCATAACCTTTGATTGGACCGACCACCCAGAAAGCATCCCGTAGCCGCGAAGATACCCGCTTGTGGTTGACCCGAACATCGGCATGAAGCGGCTCACCAAGGTGCTAATGGATGGAGGCAGCAGTCTCAACATCATGTATGCCTAAACGCTCGACGCCATGGGCATCGACCGATCGCGCATCCGGCCGATCGTGGCGCCTTTCCACTGCGTCGTACCAGGAAAGCAGGCCATGCCACTTGGGTAGATTGATCTACCCATCACCTTCGGGAATCCAACCAATTATAGGACGGAGACCTTTACCTTCGAGGTGGTCGGGTTCCACGGGACCTACCACGCCATCATAGGACATCCATGCTACGCGAAGTTCATGGCCGTCCCCAACTACACCTATCTAAAGTTGAAGATGTCGAGTCCATGCAGGGTCATCACCATCGGCACCTCATTCTAGTGCACCTACGAGTGCGAGGTCGAGTGCTACGAACACGCCACGTCAATTGTCGCCTCCAAAGAGCTTGCGGTCATCAGGGAAGAGGTAGTCGAAGAAGCGCTCGACCCCAAGCGGTTGGCCGGGTCTTTCGAGCCTGCTGAGGGCACTAAGGAGGTCCTCATAGACTCTAGCGGCTCTGAGGGCAAAGTGGTACGCATCGGCGCCACGCTTTCCTCCAAATAGGAAAGCGTGCTCGTCGACTTCCTCCACGCCAACAGAGACATCTTTGCTTCGAAACCCTCGAACATGCCAGGTATTTTGAGAGAAGTCACCAAGCATGCCTTCAAGATCAGGCTAGGCTCCAAGCCAGTGAAGCAGCGCCTGTGTCATTTCGACGAGGAGTAACGTAGGGCCATCGGTGAAGAGATTGCGAGGCTTTTGGCGGCCAGGTTCATCAAGGAAGTATACAACCCTGAGTGGTTAGCCAATCCCATTCTTGTACTAAAAAAGAGTAGGAAATGGGGAATGTGTGTTGACTACACAGGTCTCAACAAAGCATGTCCAAAGGATTCATTTCCTTTGCCATGCATAGACCAAGTAGTTGACTCGACCTCAAGGTGTGAAACCCTTTGCTTCCTTGATGCATACTCCGGGTACCATCAAATCATGATGAAAGAGTCCGACCAGCTCGCGACATCTTTCATCACCCCGTTTGGATCATTCTGCTACGTCACAATGCCGTTCGGTCTGAAAAACATGTGGGCTACATATCTGCGTTGTATGCTCAAGTGTTTCGGTGACCTCATCGGGCAAACCGTTGAGGCCTACGTAGATGACATCGTGGTCAAGTCCAAATGGGCTGACTAGGTCATAGCCGACCTAGAGCAGGCCTTCGCGAAACTCTGAGCAAACGGCATCAAACTCAACCCCGAGAAATGTGTTTTTGGGGTCCCGAGGGGTATGCTGCGGGGTTTTAACGTCTTCAAGTGTGGCATCGAAGCCAACCCGGAGAAGATCTCGGCCATCACGAGGATGGGCCTGATTCAAAACATAAAGGGGGTATAGCAAGTTACAGGGTGCCTAGCCGCGCTCAGCCGCTTTATCTCACGCCTCGGCGAATGAGGTCTCCCCCTCTATCGGCTTCTGAAGAAGGCCAACCGCTTCGAATGGACGCCCGAGGCCCAGGAGGCACTTGACAAGGTCGAGCAGCTCCTAACAAAGGCCCCGATCCTGGTCCTCCCGATCGATGGGGAACCACTTCTGCTCTACATTGCGGCCACCACGCAAGTGGTCAGCGCCACCCTGGTGGTAGAGCGAGAAGAAGATGGACACACCCTCAAAGTGCAGTGTCCCATGTACCTCATTAGTGAGGTCTTGTCCGATTCTAAGACTCGCTACCCGCAAATCCATAAACTCCTGTACGCCGTCCTTATCTCCAAGAGAGTTGCGTCACTACTTTGAGTTGCATTCGGTGACGGTCGTGATGTCCTTCCCTCTCGGCGAGGTCGTCCAAAGCCGGGATGCTACAGGAAGAATTGTGAAGTGGGCACTTGAGCTGATGGGTCAAGGCATTTCATATGCCCCTCGGATGGCCATTAAGTCCCAAGTGCTGGCTGATTTCGTTGCAGAGTGGACCAAGATCCAAATGCCACCAGCAGTCATCGACCAAGAGTACTGGATGGTGTACTTCGATGGATCACTGATGAAGAAAGGCACCAGCACGGGGCTGGTCTTTATTTCACCCCTCGGGGTACGCATGAGCTACATGGTTCATATCCACTTCCCCTCCTCCAACAATGTGGCGGAGTATGAGGCACTCATCAACGGTCTACGCATCGCCATCGAGTTGGGTATCCGATGGCTTGACGTCCGGGGGCAACTTCCAGCTGGTCATTGACCAAGTCATGAAGGAATCAAGCTGCCACAATGCTAAGATGGCTGCATATTGTCGAGACGGTCTCGAGCTCAATCATATCTTGAGGCGTCTCAATGAGGTGGCTGACACGCTGGCAAAAACGGCGTCCGACCGAGAGCCAGTGCCGACGGGTGTCTTCGCCAGTGATCAGTATAAGCCCTCGGTCCGCTATGAGGAGCCAGAACAGACCGGTGATGGGCCGCCTACCCTAGGCTCGGGGGCTAACCAGCCGGTGGCTCCATTCGATCCCAAAGTCATGGAGCTTGACGAGGATCTAGCGACAGAGCCCGACCCTCTGGCCGACTAGAGGATGCCTTTCCTCAACTACCTCCTCCGTGAGGCCCTGTCGACGGACAAAATGGAGGCTCGGCGGCTCGCGCTTTGTGCTAAATCCTTTGTCGTTATTGAGGGCGAACTCTACAAATGAAGCCACACCGGGATCCTGCAGCGCTGCATCCCCATCGAATAAGGGAAGCAGTTGTTGAGTGATATCAACGGTGGGGTCTGCCGGCACCATGTTGTGCCTAGGACCCTGGTCGAAAACACATTCCGACAAGGCTTCTACTGGCCGACCGCAGTAGCCGACGCTGAACAGATTGTGCGCACTTGTGAAGGGTGTCAATACTATGCTTGGTAGATCCACCTGCTGGCCCAAGCACTCCAAACGATCCCCATCATGTGGTCGTTCGAGGTCTGGGGGCTCAATCAGGTCGGACCTCTCAAGAGGGTGCCTGGGGGATATACACACTTGCTTGTTGCCGTAGACAAGTTTACAAAGTGGATAGAGGCTCGACCGATCTCCATGATCAAGTCCAAGCAAGCCGTGCTATTCTTCCATGACATCGTCCATCGCTTTGGAATCCCGAACTCCATTATCACGGACAACAGCACATAGTTCACCGGGAAAAAGTTCCTCTGATTCTACAATGAATACCACATCCGTGTCAATTGGGCCACTGTGGCACACCCCGCACTAACAGGCAGGTCGAGCGCGTGAACGGCGTGGTCCTACAAGGCCTGAAGCCTAGGATCTTCAACCGGTTAAATAAGTTTGGCAGACAATGGGTCACAGAACTTCCCGCGGTGCTCTAGAGCCTGAGGACAACACCCAGTCGGGCCACCGGCTACACGCCATTCTTCATTGTCTATAGTTCCGAGGTTATCCTCCCAACCGACCTCGATTATGGAATGCCGAGGGTCAGGGCATACGACGAACAGGGAGCCGAGGCGTCCCTCGAGGATGCCATGGACCAACTAGATGAAGCGTGTGATGTTGCCCTCCTTTGCTTGGCCAAGTACCAGCAAGCGTTGCGTCGGTACCACAGCCGTTAAATGTGGAGTTGGGCCTTCAACGTCGGGGAACTGGTGCTCCGCCTCGTCTAGAGCAACAAGAACCGCCACAAGCTCTCTCCGCCATGGGAGGGACTATACGTGGTCGCAGAGGTGCTCCAACCATGCACCTATAAGCTCAGGACCATCAACGGTGAAGTCTTCGTCAACGCCTAGAACATTGAACAGCTACGTCGCTTTTACCCTTTATTTATGCACACTTTTTCTTATCGGTTTTGCTATCGACTCCTCGATCTTTAGTGACACCCGACCCTAGCAACGGCAAGGAGCTCAGGACTATCAACAGTGAAGTCCTCGTCAATGCCTGGTACATCGAACAGCTACATCGCTTTTACCCTTAATTTACGCACGCTTTCTCTTATCGGTTTTTCGCTATCAACTCCTCGATCTTTAGTGACACCCGACCCCAGCAATGGCAAGGGGCCGGGCCTCACTCAGGGGCAAATAAGGGCATATCTATCCGGTAGACATTCTCTATGCCCAACCCTTTCTCACGTTAAGACCTAGAAGCAAGGGTTGCGGAAACAAATGCTGAGTAAAACTGGTCGGACCGCAAGAAACCTACGCCCCAGCGGCTACAGAGTTTTTGCTCACCAGCGTGATCAGAGTTTTTTGCCCGCACCCCGAGCTTTTTAGCCTTAACTACGAAAAGAGTCGGAACATATTAAAGAGTATATCTACCCGGCAAACTTTCGCTATACCCGACCCTTTCTCACGTTAAGATCTAGAAGCAAGGGTTGCGGAAATGAACGCTGAGTAGTACTGGTCGGACCGCAAGATACCTACGCCCTAGCGGCTATGGCGTTTTTGCTCACTAGCATGATCAGAGTTTTTTGCCCGCACCCCGAGCTTTACAGCCTTAATGACGAAAAGGATCAGAACGCATTAACCTTTTTATACAAAAGGGGAGAAGAGCTAAAGATATGTTTGGTCATAACGAAATTTAAGAGCTTGTCCACTTATTTCAAGTTCGCCGCCTGGCTTATGTACCTAACTAGTTTCTTGGGGGGATGATGTCATCCTCTATCTCGGCAGGTAAGTCCTGTGCCAGAGGGGCCGCCTCCTTCTTGATGTCATCTAGCTTGGCGTCAGTATAGATAGGCGTGAGAACCGTCACATGTAAGGTGGGATACGGAGCTCAAAATGCTCTTATGGCCTATTCAGGCCCAGGAGTTCGAAGGCTGGCCCTCCGATGGGTTCATAGCCGCTCCAGGGCACCCTTAGAGTGAGGGTGGAAAGGGATGGGCCGACTAGCGGCCAGTACCCGGGTGGACGAGCACCGCGGGCATCCCGGCGCACGTTTGAGTCTTGGTCGGTTCCCAGTCCATGGTTTTTCCTCGAAGAAAGGCAACGAGCCCTTGGTACTAGTCGAATTATATGGATTGGCCACTAGAGTGAGGGTGGAAAGGGATCATGCAAGGATGTTTTGGGGTTGGCTTGCCCGACCCCAGCTGCTCCTCGTCGGCATGTTGCCGCTTCGAGCCCTCCCTCGACTCTGAGGGCTCGGATGAGTCCGAACGGTCGCCTCCTGCCGACTCAGGGTACATTCCCCAGGTACCCCTCACACATCGCGATGAAGGCCGTGATGTGCTGGATCCCGTTAGGATTCAAGTGCTGCAGCTCGATCTAATAGTGTTGCAGTAGACCCTAGAAAAATGGGTGGGGAGGGACCGCGAGTCTGCGCTCGTGAAAGGGCACGAAGGAGACGACGTAGCCATCGGGATGCGCTGGCGCATCCTCACGGCCGGGCACGAGCCACTCCGCTGCATCAGTCCTCCCGTGGAGAAGACCACGCTTGATGAGTCCCTCCATGCGCACATGGGTAACATCGGAGTGGTACCACGAATCCATGGATGATGGAGGCGGCCGTGGAGAAACAAAGGCGGCCGTGGAGAAGCGGAAGCTACAGACCTAGGGCTCCAGCGACGAATTAGCAAGCACGGTAGATCCGAACGATGGCGGCGAAGAAACAGAGAAGGTAAGACTGTGGTTTTGGTGTATAGAAACATGAAGAGGGAGGCCGCTATTTATAGGACGAAGCGGGGTGAGAAGGCGAATCGTCCACCTAGATTCACGCGCCCGTTGCGCCACGTCACGTCACCTTCCTCCGAAGATCGTGCGCATGCTATCTCTGGCCGCGCCCTCAAAGGACATGCCGGATGATGGTTCGCCCGGTCGATGGGCCAAGAACCGTCGTAGGTAAGGCAGGATACAGAGCTAAAAACACTCATACGGCCCACTCAGGCCTAGGAGTTTGAAGGCTGGCCCACCGACGGGTTCACAGCTGCTCCGGGGAACCCTTAGAGCATGGGGTGGAAAGGGATGCCCCCCAAGAACACCGACCATGGCAAAAGGGAATCACCGTCCTACCAGGACATGTCACGGGTTACAAAAAGAAGGCCAAGGCCCTCAAAGTCCTCCCGTCTGGAAAAGGCTCCAAAGGAGTATTCTACTCCTCCGTAGGCTCGGGGCTACTATCGGGTATCGTTATTAGGGATACCCCAAGCAAGAAAGTTAGTGCCCATGCTAACTCTCCCGGATGGCTCGAGGCGTATTAAAAGGTCTCGCTAGATCCCTTGGGGCCACGGGCTCCATCTCGCCCGACTCCTTGGGTGCGAGCTCCGTCTCGCCCGACCTTAAGGCCACGAGTTTCGTCTAGCCTGGCCCCTTGGGTGTGGGCTCCATCTCACCCGACCCCGCGGGTGCGGGCTCCGTCTTGCTCGACCTTAGGGCCACGGGCTCCGTCTCTCCCGACCCCATGGGCGCAGGCTCCATCTTGCCTGACCCCTCGGGTGCGGGCTCCGTCTCACCTGACCCCTCGGGTGTGGGCTCCATCTCGCCTGACCCCTTGGGCTCGTGCTCTGTCTCGCCCGACCCAAAGGCCATGGGTTCTGTCTCACCCAAGGTCGCGGGCTTCATCTCTTCCAACCCCAAGGACGTGGGTTCCATCTCGTCCGACGGGAACCCATACCGCCGCCAACCACTCTAGGTCCAAGCGTATGGGCTTGGGTCAAAACTCTGACAGCAGGAAAGAAGCTGGCACACCTCGATGTAACCCATGGCCATGATGGGCCATACCTACCGATTCACATCAAGAGCAGTGTCAGCGTGCCGGTACTGTTCTGGCTAATCCTCGTATAGACACTGACATGAGTGTTAGTTCACCACGACGTTCGCCGGGACAGAGTGGAATGCCATGACCGGCAGATGACGCCTGCGTATGGTGCCAGTGACGAACAGGGCCACGACATGGAGCCATCCCTGTTGACATCTATAGGATCAGCGGGACCCGCATGAAGGAGAAGAAGGACCCGACGATCCTGGAAGCCTTCTCTCTCTCGTTCTTCTCCTTTTCCTCCTCTGTAACCCACGCTTTCCCTTCGCCTATAAAAGGGGAAGCAGGGCGCCCCTATCGGGGGATCCGGACAGGAGAAAAAAAACACAAGAGCACAACACGAACACACAGCTGAACGGCAATCGAGTTCTCAGCACCCGTTCACTCCCTCCAACAGAGACTTGGGATCCTCTCCCTCTCTCGCCTGTTTGTAACCCCAACAGCAAACTAAGTGTCGGTAACACGAGGAGCAGTAAACTAGACGTAGGGACGTTTCACCCGAACCAGTATAAATCCTTGTGTCCTCCGAACACACCATCCGAGCTAGACGTGCAAATACAAATTTACTCGTCGTTGGTCCGAAAATACCGACATAGGATGAGGTGCAGTGACGCATGAGGTGAGGCGCGTGCGACGACAGTGGGCACTACGAAGAGGGTGGCAACGTGGTGCCCCAACCCAACACAAATCTACGCGTGGGTAGTGCCGGCGACCTTGATCTGCTTGAATCTGACGACAACGAGCGGTGAGCTCGAATGTGGTGATGTCGATGGCATGTGACGACACGCATGCGCCGGGGGGGGGGGGGGGCAGAAGCTCGACCAGCCAACTCGGCATGGATGAGAGGCGATGGTGCAAACAATAGTAGGTAGGTGGGTAGCGGATGTGAAAGGCTATTGACGGTCGCTATGACATGATTCAATTCTTGCTTTTCCAAGATTCACACGTACAATTTGAACTTTAACTAAAGTTATATAAAAAAGTACTAAACATTCATGATACAAAATAAGTACCATTAAGTTAATGTATTCTCTTAGTAAACTTTATTGGACACCTTAGTCAACTTTAAACTAGTTTGACAAATATAAATTCCACAGTTAATTATATCCCTTTGCGGACTGAGGGAGCACGTAGACTGTGGAGCGCACTACTGGAAACTTGAAATTCCCTGACGGTTTCACATTTTTTTTACGGTTATTGCATAAACCGTCAGGGTAAATAGAATTACCTTGACGGTTTCTGGAAAACACACAGGAAAAATTATATTATTTTGACAGTTTCTGAAAAACACACAGGGAAATTAAATAACCGCAGGGAAATTCCTAATTCCTTGACGGTTTCGTAATTTTTTACGGTTATTGCATAAACCGTCAGGGTAAATGGAATTATCTTGACGGTTTCTGAGAAAACACACATGAAAATACTAGAAACTCAAGAACATGAACAAAAGGTTTTCTCCTTTTAATCTACGGTGAAATTTTGTAACTAGTCTTTCTCCCTCATGCTAAGTCCAAATGATATGTTTCTTTTTCCTAGTTCTATCTAAAATCATGATCTACCAATTAACAACATTTCTTTGGATACCAATTATTATTTCTTGGTTCTTTTGCATATGTTTATTTTCTAATCATGTATATAGAGAAAGCACCTTGTGAAACAACCTTTATAAAATGTCTTTCATACTCCAAACATCTTTGTATATAAAATAGGCTAAATACATACTGTTGTGTTGAAGTTTCAAAATTTTCGAAACTGATTTTCTATTTTCGTAGTCTAAGTGAATTTATGCGCGCTTATTGAAAATAATTCAAAATTGAACAGTGGGTACCTCCAATAAGATTCCAAAAATATTCTAAATTTATATTTATGCTCATATGTTTCATTCTAGGCCATATCTAGAGATGGATGAAAAAAATCATTTGTTTTGCTATGGATAATTCAGCCTTCTATCTCCAAATTAACATAATATAATTGTAGTAATTTGAAACTTTGTTAGAAAATCCTACAAACTTGCATGACAATATGTTTTTGGTGTACAATCGTTCTAATAAAAATTTCAAATGTTTTTGAAAAATAGGTGCCATACATGGCTCACAAATGGTACATCTCTCACATGGTTATAAGAAACTATGTGAGAGATGTGTCCATTTGTGAACAACGTATAGTACCACTTTATTAAAATGATTTAAAATTTTATGTAAAGCACGTGGTGACACGCCACTTGAGGCTGCAGACTGCCGGCTACCCGCTACCCATGCAAATACATTCCTGCCCCACGTCCAAGACGAAATGTCATCATCTACCATCATTATATGTGCCTTCAAAACCCAAAAAATTTGATGGTATATATACATATACATATACATGCACATGGTGACATGGATCTACCAAAACGAGCCCCGCCTCTCTTATTATTTTGAGTCCAAAAAAACTTCAAATTCTTCAGACCAATGATGCCGAAAGACAACTTGTACCGGACAGAAAATCTACCAGTACATTCGACCTGTCATGCGCTTTCTGAAAGTTATCATGTTCAGTCTACTCACCTGTCTCGTGTACGTACGCTACTGAAGCTACGCTTATAATTACCACTGTGGACAAGGGGATACACCATGGCAACAAACAGTAGAAATGCATGCTCTTTGGGTCATATGTCTTGCTTTGTTTTTATGTTAGGCAAATACATCTCTGAAACTTAAAATCAACCCCTGTTTGGTGCCATGGCACCTGAAATGTAATTTCTAGATGAGGAGAAGTGATGTGGTATTTGACAAAAAGAGATTATATTACTATTTGTAGGTTATTTTCAGAGCCACGTACTGGAACTGACCATTATCCAAAAGAAAAGTGTCAAACCAAGTTTGAAGGGGGCATGTCATATGCATGAGACACTGGAACTGGAGATTTTTGCTCATGACTGGCGGCTGTCGTTTAATTGGCTTACTAATTAGCATGCTATCTCATTCTTTAGTTTTGCTTTTTGAGAGCTTGCCTTATACCGCCGGAGGCTAGAACTGTAATAAAGATTGGTTGTGGGTATAAATCGTGTAGAAATCGTAATAAAATCTCCTCTCTTTTTTTTCCTAAAAAACTATTTTGACAAAATATCTTATTGTAGACTGCTTAATACGCCGTGAAATGATTTTCCTACTTTTAATTTCACACTGGCGGTATCTCCCGCATATATAAAGCTTTGAGTGCGTGCTTGGACCAATGCTTCTGGAGGCTTTCTACCCCGTGCACTGTGTCTCCTGATAAACTTTGCGTGTATAGCCATCGATAAATCATGCGGCCAAAGTGCTTTGGAACCGTGGCCTTTTGCTGCGTGTCCTGCTGCCCCTCTCTTTGTTCTCTTTGTCCCCTGCTGCTGGCCTATGTGCCTGTGCTGTGTGTGCATGTATGATACAGCCGAGTGGGCTTCGCTTTCTCCAGGGTAAAAAGACGCACACACACTGCCTGCCTCCCTGTATTTCATTTTCTTGAGAAGGTAAAAGGTGCGGCGGCTTTACTCCTACATAGCTTCGTTTTTTGCAGACACGCATACATAATGTTTTCGTGTAATAGAAGTTCAGAGTATGCACGACATGTACTCTATGGATAGTTTCACAAATATACAGGCAGGCTTTACTTAGCGACGAATAGCCTATATTTTCTTTCTCAATAATATAAAACCCCTACCCAACTTGAAAGCAGAATATATAGTGAGTATAGTGGCGCTTATGTACCTCTGTCCATAAAAGAATGCAATTCTCGAATTTTGAGGAGTCAAAGGGTCTGAACTTTAACTAAATTTATATAAAAAAACACAAACATTCTTGATACAAAATAAATACCATTATATTAGTTATATAATATATTTTTATAATAAATTTATTTAGAGACACAAATGCTAATATTATTTACTATAATTACATTCTTTAGTGGATGGAGGTAGTACGAAATTTGATCAGTCAAATTTGTCCGCACAAGCACACAACTTATTATAGTGGACACTATATTAAAGAGTCCTCTAGCCAAAGAGCTCTATACTCTATAAATTAATAGAACCCAAACCAATATAGATAATGTAAACATGTCCTTTTTTGTTGAACTATAGTTTTCGGTTCTTATCGTGAACTATCTTGCATATAGTATTAGATTGACACATTCTTGATACATGTCCCACTGCAAAAACAATAGCTCACTATTCTCTCCATTCCAAATTACAAGTCATTCTGACTTTTCTAGTACATAATGAAAATTATCTATTTTTACATAGCGTATATCTAGATATGAAGCAAAATCTATGGGGATGTTTGATAGTTTGATAGCTAGATATGTAGCTTTGCTAGGCAAGAATAGTGAGGAGAGCTATGAGTTCGGATAGTAGGTCAGCCTGTCTTGATGTCTGTGTTGGCAAGAATTCTCCTTGCTATGGCTGCAGAGCGGAATTTGCTCTCCTTGCTTGGCAAGGATTATCTCGCCTGGGCGAAGCAAGGCAAGCTAGCTAGCAAACCAAACTACCCCTATATACCTAGAAAATCCAAAACAACTTATAATTTGGAATGGAGTAATAAGTACTTAATAAGTCAATTCAAATTAATCCTAGGAACCAATTGTATTCCAACTCCTTGTGTAAACGGTGGAGTTCTTTCTCTCTTTTTTTCATTGGTTGACAAATAATTGAACTGAGATATTTTTGAACATTTAGATCATATACAATTAATCCCTTCATTGCAAGCTTTTTTTTAGCTTGCAATAGGGATTTGCGTGAAAGGGATATCTATCTGCATGCGCTCCGGCCTTCTTTGGTCCCCCTCCTAGCCCCCATATTGAATCCTAATTCACCTATTAATTGACCACATATATTGGGCATGTTCGGCTGCGGTTGCAGCTTATTTTTCATCTCTCATGTTTTATTGTAGCCGCAACCGAACACCTTTATTGTACAAAATATAAATATAAATACAAATACAGAAGTGTATCATATAGACAAAAGCATTTTCTAAGTTAGTTATATATTCTTAACATTTGTCCACCACATGCATGCCCTCTGATTATGGATGTTGGCCCTAAATTGATTTCCTGACACTATACTATACAATACCAAAAGTAGCGACGGACGCCTTGTCGGTAAAGAGCGTGGGTTTCTTGCTTCATCATGTAGGTGGAGCATAAATTGTATTTAACGACGACATTTCATGCGCATACAGTCGGAGCTACTATAGGTGTTTGTGCGATCCATGATCATGTGACAAATGTGTGCTTGCTCTTGAGTACGCTCTCTCACGTACTCCTCTTCTTTAAACAAAGGCGACAACGGTTTTACCTAGCGTGGTAAGCAATTTTAGGCAAATAATAATATTATAAAGCAACCACTGTAGCTACATTTTGGGTTCTAGAATGGCACATCACATCGATGGTTAGCTTTTGCATGAATCAAGCAACCAGACATGCAGCTGATTGATAGCCAGTTTGCTCCCCGAATGCATGTGGCTAATTAACTGCTCCCCTCCCAGCAGATATATAGCACGCAGCTTGTTAATATAATATTCACACAAGCTTCTTTCAAAGGACAAGGAATAGGTATGCAAGCATATATAATAGTATTTTTGTTTTGTACTTCCTCTCTCTTTTGGTGCCCAATCCCCATTGAATTTGCTCACCTTGAGCGAGTGCAATGATACAGCCTACTGCCGGCGAAATAAACTCCAGCCTGGCTTCCATTAAATGCAGTAGCGGCAGCCAGCAGCACGTTGCACCCAATGCGGAGCCTGCGCAGCAGCAGAGCAGCCAGTAAAAACGCAGCACACGCGTATCCACCCACTCCAAGCCGGCGTTTTGCGAGACGCCCGCTCCGCACTCTCTCTCTCCTGTTCTCTCTCTGCCAGCAGGGATTCAGCCGGCTTACAGCCAGCCATAATACTTGCTCACCAGGGTAGTGGGATTCAATAGCTAATTTGGTCGGGCAATAATATAAAATAGGTATTTCTCCCTGTTCGCTTCAACTTATCAGCCGACTTATCAGCTAAAATTTATAGTATTTTTCTCTCACAACAAAATAGCTTCAGTCGACTTATCAACCGGCTGTATCTCAGCCGAACGGAGCCTGGCCTGGCCTATTAGCGTGAGAAAGTGAGACACGAGTGGGTAGGGTAGCTGGGGCCTGGCCTGGGTTGGCTTGGGCCAAAAAGAAATTTTGCCTCCCCTAGTCGGCTACTCCCATGTGATTATTTTGTCAGGAGATGGCAATGATTCCTGCCTGAGGACTGAGCTAGGAGTGGGAGGCCCTCGTCCTCCCGCTTCCTCCTGGCCCGGCGGAAAAGGCTGCGGAGCATTTTGCTGGCGGCATTGGCGTGCTTGCCCCCATATGCATGTCCCGGTTTGCATGCTCGGTGGGCCGCTTCCCATGCCCACCTTCAGAGTTCAGACTCACAATAGTCACATGCACATGCATCATGCCAAAGGTAGGCCATGCGCCAGCAGTTTTGTCATACTAGTGTTTTTTTTTGGGCTTGGGAGATGGCTGTTCTCGCTCTTGTTTTCATGTCCATTAATGATTTATCCTTGTTTTCGTAAAAAAATTTATTTCATCCTTATTTTTTTTATTCCAAATCCATTGTTTGCCCCGTGCTCAGGCTAGGAAAAAAATCACCAAAAAACATAAACCGAACCGAACCAAAATATTGGCTTTTTCGGTTTTCGATTTCGGCTTCAGTTTTTTGTCGCATGAAGTTTGGTGTTCGGCTCGGTGTTCGGTTCCATGGCAGCGCGAGCAGGTGCGGAGTGGCGGCGCATGCAGGCTCCGCGGCGGCTCCGCCTATCCGATCTCCAGCAGGCTCCGCGCGCGGCGGGTCCAGTAGAGCCGGGCGGCGACAACACAAGGGCCGAGCAGCAACAACGGCGGCGCAAATCCAGCAGAGCAAGAGCAAGTGCCAAGGAGGATCGACATGCCCCACGCTGATCTTGGTTTTTTCATTTAAACCGAAAACCGAAGTAAAAAACCAAAACCAAATTCATCGATTCTCGGTTCTATAGTTAACCGATCGGTTACTCATACCTAAAAACCGAAGTTTCAAAAAACCAAAAAAACCGAATGCCCGCCCTGACCCCCTGCCCCCTTGGACTCTGTTAGCCAAAGAACAAATAAATGGATTAATTAAAAGCATCTAAAATATTAAAACACAATACCGGAACTGTATTGTAATTTGAAACTGGTATGTCACAAACTTACCAGAGGATATATATAAGATTACTAGGATCATAAATAAAAGGATTAAGTCTATTTTTGCCCCTCAACTCTTGCATTTGCCTAATTTTAACCCCCAACAACAAAATGGAGTCAAAATTGAATGGATTTGATAGTTGAGGTGTTAACCAAAAATGGACTTAATCAATAACTTTAGTTTTTAGATATTTGTAAAATTTTTAGTATATTAGACTTACTTATTGATAAATATTTATATGTATTAAATATTTATCTAAACTTTATTAGTTTTTTACCATAAAAAGAAGTTTACAATTATCATAAATTAAACCTTGGTGCCAAAATTTTTGCTAAAAATCTAATCTATCTCATTGAGATCTAAACCTTTGGTTTGGGCTATTTCTCTGTTCGAGTTTGTTCGAGCAATTCAAAAAATTTAAATTTTAAAATATGAGAATTTAAATAGAATTTTGGGATTATAAATCATTTCAAACGAAACATCACCAACCACAAAGTTGTATTTCTCATAGAGATCTACATCTTTAGTTTTGGCCATTTCTCCATTCGAGTTGTTCGAACAATTTAAAAAATTAAATTTCAAAATATCACAAACTGAAACAGAATTTTAGGACCGTAAATGATTTCAAATAAAAAAGTTGTCAACTACAAAGTTGTATATCTGATCGAGATCTACAAGTTTGGTTTTGGTCATTTGTCCATCCAAGTTCATTTGAATAATTCAAAAAAATAAATTTCAAACGGAATTTTGGAACTGTAAATGATTTCAAATAAAATAGCCATCAACAAAGGTGAGATCTACAAGTTTGGTTTGCGTTATTTGTCCATCCGAATTCTTTTGAACAATTCAAAAATTTTAATATTTCAAAATCATGAGAACTTGAAACATGTAGATTATGTTTAAAATTAATTCAAATTCACAGTCATAATAGAAAAATCCAATACATAAATAAAAAAGTGTAGATAAATTTTAATATTTATCAATAAGTAAATTTAAATATATTAAAAATTATATAAATATCTAAAAAATAAAGTACTTGATTAAGTCTATTTTTGGCACCTCAACTATCAAAACTATTCAGTTTTGACTTCCGGAGGTGGTTTTGAGATGACTCTAGGATCAAAACTAAACGTTTTTTGATAGGGGTTAAGGCAAACACAAGAGTTGGGGGAGGGAGGGGGGGGGCAAAATTAGATTTATAATCCTAAATAAAATGATTGGAGATGAACAAACTTAATATAATCAGCAGAAAATTCACAGAGCCACAAGCAGAAAGCTCTCTCGTCTGCCGGCTATCCTCGAGACCTTGACAAAATGAGCCCTCCATCTCCATCGACGAGACAAACCAACGTGGTGGGCACACTATCACTATGCATGCACACCGGCCGGCACGTACGGCGGGAGCTGCCTTTTGGTGGCCCTAATGATTTGCCGCTGCAGGCTAATTAACCCGGCCCCATCCCTTTATCCGTCCATGCGCCATTCATCTGGTGCTTCCCATTGCTTGCGTGGACCCTCCCGGCAGACACTGTAACTGGGCCCCGCTTGGGCAGCAGTAGACCAGCTGTAGTACTGACTCTGAGGAGGCCTATCATATGAGAGTTTGCAGGTAGCCGCGCAGCTTTTTCCGTAGGTTTTGGGCGCTGCTGCT
The DNA here is from genome assembly GCA_904845875.1 of Miscanthus lutarioriparius. Lineage (NCBI taxonomy): Eukaryota > Viridiplantae > Streptophyta > Magnoliopsida > Poales > Poaceae > Miscanthus > Miscanthus lutarioriparius. Next base: position 55,244,432 of record CAJGYO010000010.1, read on the forward strand.
GCCATGCCAGTACGTATGCCATGGATGGGATAACTATCTGCATCACATCACTTCACTGCATAGTAAGCGGGTAGTGTTAGAAAGAGGGCTGGCTTTAGATTAGCTATAATGCTGCCTGCTCCTGCATCCAAAGCATGAACAGAAACATGCATGCAAAGTACGTGACTCCCGTACGCGGCACCGTGAGGCTGCCCAGTGAACCCGCGACACGTGGATCTTCAGTTGCCAGACTTCCAAGCCAATTTTACTCAGCCTGCCACACCTCGTCACGTGAGTGGGCAGCCGCACGGTGCCGCGTACGGGAGTCCTGTATCCATTTTTTCCCGAAATAGTAATGATCATGCTTCTTTTTCTCGAAATAGTAATGATCATGTTTCTATTATTAGGTTTAATTGTCTTTTACAGTGTACTCCTACAATATCAGAAATAAGTGCACCCCGAAAAGAAGAAGGAGGTCAGAAAAACGCAACAGCAGCAAGGCGCAAGCAATGGACGGACAAAACAGCAGCATGTGAGAGCCCGTGGGCCGTGGCTGCCTCGGACCGCGCGCGATGGCCTGTGGCCGCCATCGGATCGAGATCTCGTGGTCCTCCCCGCCGGCCCGCCTTGTGCGTGCGAGTCATCATGGCGTCGTCACACGTCAGGCCCCGCCGGCCGCGTCTCTCGAGCGCGCTCTGCCAAAACACGCAGCGGCCGTGCCACTGGCCAGTGGGACCTCGCACCCTACTTGTCCGCCTGATTGGTTCACACGAAGCAGACTGCAGACGCGACGAAATGCAAAATTCTTATATACTGAAATGAAAATACCTTAGCTGTTTCGCTGACTGGTCCACCTTTATATATTGATCAGCCGACTCGGTTAAGGATTTGCATTCATGTTTTTCAATCAGTAATATAAATCAATACTTTCAGAGCTGAAAATGGTAAATTTATAAAAAAGGGGCGACCTATATATGTGGCAGTTGTGATTGGCTCTGATGCGTCGGTGCTGAGTCCGCGCCCACACCAGAGCACACACACACTCTCTCAGCCAGGACCCTTGGATGCGGATCGTGTGGCCCCCATGATCGATCTGTGTTTTTGTGGATCTGTGGTCTGTGCTACTTACAGTTACCGTCAACATCCTTGCATGAACAGAATAGCGATAAGATACACTACGGATCCATGAGATCCGCCACAACATACGTTATGCAAACAATAATTACTTCCACATGAAACCAGCATATTTATACGTTGTATATGCATATGGTCCCAGACCTGCATAAACAAAACACGACACAAAATCTTCTTGTACATGATAAATACAAGGATCGGAGAACATAAAACTATTTTAGTCAATGGAGGAGAATCACACGTACTGTACAACGAGTAGGACCGTAGGAGCGGTACTTGTACTTCTTCTCGGCTACTCCCTCCGTCCCATTGAGTTTGTCGTTGGAAAACCGTGCCCTCCTCACAATCCCGATTCCCGAGCGACAAACTCAATGGGACGGAGGGAGTAGCTCTCATGATCGTGCTGTGCCCTAGCTTTCAGAACTGGTTGATGGCGTCAGATAAACAAAAGTGAGCAGAGCAGACACACACAGAGTTAGCGCCCAAATTGATTGGCAGCATCTCTGGCCAAGTGTGAATAAATTTCCGGCGAGAACATGGCACGGATGGGAATATACACATTCCCAGCCGAAAGCAACAACTACCTAATGCTAGAGTCTAGTTCTGAAAGAGATCGAGCTGTCACAAGCTAGCTGGGGGCTTAGCTCACTGCTATTCCGGCGAGATTGAAACGATCTGACCGGTCGATTATCGATCACACAGAAAAAAGGTCAGGCATCGACGCATCCTGTTTGATTCAGAAGCCAATTGACAGCAGACAGTGACGACGTGCTGCGTGGTGATTTTCTAGGTGTTGACTGTCTGTACCGCCTTCGTTATAGGCGCACGTGGTGAATATGGATATTAGTACCAATTAACAGCTTGTAACGCTGGATCGCCAGTACGGTTGAAAACTTCAAATGTTGCATAGCTTGCTTACACAAAGTGTATTGCATATAGGAATTCCTTGCATATATAACCATGGCCCATGGGCTCAAAATCGCATCAAACTGCGGCGCTCTGGTCTCTAGCCCGCGAGGAGCGCGTTGCAACACATGGACTAGACTGCTGAAAGGATCAAGATGCCCAAGAGGGGGGGGGGGTGAATTGGGCTAATTCTAAATTTTCTTGCAATAATCAAATCCTACGGATAGCCCAATTAACCCCTTGTGCCTAGAAAAAGTGTTTCTATCAAATCAACGCACAAAAGACTTGCAATCTATGTTCCAAACTTACTCTAGCATAGCAATTCTATGAATGTAAAGACGAGTATTGAATTGCTCAAAGTAAATACTTAAAGTAAATGCTCAAAGTAAATGGAGAGAGGAACGCGGCGATGTTTTGCCGAGGTATCGGAGAGTCGCCACTCTCCACTAGTCCTCGTTGGAGCACTCGCGCAAGGGTGTAGCTCCCCCTTGATCCGCGCAAGGATCAAGTGCTCTCTGGGTTGATTCTTGACGACACTCGTCGGGCGAATCACCCAAAACCGCCACAACTTGAGTTGGGTCACCCACACGCTCCGCCGGGTGATCACCAAGCTCCCAATCACCACCAAGCCGTCTAGGTGATGGCGATCACCAAGAGTAACAAGCACGAACTCTCACTTGACCACGCGGAAGCCTAATGAGAAGATGGATGCACACTTGTCTACTCTTGATTCACTAATGAGGTTTCACTCTTGGATTCTCAAATCACAAACACCTCACTAGGACCTTGCTCTTCTTGGCACTCACAAACGTGTTTCTCATTTGTTGGAATGGCAAAAGTCACTCCCACACACGAGTGGAGCTTCTATTTATAAGGCGACTGAAAAACGAACCGTTATGAGCTTGCGCGGGATGACCGGACGCTCAATCGTATTGACCGGACGCCCGCTCGGCCAGTTCAATCAGCATAACAGTTTCAAGTGATGACCGGACGACTGCTGTGGTCCGGTAAGACTGACCGGACGCGTCCCGTCGCTCTTGAAGCTTATCTTGAATCGGCCGGACGCTGGATACTCAGGGTCCGGTCACCACTGACCGGACGCATCCGGTCACACTTTCTCAAGTCTGGACCCTTACTGGAGTCGACCGGACGCTGGCCCCCAGTGTCCGGTCACACGACTTTCCAGCGTTCGGTCACTCCAGACTTGTTCTCTTGATCAAATGAATCGACCGGACTCGCGGCCCGTGTCCGGGTCCACCGACCGAGCCAATGTCCGGTCAGTATTTGACCCTCCATTCACTTTCAACTCTCGATCATATGTGAATGAAGTTTGCTCCAAAGGATCTTAGACATTCATAGGAGCTACCTAGAGCTAGTTTTAACAAGTGTGCACCACACCTAACTCACTAGACTCAACTAGGTCAAGCTACCCGTTCATAACCCCCTTCATAGTACGGCCAAAGGAAAAACAAAGTCCTAAACTACTCTAAGTGTCTCTCCAACTTCAATTGACACTTAGAACTAGTTATCCTTAACCTTGTCGTCCATCCTTTGAAAACCGAAATGATTTCCATCGTAGGGGCATGACAACCTCAATTGCCCAATCGATCTCCATTACCATGACCTAACTTAATTGCCTCTGCAAAACACACGTTAGTCATACTAATCTTGTATTGACATTAATCACCGAAATCCACTTAGGGGCCTAGATGCTTTCAATCTCCCCCTTTTTGGTGATTGATGACAATACCACCTCGAGTATGTTATGGAATGAGGTTTTTGACGGGCTTGGTTCATATAGGCTTTTGTCGTTAAGAACAAAAGAGTTAGGCAAGCTTATATGACCCAAGCCAACACAATGTACTCAAAGGATATGAATTAAGCATGAGTACAAGTAACAAAGCTCATTTGCTTCGAAGTATAAACGCGGAAGCAAAAGCAAATGAGTATAACACAAGTGATATGACATATAGATAATGCAAAGTAGAAATCACTCATGTCAAATATCACAATCACGTAGATAGCACTATCACATATATATAATAGTATGCATGAAAGTAAACACACGAATGCATAAGTAATAGTGTATCACACAAATAGAACTCCAAATGTATATAATAGGCTAATACTAGATAACTAGCTCCCCTAAATGTAGCTCCCCACGAGACTACATACTGAACACTCCTCTCCCCTTTGGCGTCAAACACCAAAACCTAGGGGTCGGTCGACGGGGCAATGAGCTGAGACGAGTCGGTATTTCAAGAATGTGGGGCAAAAGCTGGAACCGGGCACCATCATCATCGACCTCGAGCTCTGAACTGTCTCGACCCTCTGTGGCGGGGAAGTGTCACAAGCGGTGCTGGGTGCAGTGGGCTGGTGTTGCTGTGAAGTTGCTAGTAGTATGTCTGTGTCGTGAGGATCGACGAGGCGACTGACGAGGGAGCCTCTGAGTAGTCACAGCGACTGGGTCTACTGTAGATGGACCGGCAGAATGCATATGAGGCGGAGTAGGCATGCCGGTCAACTCACTGAAGGATGCTCCAAGACTCACAGAGGCCCGACGTGTCGTGCACGAATAGTGAGGAGGACTGCCGGTGTGAAGCCCGTCTGAAGTGGAGTGAATCGCGGGCTACCACAGGTGAGGCCAACCACTAGGACACTGTACAAGAGGTGAAGCAAATTGAGTGGAGGCTGTCCTCGACCACAAGCCTCATTGGGTTGAATAGCCGAGTCGTCGTGGTGGAAGCAGGCTGAGCAAGCTAGGGCAAAGTCTGTGGCTGTGGGGCCCCAAGAGCTGTCACTATGTGCTGCATGAAACCCATAAGCTGCTGCAGCAAGAGTATCTGCTATTGATGCATCTGCCGCCGCTGGCTTTGCATGGCTCTTCTTTGCCTCTGGAACTAAATCTGTCGAGTTTGGCCCAGGCAAAAGTCGCAGCTGTCTCCTATGCCTGTCTATCCTGTGTCTGCTGCATCCGCTCAAGAATAGCAATGAGAGCGGGTGCATGCTCGGGCGAGCAGTGGAGCAGGCTGGAGCTACCGGCAAGCCTCGTGATCGTGTCTGCGTGGAGGCATCTGAGGAATAGGCAGATAGTCATCGTCAGAGTTGTCACTGTACTCGCTCACCTCCTGGTGTGCCTCTAGCTCCTCCTCCTCAGTGGTTGCAATCCCTCTGATGATCTCATCCTGCTGAGCTGCGGACTTTGGCACGTCGGGACGATGGCTAGGCTATCTGGGTGCCTGAGGCATGGTATGTCTGATCCTCTGTGACAGGTTGTAAGGCTGGGAACTCTGTGGTGGCTTTGATACTCATCCATCATACTGTGGGGGCTTATCAAGCACTATTCTGCGGATAAGAAAGCGTGATCCAGTGAGCATAGGGAAGCACTGCGACCCTTGAATCCCTCACTATAGTATCCTCCATCTCTAAAAGAAGGAGGTCCCGGATATCAAATATTGTCTCACATCGCCGAGCATTAGAAGCTGGAGGCTGTGGCGAGTCGGACCCTCTCTATATCCCAACACAGGAAGCGGTGTCCTCCCGATAATGGCCTCTAGCACTCTCATGGCAGAGAGTCAAGTCTTTGGGGTTCTGCTCGACCCCTCTCCAAAAGGCTCCTTGAAGCAATGTCGCACTAAATCAGATGGGAGGCACCAACCCCTCCATGTGGGACGCCTAGGAGGCTCCTGCTGTCCATAATGCAGACCTCATGTATCTTGATAGGCTGCTCCACCAGCCTCGGTATCTCTCGACCACGCCACTCGTCACTCTGTAGTCTTTGCCTCTCGAAAGCAAAGTGAATAAACATGTGATGTGGATCGATGAAGAGTGAAGCATAAAAGCGACGAACCCAAGATGATACATATATTCCCGTCCAGTCAATCAAATCATCACCTGGCAAATATGACAAGTATGGCGAATGCTCTCTCCATTGCCGCCATAATGGACTCTATCGACAAACTCTCGAGATCGAACACCGCCCCCAATGTAGAGATAAGCATTGTAGAAATCCTCCTGCAGTGGGCGTGTAGAAACCCTCACCGCTCTCTCATCCCTCCTTGGAGGAAACCAAACCTCAAACTCAACAAAACGCAGTGCTTGATCCCGCTCGGTGGCAACCCTCAAGTCGAGGTGTACCACCATGGAGGTGGACCACGTGGTCTAGGTGGAGGACGTGATCCCCTCCATTGTGTCGGTGGCCTCGGCGAGACCGGGTGGTACAGGTCCGTCTAGAGCGGGCGGCTGGGGTGCCGGCTCTGTCTCCTCGGCCTCCCCAGGTCTGCTGAGGCTCGCTTGTGGGGGTCTGCTTTGTCCGACGGACCCTCCTCAATGGCAACCCATCGTCCTACAAATGTGACAGGTCCAATTTGGACTACCATGACGACGCTCAACCTCCTCAATCGCAGCTCTGAATCTTTGGTGAAACTGGCCGATCTGCAATGACAACTCGCTACTTGGGCACCACCTCTCTTGGCATGCTCTGCGGCCTCTCGCAACATTCTTTGCTCTTCTTTGTCTCTGCATCGGGTACTTCCGCTTCTTGGATGTCACCGCTTGGTTGACTTGCCCTTAGATCCCATTTGGTGGCGAGTAGGCGGAGGCCTCCGATCATCATCACAGGCCACCACCAACGTTCTTGGTGCGAGCCATCTGGAATCGACAAGATGGTGAAGCGCCCCGATGAAGATCAAGCTGTCAAGCTCGCTTTCGAGGCTTGGCCTCGATCCTTACTCATGAGCTTGGCTCCGAGTTGACCGCCAACCGCCACAAGAACCACAATGAACCGACTCATTTGCCGCACGATAGAATAGATGGATATACAAATAAATACCATATTGCTAATAGATGCGAAACCCTAACAGAGAAAGCAATGTAGATGTGAAATTGAATCGAATGGCTTTCTACCTGACGATCAGCGACCCGTGAAAAGATGAGATGTCACGCGGGGGAACCACGGAACCGGCTAGGGTTACACGAAGCAATGATGAACTGGTGGCCCTAGTATTTGTGAAATCAGTGCATTGTATTGCAAATTGATCTACGCAATTTGAAATTGAAACAAGGGGCTAGCCTTACCGAGAGGAGATGAGGCTAGGGCACATGGCAAGAGGCAGAGCAGAGGCGTGGACAGGGCGACTCCGGCGAGCTACGGCGGCGTTGGCGTGGTGGCTTGAGCTATGATGGTGGCGTCTGTTGTCTTTGTGATGGTGGTCGCAGAAGGCTCTGGGCGCGATGGCGCAAAAAGGGAGGAAGCACGGGCGGGCGTGAGGTGGTCGGGCGCAGGTCATGGTGGCGCTGGCGAGGCAAGGGCACGGTGTGCTTGGTGGTGGCAGCGAGAAGGCGCAAGAGGGCGTAGCCGCAAGCTAGGGCAAGGCGGGATGAGGGCGAACAAAGGAACGGCTTGCGGTTAAATAGTTTCCCACACGCGATGAAAAGGAAAAGGAGAAAGGAGTCCGAAGCGCGCGAGATCCACCGATCGGACGCTTCTGGGTGGTAGCGACGGACGCTACCACCAGCGTCCGGTCAATTCCAGAGAGGTCCAAATCCTCTGGAATCGGGACCGGACGCGTCCGGTGGTCCATGACCGGACGCAGGCAGGGTCCGGTCAAAACAACTTGGTCTTCCTTCGATCGATCGGACGCTGAAACCCCTTCGACGACCGGACGCAGACATAACGTCCGGTCACTCCTTCACCAGCAGTTCACCTCCTATGAACTGACCGGACGCTAGACAACAGCGTCCGGTGCAGCGTCCGGTGCACCTTTTCCAGCAAATCTTCAAACATCCATCTCATTTTGCTGCCTGTTCCCAATCAAGTCCCAACTTGAATAAGATCCAAATAAACACCAATTGGGACTGATGTGAGTGACCTCTCTCAAACCCTCATATATTTTTTTTAAAATATTTTGCCTTAGGCTATAATTCTTTTTAAGAAAATAGGCAACAAGAGGGCAAACGGAACAAAACGACAAAACAACATTCATGCATATGCAATACTTGAGTAAATCTAGTTGCTTGTCAAGTTTGATCCAAGGTTAAGCTTCTTCACACGCTTTTCGGCGGTTATCTTAACCATGTTAGACAAGCGCTATATGCATTGCCACGAATTTAAACATGTCGTATATTACAATGAATGCATGGGACAACACAAGCTCAATTTTTAGTGAAGTTACTAAAATCAAGTACATTGAGCTCATTCCGTAATCTACAAAATGTAGCCTCATCTAGCGGTTTAGTGAAGATATCCGCTAATTGATCTTCGGATCTTACACCTTCTAGTGATATATCATTTTTAGCCACATGATCTCTTAGAAAGTGATGGCGGATATCTATATGCTTGGTGCGAGAGTGTTGAACCGGATTATTTGCAAGTTTTACCGCACTTTTATTGTCGCAGAAAAGAGGTACTTTCTCTAGAACTACTCCATAGTCTAGCAAAGTTTGTTTCATGTATAATATTTGTGCACAACAAGCACCCGCGGCAATGTATTCCGCTTCGGCGGTGGACAAAGCCACACTATTTTGTTTCTTGGAGGACCAAGACACAAGTGATCTTCCAAGCAAATGGCACCCTCCGGATGTGCTCTTTCTATCAACTTTGCATCCGGCGTAAGCCGAATCGGAATAGCCAATTAATTCAAATAAAGCTCCTTTGGGATACCAAAGACCAATGCTTGGTGTGTGCTTAAGATACCTAAGGATTCTTTTTACGGCAATTAAATGAGTTTCCTTAGGACTAGCTTAAAATCTAGCACACATACACACACTAAACATAATGTCGGGCCTAGATGCGGTTAAATATAACAAGCTACCAATCATAGAACGGTAGAGAGTTTGATCAACCGGGTTACCTCCCTCATCTAGATCGAGATGTCCATTTGTAGGCATTGGTGTCTTGATTGGCTTACATTCATCCATCTTGAATCTCTTGAGAAGATCTTTTGTGTATTTCTCTTGAGAGATGAAGATGCCTTCTTTCATTTGCTTAACTTGAAAACCAAGAAAGAATATAAGCTCACCAATCATTGACATCTCGAACTCCTTCGACATCAATTCACCAAATTCTTTGCATGAGTCTTCATTTGATGATCCAAAGATTATATCATCAACATATACTTGACAAATGAAGATATGCCCATCAAGCTTCTTGGTGAATAGTGTGGTGTCGACCTTCCCAATGGTGAAGCCCTTCTCAATGAGGAAGTCCCGAAGGCGCTCATACCAAGCTCTTGGGGCTTGCTTAAGCCCATATAGTGCCTTGGACAACCTATAAACATGATTAAGATATCTAGGGTCTTCAAATCCGGGAGGTTGATCAACATAGACTAGTTCATTTATAAAGCCATTTAAAAAAGCACTTTTCACATCCATTTGATATAGTTTCATTTCATGATGTGAAGCATATGCAAGAAGGATACGGATGGCTTCTAATCTTACAACCGGTGCAAAGGTCTCTCCAAAATCCAAACCTTCAACTTGAGAGAACCCCTTTGCAACTAGTCTTGCCTTGTTCCTCACAACAACACCTTGATCATCTTGCTTGTTGCGGAACACCCACTTCGTTCCAATGACTCTTGCACCTTTTGGTCGCTCTTCAAGAGTCCAAACTTCATTGCGAGTGAAGTTGTTCAACTCTTCATGCATGGCATTGATCCACCTTGAGATGCTTTTTCTCCATCTTGAGCTTCTTGTTTTCTTCCATGAGAATATCATTGTTCTTCTCTTCCTTGAGTTTCTTGTTTTTTTCTTTGAGCTTCTCATTCTCAAGGATCAACTCTTTGTCATGATCAAGAGTTTCTAGCACAATGGTGTTGTGACTTTTCATCTCTTCAAGATCTTTCATGAGCTTCTCATGGTCACTCTTGAGCTTGACATACTCATCATAGTTATTGCACTCAACCACTTGCTTGCCTTTGCTACTAGATCCATGCTCAATGCTCTCATCAATTAAATCATCACATGAGGTAGCTATATCAATCTTAACAACATGGTTAGTAGCAACATGTGGCTCATTTGGTAAGAATTCTTGTGCAATAACAAGGGTATCATAATTGATCTTTAGAGTTGTATATTCATCTTTTAGCTTGTTGTGACTAATGATAAGCTCATTGTGCACCCACTCAAGTTTATCATGTTTATCTTTAAGCTCTTTCTTAGAAGATTTGAGCTCCTTGAGTTTGGATGATATAGAGTCATTTGTTTCTTTGAGCTCATCATTAGCCTTTTCCAATGCATCACACTTAGCTAAGAGTGAATCATTTTTACCATCAAGTTTGTCATTTGTAGCTCTACTCTTTCTAATGATCTTAGTGTATTTTCTTAATATTTTGACAAGATCATCATATGTGGGTGAATCATCATCGCTATCACTATCATCATCACTAGCTTGCTCATCATCACTACTATCATCACTCTTAGTTACCTTGCGTTCACCCTTGGCCATAAGGCATAGGTGTGTAGAGGATGATGGCGATGGTGGCGGTGAGGATGCAAGATCAATAGCAATGGCGGCCACCTTCTCATTGTCACTCTCATCATCGGATGATCCACTTAAGGAATCAATGTTCGTGAGCCAATCACCGATAATATAGGCCTTGCCACTCTTCTTCTTCTTGTAGAAGTCTCTCTTTTTGTCATCTCTCTTCTTGTATGGCTTGTTCTTTTTCTTTTCATTTTCATCACTTGAATCATCTTTCTTGCCCTTGTTCTTGAACTTGTCTTTCTTGGGCTTTGTGCATTGATGAGCTAGGTGACCAAGTTCGCCACAATTGTAGCAATTCATCTCGGAGATTGGCTTTCTTCTTGAGCTAGTGAAGAACTTCTTCTTGCCGTCAAACTTGATGCCACTCTTGTTTAGGTTCTTTAGCATCTTGGCGGTCTTCTTCACCATGAGAGCAAGACTTTCTTCATCATCTTCATCACTTGAGCTCTCATACTCAAGTCTTGCCTTGCCCTTATCTTGGCTAGCTTTGAATGCTAAGTCCTTCTCTTTCTTCTTTGTAGAGGATGAGCCATCTTGTGGCGTGATGTGCATGTACATCTCATGAGCATTGATCTTTTCCAAGATTTGTGTCGGTGTAGCGGCGGAAAGATCACCTTGATGTAGCACGGTCACAATGTGCCCATATTTGTCAATGGGGATGACACTCAAGATCTTTCTCACAACGTCGGATGGTGACATTTGAGTAAGTCCAAGCCCATTGACTTTCTCTACAAGAACATTTAAACGAGAATACATTTCATTAGCACTTTCTTTGGGAAGCATCTCAAAAGAATTTAACTTTTTAATCACAAGATGATAGTGTTCCTCACGCTCACTCTTGGTTCCCTCATGGAGCGCACAAACGTTCGACCATAGTGCATGGGCGTCTTTGTGGTTCCTTACACGATTAAACACATCTTTGCAAAGGCCTCTAAAGATGGTGTTGCGAGCCTTTGCATTCCATTTTTCATAGTTTACTTCATCGCCTTGAAGTTGTGCGGCATTCTTAGGTATTGGGAACCCTTGAGAGGCGGCTCTAAGAATTCCAACATCTAGAGCTTCTAGGTAAGCCTCCATGCGAATTTTCCAATATGGAAAATCATCCCCCTCGAAGATAGGAGGTCCATCCCCGTGAGACATCTTGCTCTAAGCGGTTAGGCTTAAAAACGTGAGCACGAGGCTCTGATACCAATTGAAAGGATCAAGATGCCCAAGAGGGGGGGGTGAATTGGGCTAATTCTAAATTTTCTTGCAATAATCAAATCCTACGGATAGCCCAATTAACCCCTTGTGCCTAGAAAAAGTGTTTCTATCAAATCAACGCACAAAAGACTTGCAATCTATGTTCCAAACTTACTCTAGCATAGCAATTCTATGAATGTAAAGACGAGTATTGAATTGCTCAAAGTAAATACTTAAAGTAAATGCTCAAAGTAAATGGAGAGAGGAACGCGGCGATGTTTTGCCGAGGTATCGGAGAGTCGCCACTCTCCACTAGTCCTCGTTGGAGCACTCGCGCAAGGGTGTAGCTCCCCCTTGATCCGCGCAAGGATCAAGTGCTCTCTACGGGTTGATTCTTCGACACTCCGTCGCGGCGAATCACCCAAAACCGCTCACAACTTGAGTTGGGTCACCCACACGCTCCGCCGGGTGATCACCAAGATCCCAATCACCACCAAGCCGTCTAGGTGATGGCGATCACCAAGAGTAACAAGCACAAACTCTCACTTGACCACGCGAAGCCTAATGAGAAGATGGATGCACACTTGTCTACTCTTGATTCACTAATGAGGTTTCACTCTTGGATTCTCAAATCACAAACACCTCACTAGGACCTTGCTCTTCTTGGCACTCACAAACGTGTTTCTCAGCTGTTGGAATGAGCAAAAGTCACTCCACACACGAGTGGAGCTTCTATTTATAAGGTAGCCCGAAAAAGCGAACCGTTATGAGCAAACCTGCGGGATGACCGTGACGCTCGATCGTATTGACCGGACGCTTCCGGTCCAGTTCAATCCGAGGCAACAGTTTCAAGTGATGACCGGACGTTGTCGGTCCGGTCGACCTTGGCCGACGCGTCCGGTCACTCTTGAAGCTTATCTTAATCGGCCGGACGCTGGATACTGTGGTCCGGTCACCACCGACCGGATGCGTCCGGTCACACTTTCTCAAGTCTAGACCCTTCTTTGGAGTCGACCGGACCGCCCCAAATGTCCGGTCACACGACTTTCCAGCGTCCGGTCACTCCAGACTTGTTCTCCTCGATCAAATGAACTGGCCGGACCTGGCGCTGCGTCGTCCGCATGCCGAGCCAGCCGTCGTCCGGTCGATTTGACCCTCCATTCACTTCCAACTCTCGATCATATGTGAATGAAGTTTGTTCCAAATGATCTTAGGCCTTCATAGGAGCTACCTAGAGCTAGTTTTAACAAGTGTGCACCACACCTAACTCACTAGACTCAACTAGGTCAAGCTACCCGTTCATACCCCCCTTCATAGTACGGCCAAAGAAAAAACAAAGTCCTAAACTACTCTAAGTGTCTCTCCAACTTCAATTGACACTTAGAACTAGTTATCCTTAACCTTGTCGTCCATCCTTTGAAAACCGAAACGATTTCCATCGTAGGGGCATGACAACCTCAATTGCCCAATCGATCTCCATTACCATGACCTAACTTAATTGCCTCTGCAAAACACACGTTAGTCATAGTAATCTTGTATTGACATTAATCACCGAAATCCACTTAGAGGCCTAGATGCTTTCAACTGCCAAATGAAGTTAATATAAAGTAAAGTGCACTGGCGGTCCTCGAACTTGTTCGGGTATGTCATTCTGGTCCCTCTCTAAACTCGCAAATCGACTGTTCACGTCCTCAAACTTGCTCATCTGTGCCATTCCGGTCCCTAGACTCTTAAATCGCTCGTTTAGATCCTCAAACTTGTTCGGCTGTATCATCTAGGTCCCTAAACATGCAAATCACTCGTTTAGGTCATCTAACTCACTACCGGAGACGACTTATTTGTCGAGTGTCCCAGACTTTGCCGAGTGCTTTTTATCGGACACTCGGTAAAGAGGCTGTTTGCCGAGTGCCAGAGAGAAAGCACTCGGCAAACAACTGGCACTCGGCAAAGAGGTGGTTTGCCGAGTGCCGAGCACTCGGCAAACAATAACACTTGGCAAAGAGGTGGTTTGCCGAGTGCCGTGCACTCGGCAAACCAGAACACTCGACAAAGGGACGCTTCCGTTAACGGCCGACAGCCACCGCTAATCCTTTGCCGAGTGTCTTCTCCTAACACTCAGCAAAGAGGCTCCTTTGCCGAGTGTTATTTTTTTGACACTCGGCAAACCATTTTTTTTACTTTTGACCTCCAAACTTTTTCTGCAGTCCTCATACAATACCTGGTACTCCATGTTCCAATGTGGCACATTTCTCGGACTTTTTCTATATTTCTTTAATTTATTTCATTTAATTGAATTTTCTTGGATAATTCAAATTATAACGGCTAGTCATTCGAATAATGAAAAAAATGAATAGAAAAATGATATTCATGTTATTTAGTATAATGTGAGGCCGTATCCAGGAACAGACCACCAATTTCGAACATCTTATTCACGAAACATGACCACAAACTTGCGGTCGAGTTATTTTTAAATTCTATAAAAAGCAAACGAAGTCCGAAAATCATAAAACTTGTCAAGATATCATATGTGGAGGCTGTGATAAAAATTGAGAAGGTTTCGCGCAAGTTGTCACATACGATGCTTGCAAACCGAAGAATCTTCGAAGAAGTTTCATGATTTCGTGAAGAGGCCGACGAGGTGGTAAGCATCGTACGTGACAAACTTGCGCGAAACCTGCTCAATTTTGTATCACAGCCTCCACATATGATATCTTGACATTTTGACAAGTTTCATGATTTTCGGACTTTGTTTGCTTTTTATAGAATTTAAAAACAACTACACCGTAAGTTCGTGGTCATGTTTCGTGAATAAGATGTTCGAAATTGGTGGTATGTTCCTGGATGTAGCCTCACATTATACTAAATAACATGAATATCATTTTTCCATTCATTTTTTTCATTATTCGAATGATCAGCAGTTATAATTTGAATTATCTAAGAAAATTCAATTAAATGAAATAAATTAAAGAAATATAGAAAAAGTTCGAGAAATGTGCCACATTGGAACATGGAGTACCAGGTATTGTATGAGGACTGCAGAAAAAATTTGAAGGTCAAAAGTGAAAAAAATATGGTTTGCCAAGTGTCAAAAAATGATATTCGGCAAAGGAGCCTCTTTGCCAAGTGTCAGTACGGCTGGCACTCGGCAAAGATTTTTGTAAAAATTTAAAAAAAAAAATCCTCTTTGCCAGTACCGGATCGGAGACACTCGGCAAAGATTTTTTTTTTTTTTAAAAACCCACTTTGCCGAGTGCCAAGCCAGGTGGCACTCGGTAAAGAATTAAAAAAAATAAAAAAACCTTTGCCGAGTGCCAGATCGGGGGCACTCGGCAAAGGGGGATTTAACCCCGCCGGCTGGGCCGGCCCACACACACCGCACACACGCACACACGCATGCGCCAGCGCCGCCGCTGCCTGCGCGCCACTGACTCCGCGTGCTGGAGCTGCCTCTCCCAAGGTGAACCATTGAACCCTTAGCGTCCTTCTCTTCTGTATTTTTGCAATTGGATGGGCAAATCCTCGTTGGTTAGTGGTATTTCTGTTGCTGGTTCAGTGATTCCCAATGCTGAAGTAGTCCTACACTCCTTTGTTCGCGTGAGAATTGAAATGTGTTGCATCTGTTGTCTGACATGTTCATGAGATGGGGTATTGCATTTCTGAATAGTTTTTGTAAATTTTATTCCTTCCATGTATCTAGGGATATAAAAGTTTAGGTATCACATGACTGGTCTCAGACGGTTCTATACGAAATCACTAGATTTAGTGAATCAGTATAATTTGCTTTGTTAGGAGAGCATCATGTTGCTTATTGGCAGAATGGCAGTGATTAAATTAAAAGTTTAGAAGAACCTGTGCTCATCTATATGTGATTGTGTGCCTTGTTTACTCAGAGATAACGACAACTTGTGTTTATCTGCTAGAGGGAATTGAAGAATGATATATATGGTGATGCCTATAGCAATTATCTTATTGTATTAATTGTTTTTATCTTTATAAGACATTTTTTGCCTAAAATTCTGTGCATATTCTAAAATGCTTAAGGCTGCACCGCTTCAATTGTACTTTTGGTAGTGCATTCCTGTGTTGATATAGACTATTTAGGTTGGACAATTGATGTAGGGACTTCTGTAGAAAACAATATTGTTTCAATCACGTACCAAGTAGTTGTTATCTTGTATTGTCAACAAACCAACATCATTCTAATTACTGTTTTGCTATCACCCTGATAGGTTTGACCAAGCGCATCTGACCATGTCTAGGGACAAAATGCTAAAGAGAATGGCTCATGCGCTACTGCATCATGATTTAATGTTTCAATGTCTTTGAGTTATTCTGTAAGGATTAGCTGACAGTGTTTAAATCTGATTCCATCATTCGATGGAGTAACAGAGATGTGTTCCAGATCCTTAAAATTTTTGGTGATTATTTATTGGTTATCTTTGTTGCAATCTGGCCACTATGTCACTGAATTCTTATGTGGAATGTTCTTAACTGTGCTATCAATACCAAATCTATTGTCAAATAAATATGACATAAACTGCATTTTTGAAGAACTGATGCACATGAGAACTTTGTATGATCCTTACAATTTCCAAAGGAGGGGTGTACTTTAGATCAGATATTGTCATTTCTGTTGAGTTTTCTTTTGACGTCTTGAATCCAAATTCCTGTATTTCTGCCCACCATATGAATGTGCTTATTACGTTCTGCCCTGTTGTATTCTTAAGATAAGGCATTTAACAAACAGTGACTTCCCGTTTGTGCTTGATTTTTGCCAACCGTACCGGTGTGCTTATATTTTCAAACATTTGACACTAAAGTATCCTTTGCTAGTTTCTGATTATGACCAAGGCTCCTCAACTTGTGCATTTTTTGATTGTGCTTTCTTCTTTTGTTTGCAAACAATATAATAGATTTGCATCTCTTTCTAAGTACTTCTTGTTTATCTGTGCTTATTAGTTTACTCTTTTTAATTGCAGGTGATTGAACAAAGATGGTGGACGGTGGGACGAGGAAGCTAACGTCTTGTACTGAAGGACAAGCACCGCTACACCGAGGGAGAGTAGGAGGAGGAGGAGCCGCAGGAGGGAGCCATCGCCTGCCGCCCCGTCGCGTGAGGAGGAGGAGGAGGAGCAGGTGCCCCAGGAGGAAGCCGAGGAGGCGCAGGAGGACGCGTAGGAGGACGAGGAGGAGGAGGCGACAGCAGGGGGTTCCGCTTCCTCTAGTTCGTCGAGCGTCTACTTGCGAGGTCCCACGAGCCTCCTCCCTCAGCGACCGATACCTCGTGAGAGACGCCCGCTGATTCGACCCGAGGGGGAAAAGTAAGTAACTTTAGATGTTATCACTACTTTATATGATATGTTAAAAATCAAAATAGAAACTAATATTTTTTTCTTAATCACTTGGGCAGGAACTGGACGATTGTGGCGAGTGGAGGTGCTCACACACGCCAAGTCAATGGCATCCTCGATCTTCTGTGCAAGGAGCACTTCCCTGGCCTAGTTGAGTACGCCGGAGTGACGGGGCCGGCCTACTCGTTTGACCACTACGCCGCTGCCCCCGATGCTGCAGATCGGGCCCGCAGGGTATTCAACAACAAGGCAGAGCGGGTGAAGCAAGAGCTGTGGGTAAGTCCTCCTCGCACTACATTGCTCAATACATCGTATTCATTAGACATTCTTGAAATAATGAATGGATACATCATGTTTGTATGCAGGATTTCTTTAGATGTCAGGACGGACATGAGGCCAGGGTGGATGCGGTAGCTACCAAATGCTGCAAAAAACTCGTCGTGGACATGCATTACGAGGCGCGCATCTAGGCCGTCGTAACTTACCACGGGACCGTCCTTGGAACGAAGGTCACCAAAAGGGACGCAAGGAGCATAACGCTGACCCGGAACCAGTACCTGCAGGTAAATACAGAACATTAATACTGATTCCTTTTGAGATTAAGTAGGCTTAATTTCATCTTCTGATATGTCATGTACTTGATGGCCTGTAGATGATTCCTTATTGGTGCGCCGCGCATCCCCAGTGCTGGGAACAGATGGTGGACAAGTGGTGCTCACGCGAGTGGGAGGAGACACACAACTTGTGCCGGGAGCGGCGTTTGATGATGCCAGGTGTAGCACACCATCAAGGCAGCCGTAGCCTTAGCGGATACACAGAAACATGGGTACGCAAATTCATTTATTTATTCTAATGCTTAATTCTGCATGATTTCTAATCATCTTGCTGTTTTTCTTGCAGCCGGTGTCACATGGTGGCCAGCCTTGCTCCATCTTCAAGGCATTTGCTATGGACCACAAGGGCAAGGCGACGTCCGACGTCGACTACAACCCGGAGGACGGGCCCGAGGCGTACAGCAATGCGACCGTCCATAACCGCCTCAGTGAGTACACATCGATGGCAAGGGAGGTTCATGGGCCACAGTACGATCCGAGCACCAAGGACCTTGATGGAGAAGTCGTCATGAGGGTGGGAGGAGTCAAGAAGCATGGGCGGTACTGGATTGGCGACGGCGCAATCGACTCGGCCGCTACTCCCAATCTCTCCCAGATTCGAGCAAGCAGCACGAGCAGGAGCCCGGCCATACGACCTCGGTAGGACACTTTCACACCACTGGGTGGAGGCACTCGAGGTTATTCCTGGTTTATTCGTCGTTCATTGGTTTTTTCATACCTTTCCTTTGTATTATTGTAACATTGGGGTGAATGTATTGTAGGCCCAGCTGGAACAAGAGAGGAGGATATGGGAGCAGATGCAGGCGAAGATAGAGAGGGTGGAGGCCGAGCGGGAGGCCAAGCGGGAGGCTGAGCAGCGAAGGATGGCGGAGATTCTTCGCTACATGCAAAGTCTTGGCGCCGCTACGGGTGTAGTTCCGTCACCTTCACTATTCGCTCCACCTCCACCTCCACCTCCTCACTATTCTACTCCTGTGAGTATAAATATTTTAGTTTGTATGTTCATGCTTACGGTCAAACCTAGTGGAGTATGAAAGTTTTATTTATGTATGGTATATATTTATCTTGTCTCACACATGCAATCTCTTCTCCTTTGTGCAGAATCAATCGGCGGCATCGAACGATCCTCATTCTTCAGCGAATCCTTCACCAAATCAGTGATGATACTTGTGGTTGTTAATGGTACTTCTATTTGCAATTGTGGTTGAAGATGATGGAGCACTTGGATTACTTGTGAACTTATTTGTGATATATTGTGAGACATATGACGTTTGTGATATATATATATATGGTGTTGGTGATATATATGTGCTGTTGATGATATATATGTGATGTTGATGATGCTTGTTATATATATATTCTGTTTGTTTGGATGGGATGTAAAAACAAATAAAAAGGCTCTTTTCAGTCACTTTGCCGAGTGTAATGGCCATGACACTCGGCAAAGTGACTACCTGGGAACTACCTGAGAACATGCTTTGTCGAGTGCAAAGGCCATTGCACTCGGCAAACATCATAGATTTGCCGAGTGTCTTGCCGGCGGCACTCGGCACAGTGGCCACCTTCGCCGAGTGTCTAAGTCAACGGCGCTCGACAAAGCGGGGGACCTTTGCCGAGTGCTTGACCTTGACACTCGGCAAAGCCGCCGTCACGGTGGGGCTCACCGTCACGGCCACTTTTCTTTGCTGAGTGTCGGATTGGTACTCGGCAAAGTCTTTGCCGAGTGCCCGATAAAGTGCACTCGGCAAAGAGGTCTTTGCTGATAAACTGTTTACCGAGCGCCCTTTGTCGAGTGTATATCGGCCTTTGCCGAGTGCCTGAGGCCTGAGGCACTCGGCAAAGAAGCCGCCTCCAATAATGACTTATTCAGCTGTGTCACCCCGATCCCTAAATACTCTATTATAAATATAGGCCTTGTTGGAGTTGGTTCGAGTTCGACTGGGGCCTTGTATTTTGTGTCGGTTTGCGTCATGATTCGATTATGTACTATGTAAATAAAGAGAGAGTCTATTTTTACCCCCTTAACTATCATATAAAAGTTAGTTTTTCCTCTCTTCAACTCTAAAACTGAAAATAGCTCCTTTCTCATCTCTCAAAACCGGATAGTTGAACTCCATGGCCGTTTTCTTGATGCTTTTTCTTTTATGTTTATTCCGGCTGAATATTTGAAAAATCGTAGTATTGGGCCAGATTGAATGCCGCATTATGATTCACAGAGAGTAAATTACATGGTCGCTGATCTCTAAACTGTTATCCTGTTAGGACTGGTCATGTAACTTATATTTCATTCAGAAATGAGAAAAACTCCATTCCACTTTGCTCAGCCGGCTGATTTCGTCCAATTTTCCTCCTTAAAGTGAAGTATGAGACAGGATATCGTACACCCTAATTGTTTAATACTGGACAAACTATACGGTAGCTAGCTTCGAAGGCGGCTTTAATATACCTACGTCAGCCCAAGAGAGATAAATTAAACTACGTTTATAATTCCTGATCAAATAGATTTTACCAAAAGAATTATAAAACATTTTTTTTAAAATACAATGTTTACAGAAGATTGCAATTAAATATCTTAACACGATGTACAAAATTCGAAACTAGTTTCGTATTTTTAGCTAAAAATAAAACGTATATCGATTCTCTAAGATTGAAAAATATTTTAAGATTTTTAACTGCATTACTTTTGTAGGGAAAATATTTAGACATTTTTAAAAAATATTTGTGTAATTGTTTTAATAAAGTATATTTGACCTGTAAACTATCAACTAGTCCAATTTGGAGTTAACATAGCATCACATAGGATGATTGATGTAGCCCCTTATGTAGTCTAAAACGATGGTAAAAAATCAGTTAGGGTTATGATCTATCCGGTATTTAGATAGTTTATTTAAGGCATATGATGTCTGATTTCGTACTTCAAAGATGAAAATTGGATGACGACGATAGTTGGGGAGGTCAAAATAGAGACTGTTCCCTTCAGAAACTGACAGCACAAGCTGTGATTGCTTCAGTGTGTAAGGCACACAGCAAGCATCACTGGGTTTCACCGGTTGTTATCATTGTTAGACAAATAAAACCACTTGTCGGCTGTTGCTTTAGGGACATGCGTGTTCATCATGTGCCGACACATATAGGGGTGGACTGGGGATGTCACCAATCCCCTCCTGCATGCTGCTCACAAAGTGATTTTGCTTCTTCTCAGTTGCCTGCGTTCCAGATTGCCATTTCTACACAAATGGCTCATATCATCATGTCAATTCTATTGTCATCAGAGTTCTCCATCAGCCTAGCCGTGGGAGTTTACCCAAATGTCCACATTTTCCCTTTACCATTGGACTTGAGATGTGCTCGTTTTATGTGTTGATCAATGGAGTCTCGAATTCCTTCGAGAACAGAGACCACCTTGCCCATGGACGACCTCATCTTAGCATCCAAGACCAGGCATTCAAGAGCAAGGGCAGCGACTTTCTTCACCCCGCCTGTGGAGTATTCACCTCCTAGTCTGGTATCCACCAAACGGCATATCTTGCGCCTGTTTATGAGATGTGGCCGTGCCCATTCGACAAGATTCTGCTCCCCCTTCGGCCGGTTTATATCAAAGGCACAACGACCCGTCAGCAACTCCAGAAGCACTACCCCAAAACCGTAGATGTCGCTCTGCACAGTAAGTTCCCCTGAAAGTTTTCAATTGTTATTACATTACAGGGATACTGCTTCAAAATACAAGCACTGAATATATTATTATTGGGAAAAGGCAGCACTACAACATTTTGTGGCAGCCAAGTTAATGCCATAATGGGGAATACACAAAATATTACTCCATGTTTTGGATCCAAGACAAGCAAGTAGTGCTCAATTTCGGTGGGTTCGAATTATTTTCATGTAATTGTCTAAACCAAATATTTGTTACTGATTGTTGCGACACTAGTCCCATGCCGTGAGGATCAAGTTGATCTTGGTAAGCCTAGACTTTTGTGCGTTATATTAATTATTTTGTTCCTCTTAATGAAAAACATATATATACTTAGGCGCGGTCTAAAAAAAATACAAGCAAATGTGTATAACATTGGCGGGGGCATCAAAATTTGCATTTAAACGCTTACCTGTTGACAGATCATCCGGAGCTGCATAAGCATACGTTAGGGTTGCTGCTGTGGACACATAATCTCTCGCACCAATAGGACCATTTGATCCGAAACAAGATAGCTTCGCATCATACGCCTGGCCAATAATATGATGCATCCCTTTCAGTAGACATCACTTACACCACCATGTATATAAAAATGAATTGCGGAGAATTGATGGCTCACTGTGGCTTACAGTGTCAAGGAGAATATTGCTAGTCATCATGTCTCTATAAACAATTTTCGCAGAATGAAGGAAAGCTAGTCCTTTTGCAGCTCCAAGTGCAACCTTCAACCTTAGGTTCCATGAAAGAGGACTAGAACTAGATCCTATAATAATAAGGAAAAAAGGGATTCAGATAGCTGGCTGATAGTGTCTTTGGTTTTTCAGGCCACTGCAAAACTATAGTAGTTAACTCATGGCATTCAATGCCATTCATGCCGCATCTGATTCTGATTTTCACTATGGACTGAAATTATTTTTCAGTTATCATTGTAAGAGATGTTTTACATCCTAATGAGCATACTTCATCATCATCTATACTACTTCGAATGTTTACATTACTTCCTAAAACATGATAAATTGATAACAGTTTCCTTCCAAGAAAGTGCCTCTGTGTGCCTTATTCGGCTTCCATTCAATAACGATCATGTATCTTTATATTTGTCTTGGACGCCCACATATGCAGGCATCTCCTACTAGTGTAGTACTGTAGTTTATAAAGAACATACTATGGCAAGGGTAGTAGTTTATATTTGTCTTGTATTACTTACTCCGAGAAAGATGATTTTCCAAGCTCCCACGTTGCATATACTCGCACACTAGTAGCGACTCGTCGTCAACCGTGCAGTAGCCAATGAGCTTAACAAGGTTGGGATGTGTAGACATACCTAGGTAATGAACTTTTGCCTATAAATAGAAACTTAAAAAATAAGAGAAAATACAAATATCTAAATTGCAAAATTAGAAACCTTTAGTAAATTCAAAGGCATCACAAAACGATGGATTTCCAATAGTAACTTCAAACAAAATGACTTAGGATATAACAAGCTATAGACCGTATGAGTGCCTTACTCACTTGCAAACCCAGTTCATGTCTTTTCACAGCAATAGCCATTCCAAGGCCAGACAGGCAAGGTGACAGTGTTTCTTCATCAATCCAACCTTTAGAGATACCCCAGTACTCTTCTTCGTCACCGAGCACGCTGTCAGGTCGAAATGTTTTTGTGGCTAAACGGAGATCTGCAAAATTGAAGATCTTAACATTCGGAGGCACTGAAGCTGAAGAGGTTCGACTGCCGTAACTATTCCCATCTTTACCACCAGGGTTTGAAAATATCCCTGCATGTAATATATATTTAGTACTCGAGTTTCCACTCTGCCAAACAGGGGTATACCAAAATCAAGACACGGTATAATATTTTGTCCCTAATACCGTAATACGTTAAAATCTAGGGTGTCATGACAATCATCCAATGGCACGTCTAAGATTTTTGTAATTATGTTAGGCACAAAACAATTGATGTGCTCTTATCCTTAGCATGTTCATTGCCACGAAATGACCTTTAAATACGAGAGAATTCCTTGTGAGCCATTAAAAAATATCGCAATTCCCTGTAAGCCACTGAAAAAGTTCAGCGGCCACGGCTCCAACTTTTTTTTGCCCTCCACCGCCGTCAGATTGGGCTCTAACGGTGTCAAACTGTAGGTGTGAAAAGTCAAAAATACCCTTAGGTTTAAATATGTCATTAATTTTTTTAGTATCTTAACGACTTCAAATGAAAAAACTCAAAACTAGAAAGTTATAGATCTCGTCGAGATCTATAATTTTCATATAAAAATTATCTTCATTTAATACCGCAAAAAAGATATGATTTTTCTAAGATATATTAATCATATCAAATCATATCTTTTTTGCGGAATTAAATGGAGATATTTTTATATGAAAATTATATATCTCGATGAGATCTACAACTTTCTAGTTTTGAGTTTTTTTTCATTTGAAGTCGTTAAGATGCTCAAAAAAATTAATGGCATATTTAAACCTAAGGGTATTTTTGACTTTTCACACCTACAGTTTGACACCGTTAGAGCCCAATCTAACGGCAGTTGCATGGAGGGCAAAAAAAAAATTAGAGCAATGATGCTGAAGTCCACCGAACTTTTTTAGTGGCTCACAAGGAATTGTAATCTTTTATAATGGCACACAAAGAATTCGCTCTTTAAATATCCATGTGCTCAGATGGATTCCCTGCTGATGAACCTCAGGCGCAGATGGTCCCTTTAGCTTTCCAAATTTGCAATGCAAATTAGTTACCTATGTAAAGCGAAAAACAGGCCAGCTATTTCTTGAGCACAACACTCTCAGAAGCCACTGTTACTATACCACAGCACGAACTCACATGGGGCTTGTTAAAAATACCAAATAGCATTAGAAGGTCGGACGTTAAAGAGTTCTAATGAACGGTCGGTTGTTATCTCATTTTTTCAATTTTCAATAATTTGTCGGCCGGTATTTTTATTTTGCTTCACCATTGTAAAGCGAAAAACAGGCCAGCTATTTCTATAGAGTAGTGGAAAAGGAATTTGATGTTTCTTTCAGTAATACTTATGATTTCAACAATACTCTGAACAAATCCGGTAATAGCTTAAGATGGCTTCAAATTAGAAGTAGAAGTAATATCAGCAGCAAAGATTAAGGCATCAAACAAAGTAGCTAAGCAGCAAAAAGAAAAAAAAAACAGAGAGATAAAACTGACCTTTCGACAATGTACCTTACTGAGGCAACATCATGTTTTTACTCTTGTTGTATCACTGTAGGGTTACTTTTTCAAAACAAAGGAGTAGGTTGCTGTTTGTTTGAACATTCCAAGAAATACAGTATTTGCTGATTTGAGCACCAAGGATGCTTTTGACGCTTGTGTGGTTATACCTTTGTTGTATAGGTAGAAGGTAGTTTTTCCATTATAAACAGGTTTCCATGTTGACAGCATGGAAACATTGTACTGCATGCATTCAACTATTTTATAATAAAAATGGACCTAACTGTGGTACCTATCTGTTGATTTTAAAAGTAGCTTTATCTTCCCTTTGTTTCCGAAAATTATCTAGTTCTTCAATTGTATTTTTACCCTTGCATATCCTCTACTGCAACATTGGGAATCATCAATCTCTTGGTCAGCGGCCTGTGATATTCTTCATGGAGGAACACGTCTATTTTACCTGCATTTTCCTCCTTTGTTTCTTCCATATTTACATGGCACCTTGCAGGTTCTTGCTCTTTGTAATCATCCATGCTTGTTGGGAAAAGAGGAACCAAACGATTGTTCAGGTGAATATCTTCATCGATCTATTCATTTATCAATCATTTTATAAAAGTCTTAAAATGGAGAGATCTAGTTCAAACACTTGACTAAGTGCTATGCTGTTATGTTCACCTCATCTCGTGTAAGTCTATCTCTGGCCCCAAGTGAAAGCTCTAGTTTGGTTTTAGTGAATTGATGAAACCCTAAGTGCTAACCTAGTTTATCAAGTGATCATGAGATAGGTAGCACATTCCAAGTGGTGAAGCAAATGAAGATCATGACATGATGATGGCGATGCCATGGTGATGATCAAGTGCTTGGACTTAAAAAGAAGAAAGAGAAAAACAAAAGGCTCAAGACAAAGGTATAAGTGGTAGAAGCTATTTTGTTTTGGTGATCGAAACACTTAGTGAGTGTGATCACATTTAGGTTCGATAGCCGTACTATTAAGAGGGGTGAAACTCATATCGAAATACGGTTATCAAAGTGCCACTAGATGCTCTAACTCATTGCATATGCATTTAGGATCTAGTGGAGTGCTAACACCCTTGAAAATGTTTGTGAAAATATGCTAACATATGTGCACAAGGTGATACACTTAGTGGTTGGCACATTTGTGGAAGGGTGAAGAAGATAGAGGTGAAAAGGAGTTAGTCGCGCTGGTCACGGAGGGACCGGACGCGTCCGGTATGGTGACCGGACACGTCCGGTATTAACGACGAACTCAGCGATCGGACGCTTCCGGTCGCCACACCGGACGGAATCAGCAAAGTCGTTGTTCGGTGAAACAGTTGACCGGACGCTGGCAGCGTCCGGTCTGGAGTGACCGGACGTGTCCGGTCGACCGTGGGTGCTTACTGAACTCGACTGGACGCTGAGGCTCAGCGTTCGCTCAGTTTCTAACAAACGCGTCCGGTCGGCCCTGGGTACTCTCTGGACTTGGTCGAATACTGTGGCTCAGCGTCCGGTCATCTCTATTTCAGCGTCCGGTCGCATGTAAGTGTGGGCAGCAACGGCTACTATGATTTGAACTGGACACCTAGTGGTCTAGGAGCGACCGGACGTGTCCGGTCGATCTACCGAATGCGTACGGTGCAGCATCCGGTGCACTCGAGCAGCGTGTCCGGTCGATGCGCAGTCAACCCAATAATTGAGCCAACGGCTCTATTTCGTGGGGGCTTCTATTTAAGCCCCATGGCCAGCTCTAGCTCACTCTCTTTGCCATTTGCATTGACATAGCAGCCTTGTGAGCTTAGTCAAAGCCTTCCCACTCATCAACATCATTGATTCATTATCTTTGTGAGATTGTGAGTGAATCCAAGTGCATTGCTTGAGTATTTGCATCTAGAGGCACTTGGTGTTCGTGTTTCGCTGCGGGATTCGCTTGTTACTCTTGGTGGTTGCCACCACCTAGACGGCTTGGAGCAGCGAGGATCGTCGAGCGGAGGTTGGTGATTGTCTCCGGCTCCGATCGTGGTGAGTGTGAGGGGTTCTTGACCTTTCCCCGGTGGAGAGCCAAAAGATACTCTAGTGAATTGCTCGTGGCTTGTGTGATCCTTATCTTGTGTTGGTTGTGCAGCACCCTATTGAGGGTTTGGCGTGTGATGTCAATTAGCGCGTGAACCTCCAAGTGAGTGAATCGCCACAACGAGGACTAGCTTGCCGGCAAGCAAGTGAACCTCGGTAAAAAATCATTGTGTCATCATTTGATTCCGAGGTGATTGGTCTTCATTGGTATTCATCCTTGTGATTGATTGGTTTACTCCTCGACACAACGGTATAACCATCTTACTCATTCTCTTTACATTATCGTAAACTAGTTATCAAGGTCTTTAGTGTAGCTAGTTGTGAGAGCTTGTTAGTTTGGTTAGTGTGACTCTTTAGTTAGCCGTTGAGAGCATACTAACTTAGTGTAGTGACATAGCCATTGTGTGGTTAGAAACTATAGAAACTAGAATTATGGTAGGTGGCTTGCATTTTTAGTAGGCTAGCGCAACATTTGCTTCGCCTCATAATTGTCTAACCGGTTTGTTAAGTGTTGTTGTAGAAATTTTTAATAGGCTATTCACCCCCCTCTAGCCATTAGGACCTTACAAGTGGTATCAGAGCCGAGGTCACCGTGATTTGAGGCTTAACAACCTTCGGTATAAAAATGGCTCAAATCAACAACACCAAGAAGCCACCCCAATTTGATGGCTCAAATTATCCCTATTGGAAAGCTAAGATGACAACTTATATCAAGTCAATCAATAGAAAGGTTTGGAAGGTGGTAGAGACAAAGATTGAGATTGAAGATGAAGAGGCTCCCACCGCCGCCGAAGAAATGCTACTCCAAAATAATGACATTGCTCTTAGTGCCATCCATGATGCTTTGGATGATAGAACTTTTGAGCAAATCAAGAATATTGAGAGAGCTCATGAGGCATGGAAGAAATTGGAGGAATAATTTGAGGGCACTCAAGCCGTGAAGGGTGCAAAGGCATACATTCTCAAAGAGAAGTTTGCAAGCTTTAAGATGAAGGAGGATGAGAGTGTGCCGAAGATATTTCATAGGCTTCAAGTACTTGTCAATGATCTCAAAGCACTTGAAGAAGAGGTGAAGGACAAGGACTTCTCCCATAAGTTCTTGAGATGCTTACCTTCAAGATTTGGCACATTGGTCACTATTGTAGTGAGAAGTGGTTTGGACACCATGACACCAAACCAAGTGTTGGGAGATATAATGACCGATGATACATATAGAGATTATGATGAGAAGGAAGAAAAGAATGAGAAGAAAGATTTGAAGAAGAAGAGTGTGGCATTCAAGGCCACATCATCCAAGGGCAAGGCAAAGCAAGAAACATCAAGTGAAGATGATGGTTCATGGGATGATGATGATGATGAGAAGATGGCTCTCTTTGTCAAGATATTTGGCAAGTTCATGGTGAAGAAGGGCTACCGTGCTAGAAGAAAGAAATCTTCATCCAAGAACAAGGAAGAGTCAAGAATGTGCTTCAATTGTGGAAGCAAAAATCATCTTATTGCTCAATATCCATACAATAGTGACAAAGATGATAACAAGAACAACAAGAAGAAGGAGAAGAAGGAAAAGAAAGAGAAGAAGGACAAGATGACATTCAAGAAGAAGGGTGGTTCATATGTGGTCACTTGGGATAGTGATGCTTCCTCAAGTGATGATGATGATAGTGATGATGACAAGACCACCAAGAAGAAGGCACTTGCAAGCATTGTTATCAATGAGAAGCCTTCTCTCTTCGACACTCCATCATGCTTCATGGCTAAGGTAGGCTACTAAGGTACAAATTTGTGATGATGGAAGTGATGATGAACATGATAATGAAAATGATAGTGATAATGATGATGATGAACCTACTAAAGATGAATTATTTGACATGCTAGAAGATGTTAAAAAATACTTTGACATTAAGAGAAGGGAATGCAAGAGCTTGAATAAGGAGGTAAAAGCCCTTAAGCAAGCCCTTGATGAGCTCAAAGCAACTCATGAGATGCTAGAGGAAGCCCATGAGAAGCTTGGCAAGGCTCACAAGAAGCTTGAAAAAGCTCATTCCTCTTTGCTTAATGAGCAAAATAAAAAGAAGCATGTTGAGACTTGTGATGTAGGCTTAACTTGTGATATAATTGATGATTCAATATCTATGCCTATCATTGTTGCTCCCGCTAACCCTTCTTGTAGTACTTCTACTTTTACCTCATCTAGTAGTGATGGTTTCACTTGTGATGCCTCACTAATGATTGAGAATGAGAACCTCAAGAAGAAGGTCAATAAGCTCACTCACACCTTGGCTAAGGCCTATGGTGGTGAGGACCGTTTGCTTATGTGCTTGGGTAGCCAAAGAGCTTCTCTCTACAAAGAGAGATTGGGCTATACCCCCAAGAAAGACAAGGCGACCTTTCCTCACAAGACTAGTTTTATGAAGAACAATGGTCGGTTTTGCACTAGTTGTAAGCAAGTTGGTCATGTAGAGTAAAAGTGCATGAATAAGAAGTCACAAGCTAATGTATCCTTAATTAAGCTTTGATGCTTTCTATGTGCTTACCAAGGGTGCAAATGGTGTAAAGGCTAAGTTCATTAGTAAACTATGAATGGGCTCAAAGAAGAAAGCCATTTGGGTGCCAAAGAGCTTGGTCACTAACCTTCAAGGACCCAAGCAAGTTTGGGTACCTAAAAAGAATCGATCTTCTTTTATAGGTCAATTACAAAGTTAGAGGAAGGCATTGGGTTCTTGATAGTGGGTGCATTCAACACATAACCGGTGATAAAAGAATGTTCAACTCAATCAACACCAATGGCAATGATGGTTATGATAGTATCACATTTGGTGACAAAGGCAAGGTCAAAGGGCTTAGTAAGATTGCAATACCCAATGACATAAGCATTTTCAATGTGTTGCTAGTAGAGAGCTTGAACTTCAATTTGATATCAGTGGCTCAATTATGTGATCTTGGATTCAAATGCATATTTGGGGTAGATGATGTAGAGATCATAAGTGTAGATGGCTCTAACTTGATCTTTAAAGGCTTTAGATATGAGAATCTATACTTGGTTGATTTCAATGCTAGTGAAGCTAAATTATCTACATGCTTGTTCACTAAGTCTAACATGGGTTGGTTATGGCATAGAAGGCTTGGTCATATTGGAATGAAACAATTGAATAGATTGGTTAAGCATGACTTGGTTAAAGGCTTGAAAGATGTTGTGTTTGAAAATGATGAGCTTTGTAGCTCTTGTCAAGCCGACAAACAAGTTGGAAACACTCATCCTAAGAAAAGCATGATGAGCACTAGTAAAGCATTTGAGTTATTGCACATGAATTTGTTTGGGCCAACTCAATACACTAGCATTGGTGGAAACACATATGGCTTTGTGATAGTGGATGATTATACTAGATACACATGGGTATTCTTTCTAGTGGACAAAAGTGATGTGTTTGCAACATTCAAATCATTTGTCAAGGGCATTCACAATGAGTTTGAAACAACCATCAAGAGAGTTATAAGTGACAATGGTAGTGAGTTCAAGAACACTAGAATTGATGAGTTGTGTGATGAATTTGGAATTAGACATTAATTCTCGGCCAAGTACACTCCACAATCAAATGGCCTTGTTGAGAGAAAGAATAGAACACTCATTGATATGGCAAGGTCTATGCTTAGTGAGTACAATGTGAGTCAATCCTTTTGGACCGAAGCTATCAACACGGCTTGCTATTGTAGCAACCGCCTCTATTATCACCAATTGAAAGAGAAGACACCATATGAGCTCTTGAATGGTAGAAAGCCCAACATTGCAAGGTCTATGCTCGTTAGTTTGGTTAGTGTGGCTCTTTAGTTAGCCGTTGAGAGCACACTAACTTAGTGTAGTGATATAGCTATTGTGTGGTTAGAAACTATAGAAACTAGAATTATGGTAGGTGGTTTGCATTTTTAGTAGGCTAGCGCAATATTTACTTCGCCTCATAATTATCTAACCGGTTTGTTAAGTGTTGTTGTAGAAATTTTTAATAGACGATTCACCCCCTTCTAACCATTAGGACCTTGCACCGACGAAGATTCATAAAGCTTAGATCCCATCTGCTCTATAGATCCCCGCGGATGGCTGAATTGAGCACAGCGTTGATCTCAAACCACCAGGATGATGGATACGAGTCAAGCCGGTGCTAGGGTCGTTCTTGTTGGATTTAATTAGGTTTGTCCAATTTTTATTCAGCAATTAAATCAAACAAAATTCCAAGATCAAAGTTGTAACAATTCTGTAGCTCGCTGTGTTTTCTAGCTAATTAGCTAGGTAGACTTGCGGTGGGGTCACTTTATTCTGAATAGGTGAAAATTTAACCTATTTTTCTAGGAAGTGGATTGGTGTGTGTTGTATTCTTATGCTCGTTTCTCCTAATACAATGATACATGTGCCCTATTTGTTTAAGCTTTTGGCCACTTTTAGATACTAGCCTGTGGACTTCTCAACAGCCAAACGATTCCCAAAAGCCAATAAGCTAAAAGAGCTTCTGGCTTCCTAGAGTTTTTTTTTTTTTTTTTTTTTTTTTTGCTTTTAAAGATCCAGAATCTTCCTAAAAGCCCAAACCAACAGGCGCAAAACTCTCCTGCATCTTTGAAAAAAATAAAATGGTAGTGTAACCTGTGCGTGATAAGGTCGCATGGGAACAAAAAAAAACTTACTTGAGCTTCGGTATTGATACAAAACCTGCTTGCCTTTTAAGTCCGCGGTGTCCTATGAAGACAACAATATTTTAGAGAGGCTTCTCATGATTTAAACTTGCAGCAGTTTATATAAACATGATCAAATAACATTTGTTTCAAGAGATACGTAAATCACACTTTTTACTTGTTACATAGATAGCTCGTGTAATACATTATATGACGTGGGTTATGTGGGAAGTATTCCCTCTGTTCCAAATATTAAGTTGTTTTTGTTAAGGTATAATAGTCAAAGGGCATTAGTGTAATCTCCCTAGTCTAGGATTTCCCTCATGTACTCTATATATTGTCCTCTTTTGGACCTTAAAAGTATCAATCCAGTTCAGTCTCCCTTTATTTGTAACAGTTTTGGCTTTATTAGGTAAATAAAAAAACTATGTACATAGGAAAACCAAAATGATTTACACTTTAGAACAACAGAGGGAGTATTGGGTCTTTCATTCAGGATTCCATGTTATAGAAATGCTACTAAGAGAGGGGCTGAGAAGGAAAGAAAAAAACAAATTTTCTTTCATGTGCTAAAATTAATATAATAGTGGCCTGGTGCAAGCGGTAGAGTCTTACTGCCTGTGACCGGAAGGTCCCGGATTCGAGTCGTGGTCTCTTCGCATTGCACAGACGAGGATAAGGCTTGTCACTAACACCCTTCCTCAGACCCCGCACAGCGTGGGAGCTCTCTGCACTGGGTACGCCCTTTAGTACAAGACATGGGAAAAAAGGATAGGAAGTATATGAGTGGTAAATTGGAAGATATGCCGGGTAGTCAGATTAGTCCTTCCACATCCACATAGAGTGAGTAAAGGAATATAAACTAATGGAAAGAAGAAGCAATGTAATATTTTAGGTGAAAGATAGTAAATTGTTCCGAGAAGCATTGTGTACACGCACATTGCTTTTGCAGATGACAACACAAGAATAGGATGACCAGTGTGATAGTATGTACCTGGCTTATAGGTGAGCTGTTGGCAATATTATTCATCTTACTTAGTTCATTTAAGGCGGATGTATCAAACTTGTTCAGTTCATCAAGAATCTCGCTTATAGTAGGCCTTTTCTCTCGATCAGCCTCCACGTACACATCTTAATGCTATTTCAATGCATGTCTGAATTTCTTTTCTCAAACGACGGGCTGTCTTAATTTCTTGTGATGTATGTGCCGGGATTGTTTCCTGAAACCTCTTACACCAGTTTCCATGTACCTGCGATATTGACACATAATTACAGAAAAGCTTAGGTGGCATGACTGCAGCACAGGTAAGACAACAAATATTTTGTTGCAAAAAGGGACTGGTATTCAATTAAGACACAGCAAGTTTGTTTCCTACAAGCTCAATAAATCGTTGGGAGGGCATTTCATCGCTTTTTGTGTAGCCCTCAGGTCCTGCAACTATTTGTATGATGATAACACCCAAGCTGAATATGTCAAACTTGTTTGTGATTTTGTGGCTCGTGATGTACTCTGGTGGCATGTATCCACTGCACGGTATGAAAATACAGTTATATTTTTAATAAAAAAAAGTTGGTAACAGAAGTTTATTGTTCTCATGAACAGTTAACTTACCGTGTTCCTATAACTTTTGACGTGACATGTGTTTGTGTTGAATCAAAGAGTCGTGACAAACCAAAATCCCCTATTTTAGGCACCATGTCCTCATCCAGCAATATATTCCCAGGCTTTAAGTCCAGATGATAAACAGGATGATTAGATCCATTATGAAGGTAGTGTAAGCCCTCACAAATCCCCTTAATTATTTTGTAACGTGTGCACCAATTTAATCCGTGGGATTCATCTGTAGAAGCATGTATAAAGTGCACTATTGAAAGAAGTAAATTGCAGAGATTACAAACAAAATCTTTTTTAAAGGGCTACATACAAAATCTTACTATTACTAATTATAGGCTACATTAATTCTCACTAGATATGCTAGAAAGAAAAGATCATTCAAAAAATTCTCAAGATAAACAAAAACATCTAGCCTTTAGTTTGGTATTATGTAATCATTAGTGCTAATAATAGCTATTAGATCTATTATGTTTTATAAAAGAATCACCTACCTTTGCCATTATGAAAGAAATTTCAAAATTAAATTACCCACACTTGCATTAATAAAAGATTATTCATAATGACCCTCAAACTTTGTATCTATACCCAACTCTACTATTATGAAAGATAATTTAAAATAACTTTATCATATTTTCACGAATTACCCACATATGCCATTATAAAAAATAATACAAATTAATAAATTTGCATTTAAATTACCAATATATGCCATCATGAAAGAGATTAGAAAGTAAACCTTTTAATTTGTATATAAATTATCCACCTATGCATTGTAAAAAAATAACAAAAATATCTCTCAAATCCACATGTAAATGCTAATATAACCTATAACGAAAAAATAATTCAACATCCATATATTTTTAAGTTACACACTTTGTACGTGCTTAAGTTAAAAGTAAACATAATATTTCACCATGTAGATCAAGTAAATATGTACGCATTAGATAAATATTTATTTTAATATCTTATGAAGCATGGAAAAAATATGTAAGAAAGCGCATAGAAAGGACTAACAATTTTTAGTTATATCAATACTCCATGGTAATAAATTTCCTAAGTTATCTTAAATAAGTTTATACATTTTAAAGAAACATTATGTCATAGCAATATTAGCAATTTAATTTAAACACTATATTATAAAATAATACTACTAACACATATTTTTTTTTGCTATGACAAATCCAACATTTAGAGTGCCATGGTGCAAGGAAAAACTACTATTTGAGACATTGTAAAAGCCAATGGGGTAGCCTTGGGCATATAATATTTCTTAATAAAATAAAAAAGAATTTTGAATAAATGATACATAAGCAATAGTGTTTGAACTTAATACATATTGCGCATGAAAAAAAAAATTCTATAAATTCTAACCAGAGTTCCCATGTAGAGCCTCCACGTTAAGCCTCACAAGACCCGCTATAATAATAAAAAAAGATTCTAGAAATTCTCAAAAATATCAAAAACGTCTAACCATCAATTCAGTAGACTCTAATCACTATTGGCAAATTTCAAATGACTGGTTATGCCATCCTAATAGTTAAGAGTGCAGGTTATGATATCAAATCCCTATTATTTAAAAAGTACAAAGGATGGAATAAGAACAAGAACTTCAACTTAACTTGAGGATAAAAAATCTGTAGCAAACCAGATAAAATTTGAAAAAACAAAATTTAGATGCACGACATCATAATATATGAGCTGCAACAAGAGCCACCATAATTGAAGATAAGGTTTAAACGTAATGCATATTGAATATACACAAAGATGTTGTGCAAAAGAAAAAAACTATGGATATTAATGAAAAACATATAGATCAATAATTAGTAAGTTCGTTATGATCGTGTAAAGACTACAAAGTATCTATTATGCCTATTATGTTAGAAAATAAATAAAGAAAATACAATTTAATATAAACATTTTTATTAGTAAGCGGCATTAAGCAATAATTGATACTTAATATCTTCTATAAAATTCTAGCCATGCAAGAGCATGGTTTGATGGACGGTCTAATTTGAGAACCATCATACCTGAGAGATGGTTTTCAAGGCTTCCACCCTGCAAGTATTCAAAACATAGAATTCTTTCTTCCACTCCAGCAAAAATGACTTCTCCATTGTGCTCAACAAGTTCGTGTCGTATTTCGTAGCAGTAGCCAACTAACCGTACAATATTTTTATGTTGAGCCCTCATAAGGTTAGTACATTCATTCTTGAATTGCTTGTTATTCTCGAGTCCTGGTTGCTGGATGCGGTAAAGCTTCTTTACAGCAATTTCTTCCCCATTGTCCAATACTCCCTATTGAATATATTTTGTTAATATAATATGGTATGAGTTCTTGTAATTTGTGGATGCAAGTGATAATCATACCTTGTAAACTACTCCACACCCACCATGACCAATTATGAGATTAATAGAAAAACCATCCGTAATATGCCTTAACGTCTGGAGTGTAAACTCCATTGGCATCACACTGGTACGCTGTAACTCGGTCTCCATGGTACTCTGTCTCCTATAGGGGAAAAAAGTTAGACTTTCGCGTCCTAACTCACTAATAATAACACAGTAATCCTTTGTACAAGGTAAGAGCAAACATGGGCTTTACTATATGGTACTCCCTCCACTCCAAATTATAAGTCGTTTTGACTTTTTTTACATAGAATTTTCTATGTATTTAGACATACACTATATCTAGATGTATACCAAAATAAATGTACCAAAAAAGTCAATGTGGCTTATAATTTGGAACCGATGGAGTGTTATTAAATGAGTATGGATTGCCCATTTAGATAGATCTGGAGAAATATTATCATGTATTACCTTATAACACAAGAGCAACTTCGAGGGTCTCTTTATATCATTCTGTATTGATAGGAAATGAGATTTTATTGACATTTTCAATCTTGAACTAGGAGATCTCTAGATATCCATGTCCTCTATTTCTGGTTTCTTGCTTACCGAGAGCGGAGCTGGTTCTCTAAAGTGAGGAACAAGATATAAAGAAATTGTTCAAGGGTGGAATTGCTCTCGGTCCAAATAAGGATTTAGAGTGGTTTATAAGAAATTAAAAAACATTGAATATAAGAGCTCCAATTACCTCTCGGCGGCCACATCACATCCTTCT
The DNA here is from genome assembly GCA_904845875.1 of Miscanthus lutarioriparius. Lineage (NCBI taxonomy): Eukaryota > Viridiplantae > Streptophyta > Magnoliopsida > Poales > Poaceae > Miscanthus > Miscanthus lutarioriparius. The sequence goes on from CAJGYO010000010.1 coordinate 55,280,432, forward strand.
GCATATGGTTGATTTTTATTTTGCTTTTTTTTGTTACCTTCTACAAATATTAAGTGATATATCCCTTCTAAAAATCAGTGAGTCATATTTGAATTGACTTTACTACTGTATTGCCTTGTAGGAGCTAATTAGAGCACTGTAGTAAGGCCCGCTTGCATATATTTACTGAGGATGGGGCATGTCCTGTATCAACCGTTCACCAATTGAGATACTTATTAGACACTCAGGCTAGTGCACATGTTGCTAAAATTTACAATCTACATGCTTCATTCTAATAAATTGTAAGTCGTTATGGCTTTTCTATATGTACATAGCTTTTGTTATGTATCTATATATTATATATGTATCTAAAAAAATCAGAATGATTTACAATTTAATACAGGGAGTAGCATATGTAATGGGAACATGGATAACTTTGTAAGCGCGTACCACCAAGGTAGTTAATTGGACAAGTCACTAGCTTTGTGATATCAAGAAACACGGTTAAAATTTGTCTTGACTCTTGAGAAAAGCTACTTACAAAATTTTTACTGCACCGGGGCTAACCTGGGGGTGGCCTGCTTGCAGGGGGGGTACGACGGAGGCGTCAAACAGAAGACAAGCGAGCTTGCTCGGAGCTTCACGGAACAGGTACCCAGGATCTCGTCCAGCTCCCAGCAGTCCTCGATGGTGTTGTGCTGCAGTACTTGGTTTCTGGCATCTCTGATCAACCAGCTTCCGCGTTGGCGTTGGTGTTGGTGTTGTGTTGGACGCGTATCCACACTGTTGAACTTTTAATTCTGCTTGGCTGTTTCCGGGTAACAACCACGCCATTTGTCTGGCGCCGTCGATTGAGACTGTTTCAGCCTAGCAGCTGTAGCCTATTTCTAGTCTACAATAATATCTGAAGTATGTGCGGTGGGTGGTTGCCTGGATGGGGACGGAGGGATAGGACCGCAAGTTGCCAAGTCACCACCTCCTTCCTCTCTGGAGCAGGACGAATGGCCTCTGTTACCAGCGCGGTTCATGATCTGCCAACTAAGCGGGCCATGGGCCTAGTTGGCCTCGGTTTTATCTGGGTCTTTTATTTTGTGTCGGGTGCTTCTTCTTTTTAGCTCTGGTGTCACTGCTAACCCGGCCAGATCAAATGAAATGGCACGTAATTGTGAATTAAAAAAGTTGGCAACCAGATGTGATCTAGGTATTACTGACTCACTGATTGCTTCAGCTTTGTAAAAGGCACACGGCAAGCGCATCACTAGGTTTGATTTGACCCCTGTTCCTGCTGTTAATTAGACAAATCAAGTATTGCTTTAATGTTCTTCATTCATGTGGCTCCAGAATATACATGACCTGTTCCTTTCTATTGTTGGACTGCATGCATGCCGTGTAACCCATATATGCAGAGTCGGCTGATCAATCAACAATCATTATATCTATTGCGCCTTTCGCCGCCATGTGCAACAACACTTTCAGTTGCACCATTCAAGCTGCTTTTTATGCTACTAACCAAAAAAGTAGGGTGGAAGTTATGTACATGGGGGAAAAGAATCAATGAACCGTTTTGTGACAAAGCTGAAAACCAAAACCACAAAAATGTTTACATTGTCCCAGTTTTCTGTATGTGATATACAAATATATGGTTGAACTGCATTTCGGAAGATGGTTGCCGTCGTCCGCTAAGGGCTGTTAGGTCAGGTCCTCGACATCCGACGGTTCATCTTTCGCGAGGTTCGCCTCATGGCGGGAGAGCTCCCAGAGGAGCTGCTCGATGCCCAGCTTCCTCAGCTCGTGGATGCCTTGCTCAACTGCCAGAATATAATAATGCTCAAGGTATAAGTCATTTCTGGCCAGGATTGATTTTCACGATCAACAACACCGTTATGGCTTCGATGTTCAGTGTGACACCAGCCACAAGCATAATATAAGAAAACTAGCAAAAAGAAAATTATACCATCCACAGCGTCATGTGACGTTGGTTGCTGGCCGTGTCGATCGATCCACATCTGCAATCGCTCCTCAGCAATATCCTCTTCCACGTTGTGGGTTTTAGCCCTCCTCCAGAAGTAGATGAGCCAAGCCTGAGCAGTGGCATCAGAGTTGACGGTCACCACATAAGAACATTAGCATTTACATAATCTCGGCATCTGGCATGTTGTACTTCTTTGGTCTATATAGCCAAAGTCTATTGAACAACTTTTTTCTGTAACTCATACTGTGCATCCTCATGCAGCTCATTTTTCTGCTCTACAAAACTGACTGTAATTATGATATGCGACACTTCATTTTTCCTTTTCTTAATACATTGGCCTTAGGCCACCAAGGCAACAACCAAGAACTTCTATTCTAGCCACATTTATACTAAAACACGCAAGACTAAAGGAATAAACTCACAAGGGATGACACAGTCACCATGAAGCAAAATGAATTTTATTAGTAATTAACTTGGCACAGAATTAACCAACTTGCTGATTGAAGTCAGGCTCAGAGAAAAAGGAATAGGGACGGTACCTGCTTGAACAGTACATCTTCTTCCTCCTCCTTGCTTAGGTCTGCACAAGTTAGATTAAGTATTGGTCATGAATTTGTAACGTTTCCCAACAGAACAAACATGGCACTGGGTGATGCTACAGCTAACCAGCCAACTAATGTTGAAAGAACATCACTCGTACAGCTAGCTATTAATATGATGGTTACAGAAAACAGAGAGATAACAGTACCAAATGCTTCAGTGAATTTTTCATCCCCAGATGATTTAATATCTGCATATGTGAAACACCAAACCATAAACGTGAGTTAGCTTCTCAGATGGCCAATTAAGGAATAATGTCAACTGATCAATTGATGATTCATAATATAATGATCTTTTATGCAAAATATTCTTGGTACATTATTAATAACAAATAGGAAAAGCAACAGAAGAAACCTGGATCAGCTGCTCCAGCAACATTTGAACGATGGTGTTGGGCAAGGGCAAAAAGTACCGCATCCTCAACCTCCAAAAAATAATTAGGAGCATCAGAAAAGTGACAACAGAAAAAAGGTAAATGGCAAAGTTTGATCTAGAAAATCTTCAGCACCAGGCTACCTAAGGTGCTGAGAACTGCTGAATGTATATTATGAATAATAAATATGGATGAAAGCCTAGTTAAAAAAGATAAGCACCTTCAGGAAAGCTAGTTCTTGAAGTCCTTTATCAACAGCAAGCATGGTTTCTACGTTGCCTTCCCCTGCTGTAACAGTCAAATCATGAACAAGCTTGTCTACGTCTTCCAAACCATTACTTTCTGTTTCAGATCCATTCTTAGCTCTCTGTCCAGCCGATGTTACATACTCAAACGGAAGAGGTGCAAGTGAAGACCAGTATTCATGTTTTGACATTGAGATATCTGGATAAATGCCTGCAGAATTGCAAGAATTTACTCAGAAAAAAACAAAGCATCAATTGGTAAATACGTTACGATATGGGGAATTCGGTCACTGCTTTCTGACAGGAGTTTAGAAACTAAGGAAACATAACAGTGTTACTGTGAACTCAAGAATGACAGGAATTTTAGGAAGACTGATGTTATAGATCCCCACATGCTAACAAAACCAGCATTCAATTGAATTCGTTGCAAAAATAAAAAGGTTGTCTTATTCTGAATTTACCATATTGGACAGCCAAGCCCCAATAACGGGCTAACCAACACCTCTTCATGACAACCTCTTCCTGTACAATAATTATGTGCTTCAAATCAGCACTTCCACAAGCAACTAGACATTTATGCTTGGTTGAATCTTTGGATAAAAGGAAAAATGATAGAGGAAATTAACCATTTCTTCTTTGCTTAAGATCATCCTGCGTGTCATTGTACGTAACTCTTGTGTTTCGGATTCAGCTTCTTTGAGTTTCTTCACAGCAGCAGATGCTTCTTCTCTTGCAGACTAGAACAGAAAACAACATTATTGACAACTGATAGTTGAACTCATAATGTTCCTTATTGTAGGGCATAGGCTAGCACCTTACCTGTAGCTGTTGTTGAAGAGTGGTGAGTTCCTCACTTTTACCATTCTTGGATATAAGAGCTTTTCTTATCTCTTGCTGTTTTTAAATCAGGGAAAAAAATATGTATGAACACCATGTCCTCTTGTAACACCTACCAGCTGAAGAAATTTCCTAGAGTAGCAATTATTCTATCAAAACTTAGATTATATAAAGTATGGATTCGGGCCACTTCAAACAATGAAATGAGGGAATTCTAATGCATCATCCATCACACTTCTAGAATGGATAGCAATGTTATTTAACATGTGTTCAGTTCCATTTCAGAAAAATCCAATTGATCACTATTAGCATAAACAGATAAACATGCAAAATTAAACTTGTACCTCCTTTCTTACAAGCATCTCCTCCCTCCTGCATCCATAAGTTGGAAGTCATGGATAATGTGATAGGGGAAACAACGTGTAAAATATCCAAAAATACACTCCAAATACCTTTTCATAAGTTTTACTTCCATATAACCCATCACCGAGATTAGCAACCTGGAGATATTGCAGACAACAAAGATATAAAATGGATATCATATGTGCTCTACATAATCAAATTATCCAATCACAATGGTCACATGAACGAAGTAATGCAAAAGCAAATAATTTAAACTCAATCCTGACTGAATGAACTTTCATATTTGGAGAGGCATCATTTAGAAGTAAAAACTACGCTTATGGAAAATGGTAGTATGATACTATAATAAATTTGTTAGAAAAGGCTGGTATAACCTCTTGATTATGCCACTATACAATAATACAATCTTAACACTACAAGTACCGATTGAACACTTGAAAATGTATACTATGAAGCAATAGTATGATGCATGTTGAGAAACTCATCAAGCACAGTATTAAAATTTCAGATCTCTGAATGAAGCTGCATAACTATTAATTATATCAAGTTTTACAATACGAATGAAGCAGAATCTGGGACAGTCATACCAGATACTTGAAATGCCAAACAGAATACCTGTTTCTCAAGCTCCGTTGTCCGGGCTTCAGATTGTCTAAGTTTCTCTTCTGCTAGCCCAAGCTGAATTCGGAAGAGTATTACATAAGTTTAGTATGAAACGAAGATACTTCTATTTTCTGATTCGTGGAATCTGTTAGAATACAAGTAAGAACCATAGTGCACCTTCTCCAGAAGATTTACGTTCTCATCTTTTAGCATTTCAAGCTGAAAAACAAAAGCAGCATTTGTCAGATTTCTTAATTGGAAAAAGTTATGTCACTATTACTGACGAAAGCCCTGTGTAAGTTCACTAATTGTTCTGTAGAAAAGCATCTGAAAACTATAGAATGTAGAAGGTGTGATCAGTAGTAAGCTTTGCGACAGACCTCTTCTGTTAGTGTTGAACTGTCATGTGAGTCCCGTGACCGTGCGGACTGGGCAAAAGTGGGATCTGGATAAACAGCCCTACAGCATGGTGAAATATCAACTGTTAATCCCAGCAATCTCATTACTACTTATAGAGTTATAGATAGACTACAATTATATCAGTAATGATGAAACATACTGAGAAGGAAGTCAGACTAATTTCCTATGCAATGAATACATTAGCAACATTATGATGAACATTAACAGCAGAAAAAAGTTTTTCTGATTAAAATATTCATACTTTCGAGGAAAACTAAATATAAAAAGATAGGAACACACTTGTCTATGCCAAGAGAAAGGCATTGGGTCTATGAAAAAGGACATTCCAAAGCAATATTTATAAAGGAACATAAAAATTCTATGCAATCAAGAAGTGAAGAAAGTGGCTTGTCTCTCAAGTACAATGTATGAAACTCTACAATCTAAATATGTAGCAGAAAAAACATAAGTCGCAACTATGAACTGGGGCATAAAATCGTTAATAGAATGAGAGCGGCATCTGTTTTCAAGAGACGTGCTGGCAATATGACAATGAAATAGCAAGAGAATTATCTCAAAAAAGCTTGACAATTCACCTTCTATCCTTAGGTGTCCCATTGGGAATTTCCACAGCTTGTAGAGGCCTCACACTAACGCCAACTGGAGGTGCAAAGGTTGACCTTCCTGTTGATGGTGCACGATTTGCTGCAGCTGAGTCCACACCATTCCGACCTAACTAGGTAAACAATGACAGAGGAAATAAGGTGCGCCGTTTCATAGGTGACCGAAATATTCGAGAACAAGGCTTGCTTCAGCATCTGAGATTGCAAGTAGTTTCTTCAGAATATTAAAAAAAAAAGAAGTTTAGCCTACCCCAACTTGTTTGGGACTTAAAAGCTTTGTTGTTGTTGTTGTTGTATTTTAAAAAAAGAAGTTGAAAGAAGTAATACTTTTCTGGATCAAGAATTAACTTCTCATATCTCCTTAACTTCATGTTCACATGAAGCAAAAATATAAATTGTATCAAAAGGAAACATCAAAGCAGCAGCAGCATGAAACAAGAATGTACAGCAAGAAACAACAAATTTAACAATACCATGTTTTTAAATAACTATATCTCGAGTTACCAGTAATGAAAAGTTGTGGGACAAGGAAAAACAATAACAGCAATGCAATCAATTATCAGTCACCAGTAACTGAAATAAACTGAGAACAGACCCGAATCACAACTTCAGCAACTACATTCTCCAGTGGCTTGTATGGCATATGCTTTGTATCGTATAAATTGTTCATAGTTTAAAAATTAAAACAAAATATTGTTATAATCTTTTGGTTCCAAACAGAGTATCAAGCAGAGCATATGAGAGCAAAACAGTACTAATACTTTTTCCAGACTTGTTTCTTTCTTTGCTATAGCTAAATTCCGAGTTGTTTCAAACGAATTGCTTGAGATAACAAATGGTAAGCTATCATCTTTGACATTACTTATCGCGGGCGAATTGCTCCTGCTCCGGTCCCTGGCGACGACGGCCGCCAAAGGCTTGGGCAACGACACTGCCTCATCCCCACCGTCCTCACTCCCTCGGCTGCTCCACCGCCCGACGCTCTCCACGTCAGAGTCCACGCTCGACGCTACCTCAGACACAACTTGCTTCACGCCGACGTCCCGCCTCGACCGCCGACTAGAGGGCCTTGTGGCAGGCAGGCTGGCAGCAGCCACGGTCTCTGACGCTTGCGGCGCTACCGTCGGTTGCGGCGCTTCTACAGACCTCGTCGCGCTTGAGCTCCGCCCGCCGCGTGCCAGCAGCTGAAGCGGCGTCTCCTCTTCCTCCTCCTGAACCGCCACGCGTGACCTCGGTGGAGGCGTTGCGCCGCGGGAGACCGGCCTCCGAACGACCCGCGGGTCCGTCAGCCGCACCGGCGCCTCTATCGTCTCCTCCTGCTCGCGCTCGCGGCGCACGGCACGCTGTTCCTCCTCCTGAGCCGCCACGCGTCTCACCTCGGTGGACCTCGGTGGAGGCGTCGCGCCGCGGGAGACCGGCCTCCGTACGCTCCGCGGGTCCGTCAGCCGCACCGGCGCCTCTACCGTCTCCTCCTGCTCGCGCTCGCGGCGCGCGCCACCCGCTCGCGGCCGTGCCGCGCCCGCGCCCGTTCCATCGACCGCGCCGCGGCGAGAGGTGCGCGCCGCGGCGGTGTCCGTGTCGTCAAGAGCGTCGTGCCCGCTCCCGCTCCCGTCGCGGCGCAAGCGCGCGGGGACTCCCTCGTCCCGTCCTCCGCCGCCGCCCTGCGCGCCGCGTCGGAACGGGGAGGAGTTGGTGGAGGAGGATGCCGACGTGGCGCCCGACGGCGGCGCGGGGTTGCGGCGGTACTGCTGGAGCGAAGGCAGAGGGGCGTCGAGGATGATACTGAACTCGCCGGCGGCGCCTGCGTGCGCGAGCATCATCTCCTCCATGCGCGCCATCGCCTGCGCCGCGGCCGCGCGGCGCTGGTCCGCCGCCGCGCCGGAGGGCCCCGGCCGCCGCATGTGGCCGCCGCCGCCGCGGGGCGCGTCCATCGGCGTTGGGGTGGGTGGCCGCCTAACCGCCGCCTCGTTGACTTTGGTTTGACGTTCGCGTTCCGCCTTGTGTCTTGGTTCGAACTTCGAACTTCGAAGAGAAAGAGAAGCCCGCGGATTTGCGGCTTTGGCCGTTTCGACGAAGGTGGGCGGAAATGTTGGAAAGGGAAAGGTGTGCGCGTCGGTTTGCACCCTGTCCGTTTGATATTTGTAAATTATTAATTACCCATTGTTATTTATAGTAGTTTTTGCCTTGTATTTTTTTTCTTTTCATTTATATTTTAGTGAATTTTCTCTTGATTTATTTTAGTGATATTCTTTACAACATGAAATTACAGGAGATGCTAACACTTCGATTCTGACTTTTTACTTCCTTTCATACGATGTATTGCCATCCGATCAACCATAGGACCAGAAATAATCTTCTTCCTCCTCTTGACGAGGCTACATTCTACTCAACATTCGCTCAATCCATGGTGCTGCCTTCCAACCACACTAAGGCTCCATTCGCTTCGCTAAAAAAATAAGCCGAAATACTGATCCGGCTAATTTATTGTGAGAGAAAAACACTGTTCCGGCTGAAAAAGACGGATTATAAGAGAATCGAACAGGGCCTAAACATTTATTTTTGTTCTCCCCCATCTTTCACATCGCTTATCGCCTATCCTTCATCATCACGGTTAATGACGCGTCTCCTTGGTGCTCTGTCCAGCGTCACACCACAATGTTTGGAGCCTCCTTAAGCTCCATTCCAATTTCTAAGTTCTAGAACTACAAATCAGACCCAAACACCCCCAACAATTTAGATGTTGGTTGAGTTGACCACGAAGTGTTTGAGATCAACTCGATCAACAACCCTAGTGCCCAACAACATGCTCAACGGACAATGTTGTTTTCGAAGTCATTCAATCGCCCCATGAGTTGCATCGAACTTAAAAAAACACTTCAAGGATAAATCTCCTTTATTAGTAATTACCTCAATTATCCCATCGATCATGTGAGGCGATAAAGATGTCGAGGACCTCCACCACTACAAGGACGATGTGAGGATGCTAATGCTAGAAGTTGGACACATAGTAATCACCCTTATCTCCCATGGCATCGTCCTAAAATCTAATCATTGTAGTTGGTAGAGGCCACATATGTGAGAATGTGCACATATTCATGTGTTTCCCCTGAAACAGTAGCATACGTCAGAGCAAAGACGACAAGCCAAAGAGTAACTAGCTCTATGACAGCGTGAACCACTTAGAACAAAGACGACAAACTTAAAAGCTAAATTGTAGATCTAGAGCCACATGGTGGGATCCCTCACTCTTGTCTCCAGCAAGGTCAGTGGTGATAGAGAAGAGAGGGGTCCAAAATGGATCGCTTTTCACCTTTGTCTCGCTTGACCCAGCGGTTTAGGGGCGGTCAAAATGTGGTTAGAAGGTTACCAATGAGATGAATGAGCAAGGTGTATGGACTACATCGTGGACTCATTCCATCTGAGCATGTCATTTTCACCTTAGAGTACCCAATGCGTGTTTCCTTGAATTTGATGCTCCAACCAACTTATCACAAGCGATCCTTGATTTCTGTTTGTGTTGTAATGTTCAAGCAGGTAACACTACGTGAAAAAAGATTTATAGCAACGGCACAAATTTTTTATAGAGGCGGCTGGTGATGGAGCCGCTCCTACAGTGACGTGCTGAGGAGCCCAGAGACCAACCGCCCCTACAAATAAAACAGTAGGAGCGGTTGGTGATACGAGCCACCCCTATAAATGGGTCTGATTTGTAGATGGCTCACTCACTCACCAGCGCCCAGTATTAGTATTTGTAAAGGTATTTGGTGATTCAACAAATCCTACAAATGCCCGAGCGACACCAAACGAAAATATCATCTGCCCCCCCCCTCTCTCTCTCTCTCTCTCTCCGTCTCGACTCTTCCTTCCCCTCCCTCTCTCTCTCTCTCCCTCGCTCGTTGTCCCGCGCCGCACCCTCCCTGTCCTCCGAGCCCCTCCTCCGTCTCTCCCCCACGCCGCCCCTCCCTCTCCCCCACACTGTGACCCTCCCTCTCCAGCGGAGGCGCACGGCGTCGCACCCCCCCTCCTCCAGCGCCGGCAGTCGCGCAGGGGGCCGTCCCTTCGAGCTCCGGCACGCTGCTGGAGGCCGCATGAAGCACATGGTGGCGGCCACCACCAGATCCGCCGAGGATGAGCTCGATCCGGCGAGGATGAGCTCGATCCGGCGAGACCGGCCAGACGGCAAGAAGCCGCCCGCGCGCTGCCGGCTGGGGTTCGTCGCCCACCGGCAACAAGCTCTGCCGGGTTCTCCGACCACGCTGACGGCCGCCGCTCCTCCCAGCCCCTGGGTTCGATGCGCGTGCCCCGATCCGATGCCACAGTAGTTAGGTGCCGACCGATGACGCGATCTGTGGGAGTTCGAGTTCGATGTGGGCTCTAGAGGGATAGATCCGATGTGTCGGATGTATTTGTTCTGTTGAGGCGTTATGGGTTCGATGTCTAGTGGGTGCAACGGTTATTATTGCTAGCCTTTGTGATTTCAACCGGTGGTTGTGTGGCGATTTGATTCCCCACCAATAATTAATGCAAATAAAAGTAAAAAGCTGGTTGGTGAAGTGATGGTTTCATGCAATTCATGTGGGTTAGTGAAGTTAGATGCCCAATGCTTATCAATTATGATAGGAAATCTTACATTTACATCGGTCTTGAGATTACTGTACAACTTACCTACGCTTATTATAATATATCATCTTATTCGCAATCTATGTTTATGTTTCATAGTTCGTGTTGTGTGATTAGCATCTGAAGTAAGCCGCATGTTGGCATTTGATTGTTTGGCGGTTAAGGCTTCTTTTGACTAAGTGCTAGGTGCATTTTCTTTTGACCTATAGTTGGATTAGTTTTCTTTGCTTGTGGGGTGATGGAGCTGTGTCAATCTTTGCCAACCTTTGTACCGCTTAGTACCATGGTTTACAATTATTATAGTTTTTGTTGTTTGTGTTCATAATTACTGAGCCACGACTTTTTGAATTATTTCTTTTTTTCTCTAGCACGAGACACAATCACATGAGAGATCATTTAGGTGAACCATTTTGCTTATATATACTAGTTTATTAGGCATTTATAATATTTCTACAACTTAATTTAGTCAACAAACTAACACATCCAACTTTGAATCTTGGAGTTCCATAGTCGATTCATTAGTGGTATTCCTTGATATTCCTAAGTGCCTAATTTTTTGAAAAACTTAGTAACTAGAACTCTTTGCGGTTCCATAGTCATGCACCACTTGAGGTGTTTATTAGTGACTTTGTGTTGTATTTGTTGGCTCTTCATCGAGCATACCAAAACATGAATTATATTACGATTCTTTTGGTAGTTTACTCTGCTAGTTTCAAGGGATTACGGAAATTGGTGCAATATTTTGACCAAGCACCTCCACAACAGGCACTTCCTATTCTCTGCTTCTTTGGTGCTATCCCCTGGTATGATTCATCTTTACATATATTTATCCATAATTGGAATTACTCATTTATGATTAGTTAATATGCGTACAAATTAATAAAATGATATTTAAATTGTTCTTTAAGCTTTATATATCAATGTTAATATATAAACTAGTGGTTCTAATAAGGTCTTGAACTTTATTATGCCTAAGATTCTTTAGCGAGTTTGGCATTTGGCAACTCCGCTCTAATCAACTGTCTCCATAAAGAGTTATTCTTGTTAGGAATCAGATTTCTTACGTATAGAAGAACTAATTTCATTTTGTGGAGGACACTCTACGGTTTGATATCTTGTTCGTCTTCATATCAGCATGTGTTACATTTTTGGTAGTTTCATAGTTTGATTTTCTTGAAACAATATGCTACAGCTGATTGGAGTTTTGAGGAGAAAATATGATTTTCATAAATTCTTACGTTGATGAATTGCAGTCGACTTCCTGGTGTCTTTGCTCCAATTACGGGGTTGGGGTGCTTCCAAACTTGTATAATTTGGCTGCTTTGGACAGGTAATCCATGTGTTTCCTTTTTGGGTTTTTAATTTGAGTTTCAACCATGAATGGTCATTCTGTCATGATCTGGCATCCAAATTTGATAATCAACTGTCCTTGTTTCTTGGACACACTTGTATCTTGTATTATTTGATCATGTTTGTTGTTTTCTAATTTTGCTTGCCTTGCATCAGTTCAACCCCCCTGTTATTCAGCCACAAGCCATGACACAACAGGCTACGCGACATGCTCGGCGTGTCTATGTGGGTGGACTTCCTCCAACTGCTAATGAGCAGGTAATTACTTGGATAGCTTAATTTTTTTTTCACTTGTTCCTATTTGATCTTCTATATCCTTACCAGTTCATTATTTCATACAGACCGTTGCCATATTCTTCAAAGGAGTTATGGCTGCTATTGGAGGAAACACAGCTGGTCCAGGTGATGCTGTTCTTAGTGTCTACATAAACCAGTGGTCAGAACTTGGTGTACTCAGTAATTTCTATACATTCCTATAGTGGTTTAAGGCAAAGATGATGCAATCTGCCTTACTTTGTATTTCTATTTTTTTCTTAGTCTGAGTTCTTTGTGTGCGGTTATGGTATGTTTGACGAAATTATGAAAATTCCCTTTCCATATAAAAATGGTTTGCTCCATATGTAAATATATCTGACATAGTTAAAGTTCATATGGTTTTGAGGTAGAACAAGGTTGGTTAGTTTACTTGTTTATCTTTAATGCTAATTGAAAAATATATGTTCTAGTCGAATTTAAATTATAAATTTAATTTTTTTTGCGAAAAAATAATTTGTAGGGACGGTTGGTACTGTAGCCGCCCCTGCAAATTGATTTGTAGGGACGGTCTGAGAACCGCCCCTACAAATCATCGATTTGTAGCCACCCTTTCATAGGGGCGGCTGGCAAAACCGCCCCTACAGATGTTTACCAGCCGCCCCTAGAAATGGTTTTCTACGTAGTGTAAATCCCATGAATCAAATAAACAAAAAGAAAAAAAATGCCTAAGTTGGCTTAAGATGAGCAGTGAGAAAGAGTTTAGGTAGAAGTGAACTGACAATAACATTTTTTAGTCTACAAGCACCTGAGCTTCTTCAAGCATTGAAGCTAGAAAAACTTACATAAGCATCAACCCTTGCAAAACGGCAAAATCAATGGCTGGATCCGCTTATTTCTAAATCCAAGCATCATTTCTCTGCATGCTATGGGTGCTCTTATGTGAGTGAGGCCTCTTTAGTTGTTCGTAAAGTAAAATATTTAATAGAGGTGTGTTTTGCAAAAAAATATTCTAGATAGTAAGAGTTGGATTTGGTCTAGTGTCTGTAAAGAGTTGAGGAAGACAGTCTTGGTTCGTGTCCCAGAACATAAGAACTTTTTAGGATGATTCCGATAACCAGGGCCTAGGACGCAAACTTAAGGTTCCCAAACATCGGAAAATGCAAAAAGATCGGACACTGCAGTGCAAAATGGATGATTTTTTTTTTTTTAAAACTTCACTCGCACCAAATATCCATCCCAGTGGCACGTGCAGCCACATTTGCGGGCCCACTTGTTAGTCTGCAGGTGATCCAGTCAGGGGAAGAAGGATGAAAGGGGCCGGGGAGGGAGACCTGGGAAACGCTGGTTGCTTGCTATAAGTGGACCCGATCAAATCGAACAGGAACAGCCCCGTCATGCCCTGGACTCAGAATATAAAAATAAAATAAAAAATTAAACAGTCACGTATAATCGTAAATTATCTCCTCACAAGAAATTACTGGCGGTAGATATATCTTGGCACGGAAATATGCGTCATGTTCGCTTGAGCTTATAAGTCGTACTTTTTTAGTTAATGAATATTATTTTTCTCTCATAATAAATTAGTCAACAGTACTTTCAGCCATTGCTTATTAGCCAAACGAATAGGGCAATGGTTTCTAGCTCGCTGTTTTCCGGCTAGGGAAAAAACGACGTACTTTCTCCGTCCCGTAATAAATGCATGTTTCCGGTTAAAAAATTCCCATAATAAAAGGTCATCATAAACTATCACATCGCATTATCAGCAACCGCAGGTTTGTTCGGCTGGCATTAAAGCCAGCTGATAAGTCAACTGCAGTTGTTTTGTTATGAAAAAAAAATACTGTAGATTCTAGCTGATAAGACAATAAAAAATTAATTCATGTCAACCTAAAAAAGAAAAAAAAAATGGAAACGGCAGCTCCTCGTCTCGATCTCCCTGGAGGCTCCTCGTCTTACGACAGTCTCCAGTCTCCAGTCTCTAGGGGCCGCCCAGCGCGCAGGGCGAGACAGGAGTGCAGCAGCTGCAGCCCCACTGCATCGATGGACTGATGTTCACTGTGCAAATATTGCAGAGGTTTATCCTATATTCGGCTTGTTTGGCTTTTTTTTTTATAGATAGAACAGTGTTTTTCTCTCACAATATTTCAGTCAGAACAGTCTTTTTCAGCTAATTTCAGCCAAGACTCAGCAAGTCGAATATTATTGGACGGGTGGGAGTAGTAGACTATTACCAGTAGTAGGCATTGACTTGCACGTCTATTTGAAGGTGTAATTCGCTTTGATAAATTTCGTTGTACCCATCACGATGCATAATTGTAAGACTGTCTCCAACGGACTACCCAAACCGTGATCCATCCGCATTTTACGTAGTGCACAGTGCTTTTGCGGGGAAAAATCATCCTCCAACAGAGTCCCCAAACACAACGGTCATTTTGCGTCCGACGAAACACGGTACGCAAACTTGCGTCCTCTCTCGTTCCCTTTGCGTCTCCTCCACGCAGGCGGGTCCCACCACCACGAGCTCGGGGACGACCGTCGCCGTGGCCGAGCTCGCCCGCGCCGGGGTGGAGCGCGTCGGGGCCGAGCTCGCCGGGGCGGAGCGCGCCCGCGCCGGGGTCGAGCTCGCCGGGGCCGAGCGCTCCGGGACGGAGCTCGCCGGGAGAGGAGGAAGGGACGGAGCTTGCCGTGGCGGCCTGGAGAAGACGACCATGGGTGGAGGAGACGGAATCTCTTGCCTCTGGCTCCATCGCGCCCGCTCAGGCCTGCGAGAGGAGGAAGGGAAGAGGCGGCGGCGCTCGCAAGAGGAAGAGGACCTCTGTTGCGGCCGACGGTTGAAGAAGGGAGTTTATGGGTTACGGACCCTTTCACTGTGCGCGATGTAAAACCGACAATGCGTCTCACTTTTGGGTGCTCTTCGTTGGAGTCAGTCTAAGCAGCGACATTTAGGATATTTTGATTTGATGACGAAGAATGTGTTAGAAGCGCAGTGACGTTAGCGAGTGAGTGGTCTGCAAGCTGAACACTGCCGTTGAGCAGAAGCTATCCATGACAACACTGTAGTGGGCCTGAAGGGACTCTAATGGGCTGGTGGCCCAGGTCCACGTTGGTGTCTGTTTCTTTTTCTTTTTTCTTGCATTTTGATTTTGATTTCGCGGACTAGGAGTATTTGATAATAATACTCGGTTACGCCAAGAGTTCGGTTTTCCTGATCCTATTTACATCATGATTTTTTGTCAATAATATAAAATTTTTAAATAAGATCCGCCGAGGAACCGTTAAATAAGAAGCGAAGCACGAATTTAGAGAAAGAAACATTTTCTTAAAAGCCTACCGTGTCGAGTGGCCCGTTCCATTTTTTAACGCGTAGCTGGCGCATCGAGATCTCTGATGCATAGAGCCGGGCTTCGACTTCGACCCCTCTGACACCTTGGGCTCGTCCCGTCCGCTCGTTTTGACCACCGGCACCGATCGAGCCCCTCCGCGCACGCTACTCTACGAAGCAGTCTGAACAGCCGCCGGATCCACACCTGACTGACTGACCGGTCGGCAGGGCGGCTCGTGATCGCACGTGCAGCTAGCGCGCCCAGCGCCCGAGCGCCGGTTGGCCGGCCGGTTCGACCCGATCGGCCGTCTCCCACCCCACCCGGGCATCCACTCTAGACAAAGGGCAAGGTCAGCGGCAAGGAAGCCTAGGCAGGCATTGGTGGGCGGCGTTGACCGTGCATGGATCCATGCACGCAGGCATCGGAGTGCGGGGCGGGTGCCGCGTGGCCGCACCGCCGCAATCGAAGGATCCAGCAGGCCGCCTCGGGATGCGCGGCAATTAACTTGTCCCGGCCGCTCTCCCAAGCTAACCCTCGCGAGAGACCCCCCGGGCAGCAGGTTAAACAAAACCCTCTGGTTGTTGACCAAATTGCTCCAGTTACCTTCGGTAAAATTAGTCATGTTTTTCTTTTGGCAACAGGACGCAAATCAATTTCTCCTGCATGCGGTGCATTGCAACACAGGATTGCCTAGTGCCCTAGTGGATTAATAATGCCTAGATTGACGGAGTACTCCTATGCATGGATCGCAGTAAAAACGCGCACTTTTCACTGCATGCTTTATGTTGTATAGCTGGAGTTGGAGTAGTTTGAAGTTCACACAACACAATGGGCGCGTCAGAATCCTGGTCAAAGTTTGGCATCTACGTACAAACGTACTGCTACCTCCGTTTCTTACTCGTGTAAGATACGCCAAGGAAAGGAACATGTGTTTGATCTTGTTCCAGGTTCCAACGACGAGATGACAATCGAAACGCACGCGAATAACAGACAAAAAAATAGCGTAAAACAAAAAAAAAAGCGACAAAAAACACGAGAAACACATCCAAAACTGCCAGCGAAAATCTGGCAAGTTTCTACCAGGAAGGAGGAGTCTCCAAGCTAAGCAAATGCGATGCGAGCGGTAATTAATTCAGCAGCAGTAGTAGTAATTAGCAAGCAGCGATCGAGTAAATACATACCTTAGGAAGAGCGAAACCGAAGTACTTGTCCTTGGCCCCGCCGCCGCCGCCGGCCGCGGCGGCGTGCAACGGGCTCCGGCCGCCGTACCCGTACCCGTACGCGCCGCCGCGGAGGGGGCTCATCATCCCGTTGCTGCCGGCGTGGTCCGCGTCGTCGTCGTCTCGCGGGCCCGCGGCGCGCGACATGGCTTGCGCCATGGCGGCGGCCGCGCGGACCTTGGAGTTGGACCGCGCCGCTAGCGGGTGCACGGGCGACGCCGTCGCCGCCGCCGTTGTCGTGGCGGCGCCGAGAGGGTGCGCCGGGGACGCCGGCGCCGAGTAGATCCCGCCCGCCGAGCGCCGGCGCCCGTAGGTCGGGCTGCCGGCCCGGCGCCAGTCCATGTGCGCGCGCGCCGGTAGATTGGAATGGAGGACGGCCACCGGTGCGTGCGGTGAGGTGCGCGTCCTGGACGGCGGCCTCGGCTCTCGCTTGAGGGGGACGGAGTGCTTCGCGTGTGTGCGCGCGTGCGGCCTAGAGCTTAGAGCTGGAGGGAGGTCACTTTGAGGATGCTTTCGAATTAATATATAATGTTTTCTTGTGGCTTTAAGCTGATAAAATATTTCTCGAGAGCGGTGCTCAATTAATGACCGCTGAGCTAAGCGAGGCCTGGTTTAGATCGTAAATTTTTACAATTTGGATATTGTAGCACGTTTCGTTTGTATTTGACAAATTTTGTCCGATTATGTACTAACTAGGCTCAAAAGATTCGTCTCATGATTTACAACCAAATTGTACAATTAATTATTTTTTTATCTACATTTAATACTCTATGCATGTGTCCAAAAATTGATGTGATAGAGAGAGAGTGAAAAAACTTGAAATTTTGATGGGATCTAAACAAGGCCCAAATGTGCGAACTTCACCGACCCTTTTGGGACTTGCTGATCAAAATTAGCCTTCATTATTACTGTAAAAAAAGGCTTCTTTACCATGGACCAGCAAAGAGCAAACCACTCCTCAAAAAAAAAAAAAAACCAAGAGCAAACCAGATAAACAGCATCTCTAAGAGTATTTCTAAAATTTATTCTCTAAACTTGAGGAGAGTTATTTGAGCAAAAGTTATTTTTCTATATTTTTCACCCTCCAACAGTATCCGTGCATACTCTAGAAAGTTATCCTATATTTGGAGATCCAATTAAAATCACTATTGAGGCGTATTTTTCACCAAAATCCATATTCCAATAGATTACAAAGAATACAAAGAGTCTCTTAGAATTGCACTAATAAAGCCAAGTGCTATAAGTCAAATTATAAGAGTCGAGTTATACAATAGCCGTCTCTTATTTGTCTATAAAAACTTTTTTATTATTACTTTTATCCATGTTCAACTTCTCTTTTCTAGTACTTCTTATATTCACTTGAAGTCTGGACCCACCACTGCAAAGGCTCTCGTGCCCAGCTCGTTGCTTGCTGAGAGTAGCTCTTCTCTCTTCTCTCCTCCGTATCAACTTTAGCTTGCTTAGAAGGCCATTATTATTGTACTTGCTCTAAGGGGCTTAATTGTTTCCAGTAGCGTAAAAACTACAATAATACAATTATAAGTGCAAACTAAAAAGTAGATGGTCCAATGTGATTATAACAATCTAGACCTCAAATTGCTACTCCAGCAATCTACTCTCCACATACATCAGATTGTGATAGGAGAAAAATAGAAGTAGACATGCAAGTTGAAACAAATTACCCACATTTGCCTTATTTTTTTCAGCCACCCCCTTCCTCCGATTCTCTCTCCCATCGCTCCCTCTCTCCTTCACAAATCTCTTTTCAGCAAAAAAAAACCTAGCCACCAGGGTTCAGTAATACATAGAGCTCATCACTGTTGGCTCAGAAATCACCATACTGCCGGTTTTGCGATTCTACGGTGACAAGGAGTGTAACAGAACCGTCCAATTTATATAAGATCAAGTACGGCTGTCCCCGCTAACACGTTGACACACACATACTTTCACTTATATAAACCCGGTAGTCCGCTGAGTGTCCCGAAAGACCACGGTAAATCAACATCACAACCAAGATCGTATGATTAAGCAAATACACATCACACACGCAGAGTTGCAGCGGAAATAATATTACAAAAGGGGTTCACAAATAATAGTACAAGTTTGAGTTTCAAAATCGATTAGTGAAAACAACATAGTGTTCAAATGATTACATTAATATAAGTTCCAAATATATTGCTAGCATAAGTAACATCATCTGACAAAAAGCATATAGGTGAGAAGTAACTATAGAATCACCGAGCCCACCGGCGGTTAGCCACCATCTTCAACAGCCCGAGAACCCCACCTGCAACATGGTGGGATAAACCCTGAGTACTCGAATGTACTCAGCTAGACTTACCCGTAAAAAACCAGAAATAAAGTGACACCAAGGATTATGCAAGGCTTTATCAGTGGATCTAGCTGGACAACCTTTTTGCATAAAAGCTTGAGTAACCATTAGCATTATTCACCTGTACTAGCAGTGACTTTTAGCCATTACCTACCATCAATATTAGCACCTGTACTAATCAATCACTTAATTAAGTTGCAAACAATAATAACTATATCAGGTATTTTATGGCTCATTATCATAATCATCATCATCATCATTTAACCATATCTTTAAATTTAGTGAATCTACGTTGCCGCTGCTCAGTTAAGTTCTCACTATCCGGGAGAGACGGTGATTCGAATCGATTCCTATCCAGCTGGAGGGGTATTCCTAACACTCACCCAATCCACCTGATCAATGGTTTCCTCGGGTCACCTTTGGTACGACTCAGGAATCGCGGCTCCGAGCAGCGCCGCACCCTCAGGGAGTCCACTCTGCCAGGTGGTCAATCTCACCTCGGACTTACGCCAATAGCTCCCCGCACATCCTTACTACCGCCAGGGTGCACAGTTTCACTTCTCGGTCTTTCAGCCTGAGTTGAGCTACTCGGCTTCGCGGTCGGAACGAGTTATCCGGCCAACTAAGTGATAGGCATGCGTTCAACATGACATGAGGACGTACAGCGAATCGGTCCTTAAACGGCACAGACGGGGATAGATTCACACCCAAGACCTCCATGCCTTGTTGCTGCACTACCGTCATCCCGTCCGGTCTCTTTTCATTATTAACACATGGTTCTTTTTTATGATAGCAAATATAGCCAATCGTGACCAAAGCTCATCCTACATCTCACAGGTGACAGGAAATCACCCGACTTCTACTGGTCTAAGCATAGCTAAGCATCATTTGATCCTACACTTAATTAGGATTCAGAGGATTTTATCTGGACAAGGTAAGGATATAATGCAACAATTGGTTCCAACCAATTCCTATACTTAATGTATCATCAACAATAAAAGATACTCAAGATATTTGTAAAAACATGGGAGACTTAGAATGCTCTGGGGCTTGCTTGGGATCCGACACAAGTCAGTTCAGTTAGCTCGCACCGTCCTGGTGACATCTCAGGTCCTAGCACTTGCTTAGTCCTTCCATCTTCGGGATAGATCCTCCATACACCGTCTTCGGGTTTGGCTCCAACATCACGTCCTTCACGTGGTTCATCTAGCGCACCTAGATGAGATGCAAGATGCATGTGTATGAATGTGATGAATGGTAACACAAGATGCATCACATAAGCATTCAAGACAAACACAAGATTATGCAAGACATAGACACCAATAGCTATTTAACTAACATCACACAACCTATCATGCTAAGATGGTAAAGAAGACGACAACACCAAGCATGACACAAGTTTCCCAAGATCTCAAGTGCTCTAACTCAGTCATCATTCAAGGCATAAGTCACACTTAACAATATACAAGCAAACACTATAATTGGAATCTATCAATTTCTGGACATGCAAACAGCAGCTACAAGATTTAGCTATAACTGGAGTTACACAAATCCAAATGACTTGCAAGAAGACATTTTGGAAAGCTCATGAAATTATCTACATTTCATTTTCAGACCTCAAGGCATGATTCTAACCTTTACCAGGTCAAATTCTTTAATCAACAGAAATCTGTCTTCACAAGACAGAGAGCAAGCAAAACTGTGATCCAACTTTAAATGACTGTAACTGCTAAACTACTAGGCCAAATGCCACCAAATTTTAACAGGAGCTAGATACATAAGTTATCTACAACTTTTGTATTCACCACTTTCCCAGCAAACCAAATTATCATGGTTAACTTTGTAAAGTTCCCAGAACTGTCTAGAAAAACATAATGCAAGAAAATAATTATTAACTTATGTTGCAAACACATAAATGGACAAAACCAACTTTACTACCTCATCACACATATCACAAGAACACCAGAAAGCAAGGTGTTCACCACCAATTCATTTATTTTAATACCTTTCTTAATTTATTTAATCATTTAAGAGGAATAATAAACATGTATGAAAACTACACCATTTAATATACAAAAATTATAGTAGGTACTACATGCTCCAAGTAGGCTACTGTAAAAATTTCACATCATTTGAACAAGTCTAACATCCTACATAAAAATGACAAGGCATAAAGGCTTGAAATAACATAAATAGGAAACCCTAGTGAAAAGTGTCAAGAAATAGATTTTATGTTTTTCTTAGCATCCTTAAGGTACTAGGATATTCTCCAACAAATTTCATAATTTTTTGGAGCACAAGAACTCAAGATACAATTTAAACAAGATTGCATCCATTTAAAAACACATCTCAAGTTTCAATTTAATTCTTCCAGAAACTCTAAAATAGGTGCTCATATTATATTTTTCCTAAATACTACACTTCACCATTATCCTACCAAAATTGGAATCACCCAATTTGGATCTACCAAACTCTAGATACAATTTTTTACAAAACAGCATTCAAATCTGGAATAAATGAGCTAGCTTTTGAATACACAGTCACTGTCAGGTGGGGTCTACATGTCAGCTGGGCCCGCATGGCAGTGAGACAAAAAACAGGGGACACAGCTTGCGACGGCGCGGCAGCGGCGAAGCTCACCGACGGCGGCTTCACCGGCGACGAGAACGGCACCAACGTGACCGACTCAACCTCACGCGTCGATTGACACCCTATCCACCAACTCTACCGACCCCCAAGTACCCCGGCCATGGAGCTCGGTGGCTCGGCCATGGCACACGGCGGCGCGCGGCAGTGTTCCGGCTCAACGGCGGCGAATCCTAGGACCACGTCTTCGAGGTAGACACTACGGCTCAGATGGTTCCTCATGCGCGCACTAGAATAGGTAGGAAGGGTTCAGAGGCGGCCGGCCACGACAAGCGCCAACTCCGGCGAGGTACGGCCATGGCGACGGCATCGGAAAAATGGCCAAAGGCCCTCACCTACGGCTCGTATGGCTCAGCTAGAAGGTCGAAGAGGTAGAGGAGGACATGGCGGAGCTGTGGGTTAGCTGGAGGCGGCGATTTTGCGGTGGCGAGTGAGCTAGGCAACGACGGCTTGCTCGGCAGCAATGGCGGGACGGTGGCTCCGCTTCGGCTGTGGTGGGAAACGGAGGAAGAGCAGGAAATGGAAATGTGAGCTGGGAGGGCAGAATGGCGCGGGCTCTTGCAGTGGACAGCGGGCAGCGGCGCCAGGCCGGCCACGGTGCGTGGCCTGCGCGGTCAGGCGGCCGGCGACGTGCGGCGCCACGCGGCGTTCAGGCTCTGCTGTCGGTCGGCACTGTAGACGCGTTTCAGTGAAACCGATCGAGCCTAACAGCGTGACTAGGCGAGCTTTAAACTCCCAATCCGTGATGATCTAGACTCTGTTGTAATTGACAAAGTTGGACATCAACATGTGAACTACAACTTTTACAATTGGAGCTCGAGCTGGTTCGGCTTGGTTAGTGAGATACAATGCTCCAAACATCGACACATGAAATTGAAAACCAGTTCCAAAGCTTAGAAAATTTCAGAGTTTCTAAATAGATCTCAAAACCGACTTGTGGGCCATTTTTAAGCATGTTGTGCACATTTTCATGAGTTGGTCATTAAATAACTTTTGTTCCTTATAAAATTTGCTACAACTTTGCTTTAGGTTGCTCAGACATGCATAGGCACTAAGTGGTACTTTTGAAACGGTCAAACAAAATAGCTCTAGGGTCAATACTAGTCAAACCATTCCTAGGAAACATAATTAGGCAATATGGTCACGACACTTTTAAGGGAAGAGAAACTTGTCATCCAGTTTCCAACATCAGTGATAGCATTAGGCTACTTAACTTCAGAGTATCAGAGATGCTAATTTGGTCACGACACTTTCTGATACTTGCTCTTTGTCGTAAGCAGTTGTCTGAAGAATTTCCTTCTTTGGCGTCCATAAAGCATTGTTTCATTGGAAGAAATCCAAGATAGCACTGTCCTGCGTACTTCGTCCTCGATGTACGAAGAGTGACACAAATGTATACTAAATACTTGTAACCTCTACTTCCCTAGTGGATATAGCATGGACCATGTGAACTTTGCACTAGATCATAATCTTCTGAAGGATACTCGTTGCAAAGGTTCCATGTTGGTTCACAAAGTTTGGAAGGCAGTCTTTTACCAAAGTGGATTGCGTACAACTTTCCACAAGGGATGAGGTCATAGATGGGGTAAACATCTTCAGAGGCTATGAGAAACTGACTAATCAACAGACAATGTCTATGCCGATCGTAACTGCTCAACCACTTAGATGCCAACTATTGGAAAACTCCATAATGTTCCATATGTGCAGTTCTCTTTCTCTGATAAGCTGTATTATCTGAGTTTGTCAAGTAAGGGTGAATGCGATATCTGACTCTATCGGATCAACATTCTCGATGATCATTCCTTAGCGAGCCTTTGGATCCAAGTTGCAACAGTGATCTGGGTTGAATCTGATGCAACCTCTTGGGTAAAAACATATATAAGGTACCAAAGGCATGTCAGCATTGGAGAACCATTGACGTAGAAGGATGTTACCGAGGCTTGGAGGACAACACAAGTTGCAACTAATCACAAAACTAGGGACTAGTTCACTACCAAGCAGGTTAAGTATAATTTGCCTTCGTGGTGCAGTTGCACAACAAGTTGGGTTGACTTGCATCGTAGCAAAACCAGCTTTCTTAAACTATATTTGACGTCGAGGCTTCCATTCTTAGGCCAATTAATATCTCAAAAACCATAATCCAAAAATCTATGGTTTGACACCTTTCTAATTACTTTCGAATTGCAAGGGCACAATTTAACTTCTAGAACACCTTGACTGCTCACGCATTGCTGATCTAAGAGAGCAAAAGCGAGGCACATAGGGGTGCAATTAGTCTTCTCAAGGGTATGGAGGGTTGTCTAACAGCAATACACCTACAAGTTGTAATTTCTTGGCATGAATTACAAACACAACCGTCTAATGCAAAGGATGATCGCAGTCACCGTGAAATTGCAGATTCTATACCCTTTTGTTTTCTGTTCATATCTCACAAACTACTGCTCCAATATGCACAAATTTTGGTGGGCATGTAGATCCATGAGTCTTCTAACTACTCACCAAAATTCAACTCAACCGGACACCATTTGACCATCCAAATAATTTATCTACCAAAACTGCTCTGTTCTGAAATGACAGCAAATCAAATTGACAAAACATCTCTCAAATCTGATGTTTCCCTCAACCAATCCTCAAACAAACTTAAGGCATCGACGTGTCCTAAGTGAGAAATGAGGTCCCCAAAGTTTGAGGCCATTCCAATCAAATCGTTGGCTTGAAGATGTTCGGTTTTGTACCCTAAAATATGGACAGATTTCTTGTTCTTCTCTTTCTTTGCTTCACACGTTGTGGTGTGTGTTCTATACTCTCGATCTCTTTGTATAGCAGCAGCAGCTCTTTTCTCTAAGGATGTAGACCAAGGTTTTCCATATGTGGTTCTTAGGGAACAACTTAAATCGTTTGATTTATACACCAACTTGACGATGCACAAGCATTGGACTTGTGACTATGTTTTTGGGACACAAAGCATACTCTACATGGCAGGACAGTCCTACAGAGATAAGAAACCATTCCTGTATATCCTTCGGCGCTTCATCCAATAGTGTCCGAATACATGTGTTAGTGGCACCTAGGGGCACAAAGATGCTAACTGAAACTAGGAACGTGCTTTCGCTAGCTCCTTACGTAGCTGATACAACGTCTTGTACTATCTGTGTGATTGTCCAAAATGGAATTGACTTGATAGCACATGTTTTGGAAAACAAAGCAGTAGTTGCATTGCTAATGGCTTGCTATTTCATTGCTTAACATTGCTCTGCGAGACATGGCCTTCCTAATTAGCAAAAAGTTGCCACCTAGCCGGAGGTTAAGCTTCCTACTAGTAACTAATTAGTTGTCTCTCAACACTAAAAGTTCTAAATCTTCACTCTTGCCAACATAGTTGTGATTGACGCATAACAGATGGTCGCCATCAAAGTCAGCAGACAAGGGGTCACACTAGAGATGGTCGATCTCGACTATGCGATCCGCATGCACATAATGATCAAGACTTGGATAGCCATGTCATAATCATAATCATAATGTGATGTTCGATTCTTATCTGACTAACAACTTGTCCAACATTAAGTGTTGTGTGCCTTTCTAATCCAATGGGGATGACATAAGTTGCTCACTAGATGACCGACATCATTACAGGGACCGTCAAGTAGAGTCACTTGTCTACCATCTCTTGCAGTCTATTATTGTTTATGTCAGTGACCTGTTCTTCAAAGGTTATCCTCCGGACGACTTCAGAAGGAAGCTCTACTACTTTTGGTCTAATATAAGGATCTTCTGATTAAATATGGAGAGATAACCAAGGAAGAGCTCACATGAAAACAACACATCGGTGTAGTTATGCAATGGATCATGACTAGGAACCTCGATACCAGCGCGTGCCGAGCAGCACAACCTTGTGTGCGCACCCACAGGAGGCTCTCGGTTTCATCACGGCACCGTAGATCATTAATCGTGGCACCATTACTGAACATACAACCCACAAGAATTTTCACGTGGCACAATTTTGGTTGCATAGGAGCAAGCACAATGAGAAGGAGGGATAGCAAACAAAGGTAGTCGCAAGGTTAGGATTCAATAAGGAGGCGATCCAAAGATCAAAACACAGCGCAAGAGAACATAACCTAATTGCCAAAGGCAACTAAGGAGGAGACTCTTGCTTAATTTCCATATACGTCTTGTGTCCACCAAAGTGATTACCAGCTAAAGATTAACATGAGTTTTGGTCTTAACGAGCAGCAACATGAGATCAGAACTGAGAAATATCTAGAGATTTGAAAGAGTTGGAGACAAAACAAACGAGATTCGAGGGACATAGCCAATACACTGACTAGGGATTGAGTTGATAAAGCAATGACATGATCTGTGAGGAAAAGGTTCCAAAGCCAGGGCAGATAGCGATTAGCGTTGCACTAGCTCATCAGTAGGAGAAAGAGCAATGAAGTCCGACAAGGATTTTTGAGCAAGGTCCTCCCACATAGGAGCGAGACAACCATGACTCATGCAAGCATTCAAGGGAATTAAGCTTGGGCCTAAGGTCAAGCAAAGGCATGGATAAAGGTCTTCGTAGCACAACGTTCAAGGCTAGCAACCATATTTATAGTCTTAGGTTCCTAAGAGAGAACTTAATTGGAGACGACAACCATGAGATTATCAAAACTTGGACGCTGCTCCAGGATAGCGCTCTTCCACACCCATATGCTTACCGAGGACAAAAGGGTGACAACTACGTCACTACCTAGATAACAAGCATCCACGCCTACATCATGGTCTTAAGCGAGCATTTCGAAACACTCAATCCGATTAGCTTAAGCGACTATTACTAGGCACAAAGCTCGTACATAATAAGCAGTCACCTACAGTAACACCACTACACATAAACATGCGAACCTGGTGGTAAGGTACTGTTATCTTTTATTTCCTTTTTACTGAGTAGGTGGATATCTCTACAAAACAAGTTTCACTTACATTTAGCAATTTAGTTTTCAAAGGGGTGAAGTTTTTGCTAATTAATAACTTGTCCTCTATTTCCTTTGGAAGCAAACATACACGATGAAACTAATCACCCACTACCTTCAAGCATAGCTATTCAAGTAGCATGGGACAAGGTATTTTGTCTAGCTTCACACAGGGAAGATAGTAACATCACATTGATCACAAGTTACTTAATATTAGAACAAAGTGAGGGAAGCATATTTATGCACAAGCACAATCATGATGCATGCTTGTCCTATTCGTCCTCACGAAATTGCCAGCCTAAGGTGGCAATCACGTTCTATGTCGGTGGCATAACACGTACTCTCTCGATATATAGCTAGTCGTCAGCTACATTCAATCTACGCATTCGTGGTTAGCGTACCTATAGGCAAATTCATTGTAGCCCATCCCCATAAGAGATAAATAAGCACACAATGAAAGCAGTAAACTAAGATACTCTCCATATATACATCCCTAGATATATATACTTTGTTATCCATAGCTACCCAACAGATATATCCACAATTAAGTACCTTCATATATACATGGGTGTAACATGTAAATATTCCAGTAACCATAGCTAACTCTCCCCTAGACCGACAGTTGGACGGTCATGCTCTCACAACTCTCACTTACTTGGGCGTAGAGGCAATTGATCCATACATTACCATTCAAGTGAATGGCATCCATACAATGGCACGCCGCATGGACGACGAAAGTAAAAACCCCCATGTTAGTACTTAGATAGCCACCTAATAGTCCTTAACTAGGCATAAAGGAGGATGTCGCTAGCATAGTTTTGCAAATTAGTTTTGACAAATTTGCATGTAGCTAAAGTTTTAGTTAAAATAGGCTTTTTAAAACCAAAACTTTATTTTTAAAACTATGCACATGATAGTATTATACTTAATCTTGCTCTAATGCCAGCTGTAACAGAACCGCCCAATTTATATAAGATCAAGTACGGCTGTCCCCGCTAACACGTTGACACACATATACTTTCACTTATATAAACCCGGTAGTCCGCCGAGTGTCCCGAAAGACCTCGGTAAATCAACATCACAACCAAGATCATATGATTAAGCAAATACACATCACACATGCAGAGTTGCAGCGGAAATAATATTACAAAAGGGGTTCACAAATAATAGTACAAGTTTAGGTTTCAAAATCGATTAGTGAAAACAACATAGTGTTCAAATGATTACATTAATATAAGTTCCAAATACATTGCTAGCATAAGTGACATCATCTGACAAAAGCATATAGATGAGAAGTAACTATAGAATCACCGAGCCCACCAGCGGTTAGCTACCATCTTCAACAGGCCGAGAACTCCACCTGCAACATGGTGGGATAAACTCTGAGTACTCAAATGTACTCAGCTAGACTTACCCGTAAAAAACGAGAAATAAAGTGACACCAAGGATTATGCAAGGCTTTATCAGTGGATCTAGCTGGACAACCTTTTTGCATAAAAGCTTGAGTAACCATTAGCATTATTCACCTGTACTAGCAGTGACTTTTAGCCATTACCTACCATCTATATTAGCACCTGTACTAATCAATCACTTAATTAAGTTGCAAACAATAATAACCATATCAGGTATTTTATGGCTCATTATTATAATCATCATCATCATCATCATCATTTAACCATATCTTTAAATTTAGTGAATCTACGTTGCCGCTACTCAGTCAAGTTCTCACTATCCGGGAGAGACGGCGATTCGAATCGATTCCTATCCAGCTGGAGGGGTATTCCTAACACTCACCCAATCCACCTGATCAATGGTCTCCACGGGTCACCTTTGGTACGACTCAGGATCGCGGCTCCGAGCAGCGCCGCACCCTCAGGGAGTCCACTCTGCCAGGTGATCAATCTCACCTCGGACTTACGCAAATAGCTCCCCGCACATCCTTACTACCGCCAGGGTGCGCACTTTCACTTCTCCGTCTTCCGGCCTGAGTTGAGCTACTCGGCTTCACGGTCAGAACGAGTTATCCGGCCAACTAAGTGATAGGCATGCGTTCAACATGACATGATGATGTACAGCGAATCGGTCCTTAAACGACACAGACGGGGATAGATTCACACCCAAGACCTCCATGCCTTGTTGCTGCACTACCGTCATCCCGTCCGGTCTCTTTTCATTATTAACACATGGTTCTTTTTCATGATAGCAAATATAGCCAACCGTGACCAGAGCTTATCCTACATCTCACAGGTGACAGGAAATCACCCGACTTCTACCGGTCTAAGCATAGCTAAGCATCATTTGATCCTACACTTAATTAGGATTCAAAGGATTTTATCTGGACAAGGTAAGGATATAATGCAACAATTGGTTCCAACCAATTCCTATACTTAATGCATCATCAACAATAAAAGATACTCAAGATATTTGTAAAAACATGGGAGACTTAGAATGCTCTGGGGCTTGCCTGGGATCCGACACAAGTCAGTTCAGTTAGCTCGCACCGTCCTGGTGACATCTCAGGTCCTAGCACTTGCTTAGTCCTTCCATCTTCGGGATAGATCCTCCATACACCGTCTTCGGGTTTGGCTCCAACATCACGTCCTTCACGTGGTTCATCTAGCGCACCTAGATGAGATGCAAGATGCATGTGTATGAATGTGATGAATGGTAACACAAGATGCATCACATAAGCATTCAAGACAAACATAAGATTATGCAAGACATAGACACCAATAGCTATTTAACTAACATCACACAACCTATCATGCTAAGATGGTAAAGAAGACGACAACACCAAGCATGACACAAGTTTCCCAAGATCTCAGGTGCTCTAACTCAGTCATCATTCAAGGCATAAGTCACACTTAACAATATACAAGCAAACACTATAATTGGAATCTATCAATTTCTAGACATGCAAACAGCAGCTACAAGATTTAGCTATAACTGGAGTTACACAAATCCAAATGACTTGCAAGAAGACATTTTGGAAAGCTCATGAAATTATCTACATTTCATTTTCAGACCTCAAGGCATGATTCTAACCTTTACCAGGTCAAATTCTTTAATCAACAGAAATCTGTCTTCACAAGACAGAGAGCAAGCAAAACTGTGATCCAACTTTAAATGACTGTAACTGCTAAACTACTAGGCCAAATGACACCAAATTTTAATAGGGGCTAGATACATAAGTTATCTACAACTTTTGTATTCACCACTTTCCCAGCAAACCAAATTATCATGGTGAACTTTGCAAAGTTCCCAGAACTGTCTAGAAAAACATAATGCAAGAAAATAATTATAAACTTATGTTGCAAACACATAAATGGACAAAACCAACTTTACTACCTCATCACACATATCACAAGAACACCAGAAAGCAAGGTGTTCACCACCAATTCATTTATTTTAATACCTTTCTTAATTTATTTAATCATTTAAGAGGAATAATAAACATGTATGAAAACTACACCATTTAATATACAAAAATTACAGTAGGTACTACATGCTCCAAGTAGGCTACTGTAAAAATTTCACATCATTTGAACAAGTCTAACATCCTACATAAAAATGACAAGGCATAAAGGCTTGAAATAACATAAATAGGAAACCCTAGTGAAAAGTGTCAAGAAATAGATTTTATGTTTTTCTTAGCATCCTTAAGGTACTAGGATATTCTCCAACAAATTTCATAATTTTTTGGAGCACAGGAACTCAAGATACAATTTAAACAAGCTTGCATCCATTTAAAAACACATCTCAAGTTTCAATTTAATTCTTCCAGAAACTCTAAAATAAGTGCTCATATTATATTTTTCCTAAATACTACACTTCACCATTATCCTAACAAAATTGGAATCACCCAATTTGGATCTACCAAACTCTAGATACAATTTTTACAAAACAGCATTCAAATCTGGAATAAATGAGCTAGCTTTTGAATACACAGTCACTGTCAGGCGGGGTCTACATGTCAGCTAGGCCCGCATGGTAGTGAGACGAAAAACAGGGGACACAGCTTGCGACGGCGCGGCAGCGGCGAAGCTCGCCGACGGCGGCTTCACCGGCGACGAGAACGGCACCAACGTGACCGACTCAACCTCACGCGTCGATTGACACCCTATCCACCAACTCTACCGACCCCCAAGTACCCCGGCCACGGAGCTCGGCGGCTCAGCCATGGCGCACGGCGGCGCGCGGCAGTGTTCCGGCTCAACGGCGGTGAATCCTAGGACTACGTCTTCGAGGTAGGCACTACGGCTCAGATGGTTCCTCATGCGCGCACTAGAATAGGCAGGAAGGGTTCGGAGGCGGCCGGCCACGACAAGCGCCAACTCCGGCGAGGTACGGCCATGGCGACGGCGTCAGAAAAATGGCCAAAGGCCCTCACCTATGGCTCGTATGGCTCAGCTAGAAGGTCGAAGAGGTAGAGGAGGACACGGCGGAGCTGTGGGTTAGCTGGAGGTGGCGATTTTGTGGTGGCGAGTGAGCTAGGCAACGACGGCTTGCTCGGCAGCAATGGCGGGACGGTGGCTCCGCTTCGGCTGCGGTGGGAAACGGAGGAAGAGCAGGAAATGGAAATGTGAGCTGGGAGGGTAGAATGGCACGGGCTCTTGCAGTGGACAGCGGGCAGCGGCGCCAGGCCGGCCACGGCGCGTGGCCTGCGCAGTCAGGCGGCCGGCGACATGTGGCGCCACACGGCGTTCACGCTCTGCTGTCGGTCGGCACTGTAGACGCGTTTCAGTGAAACCGATCGAGCCTAACAGCGTGACTAGGCGAGCTTTAAACTCCCAATCCATGATGATCCAGACTCTGTTGTAATTGACAAAGTTGGACATCAACATGTGAACTACAACTTTTACAATTGGAGCTCGAGCTGGTTTGGCTTGGTTAGTGAGATACAATGCTCCAAACATCGACACATGAAACTGAAAACCAGTTCCAAAACTTAGAAAATTTCAGAGTTTCTAAATAGATCTCAAAACTGACTTGTGGGCCATTTTTAAGCATGTTGTGCACATTTTCATGAGTTGGTCATCAAATAACTTTTGTTCCTTATAAAATTTGCTACAACTTTGCTTTAGGTTGCTCAGACATGCATAGGCTCTAAGTGGTACTTTTTAAATGGTCAAACAAAATAGCTCTAGGGTCAATACTAGTCAAACCATTCCTAGGAAACATAATTAGGCAATATGGTCAACATGAACATTGTTCCTAATGACATTCTGAGTGTAGCTAAGTTGTTTAAGAGGACATTTGACATGCATTTGCATAGACCACACATGAGCACATGCAAATGCTAGCATAAAACCAAGGAATTCAAATAGAGACACCTGAAATGATAACATTCATCGTGGTATGATGCTTATGAATGAATGAATGATGCTCATGTTTACGAAATGCAAGTGCAAATGTGGAAGCCAAACACCTAGGGTGTTACAAGGAGCTTGTTACCACCGGCTCAGAACAAGTGGTGAAAACTAAATTAAAAATTAAAAAAACACTCAAGGTCCAATGTACATCGCATTCGCATCTAGATCTATGCACATCTCCATCTCTGTGTGCCATATCTGCTTGGATCTAGGCCCACTGCCACGTCTGCCCCCTGGTGTCATAGCGCACTACCTCCCATAAGGAGGGCCACCACAACCTCACACGCCGCTCTTGCCTAGATCTAGAATGGAGGGACGCCGTCGTGGCGCCCTCGCACCACCACCTTCGCCTGGATCTGGCACAAAGGGGCGGAGAAGGGGCATCCGATGTCAGTCACGAGAGGAGGCATCCAATGTTAGGCACGGAGGGCGGTGTGTGTGTGTGTGTGTGTGTGGAGAGAGAGAGAGATTTGGGGTGGGGGAGATAGTGGGGGTGTGGGAAGGGGTCGGTTGTGAGAGCGGGGGTGGGGTTAGTGTTTAGGTGTTTAGTTTTATACTGGGCTGGGATATGAGTCAGCGGTAAAACCTTTTCGGTTACCACTGCTGGTTTGTAATAGGAACAGACGATGGTAACTATTTTCACCACCAGTTTTTATCAAATTAGCGGGGGAAATGGTGTTGCAAAAATGCACTATAGTAGTGGCCCTGGGATGCCTTCGCTCCCTAGATCTCCTCCACTCAGTGGCCCCTACAGGACTCCACCAAACCAAACATGAATGAAATCCTCCGCCCGGCCACCCTTCTTGCATCCATAAGCCCCCATCATACCTCTTCCACCTGGTTGCCTCCCAGATCCCGTTTAGCAGGACGCTCTTGCTAGATTTGCAAATCTGACATAGAGCAGCAAGGCGAGTAGGCCGACACCCCTCCCTTTTTTAGTTATCGTTTCTCTTGGGTGACAAATGATGAAACTTGTGTATAGATGTGGCTTTTGTTCATGTTATGGACTTTATTTTGATCATGTCACCATGGAAATATAAGTTGATGGTTAGGTTTTGTTATCTAGTGGTTTGGTTCCTAAGTACAATTTTGCATATTTCTTCCTAAACGTGATTATATTTCTGATGCTTTGTTTATTATGAGAGAGCAGTCTTGATGTACCATTTGTGAGTACAAAATTTATGTTCATTAGAATCTTTTGTTTTTATGCAACTCTAAGATTGTTTATAAGAGTTTTAGGGCAATGTCCCAATCTTAGCATTATTGTCAAAATCTCAGCATCACAAATTGACAATATGACAAAGTAAAACAAAAAACTAACACACTAGCAACAACCTAGTTTTCCATATCTATATAAACTCCTAAAGTCACCAGGTGTATCCATTTCCCTGACATGTTGGCCTTATCAATCGAATTGTTGTTTATGAAAGCAGATATTTCACCCCTTAGGAATCTCCTTCTTCTCCCAATTGTGTGCCTCCTAGAATAACAACCTTTCACCTTTGTTCTTCACTTGGACTATCCGATTATCCTTCTTGGACTTGTTGCTAAGGATCTTAGCTCTTTGATTCATGATGATAACTCTTGTTTCTTCTTTGGTGGGCACAACATACTCCACTATTGTAGCGTCACAACTAATTTCATCGAAAGAGGCTTCATTCTTCTAGTGGATTCCCTACACAAATTATTCCTTAGTTTCCATAGCCCCCACAGGACTGTAGAACAAAGCATGTTACAAAACTTGATACTTTTTATTGCATAGCCACAAATGACCAGTGGACATAGAAGCAACTATGGAAGGACCAGTGACATGTAGATCTAGCGGTGTAGGCTGCTCTGTCAACTCACTGAATGTAGCACCAAGGCTCCTAGAAACTGGGGTATCTAGCACAAGCATCGACGAACTCTAAACCGGTGTGAAGCCTGTGCGAAGCGGTGTGAATTGCGGACCCTGGGCTATCACTAGTGAAGCAAACCACTGTGACACCTGCTCTGTAGGTGAAGCAAACTGAGTAGCAGTTTGTCCCTGACTCTGAAGTAAACTGGGCTGTACAGCTAGAGTCATAGAAGTGGTGGTAGGTTGGCCGATCTGGGGTGTAAGCTATGGCGGTGGAGCCCCAATAGCTGTAACTACATGCTGCATAAATCCAAGTAACTGCTGCTGCATCAGAAGCTACTGCTGCATGGCCTGCTGCTGCTGCTGGATAGCCTACTGCTGTCGTTGGAACTCGTATTGTCTAGCCTAAACCTATGCTAGAGCGGATGCTGTCTCCTGGGTCTGGCAAGCCTGATCCTGCCTGATCCGCTCAAGTATAGCAAGATGAGTGGGGTCTGTCTACGGTGCCTGTGGAGCTGAGCTAGAGCCACTGGCCTCACCATCATGTCATCGAGGAGGCATCCGAGGGATATTCTAATAATCATCATCTGTACTGTCGCTAGGGTCAGTAGCCGGAACCCGACCAGCGTCTGGTCATCACTGACCGGACACGTCCGATCAGGATTCTCCCTCTCTGGAACCTTACTAGAGTTGACCGGACTCTGGCACCCAGCGTCCGGTCACATTTCTCTCAGCGTCCGGTCGCAACCAGACAACTTCACCTTGATCAAATGAATTGACCGGATTCTGCGCCAGCGTCCGGTCACACCGGAACCAGCGTCTAGTCAACATTTGACTCTCCATTCACTTCCAACTCACAATCATATGTGAATGAATTTTGCTCCAATTGATCTTAGGGCTATTTAGGAGCTACCTAGTGCTAGATTTGACAAGTGTGCACCACACCTAACCCACTAGACTCACCTAGGTCAAGCTACTAGTCCATACCCCCCTTAATAGTATGGCCAAAGGAAAAACAAAGTCCTAAACTACTCTAAGTGTCTCTTCAACACCAAACGACACTTAGAACTAGTCCATCCTTAACCTTGTCGTCCATCCTTTGAAAACCGAAACGATTTCCATCGTAGGGGCATGACAACCATGATTGCCCAATCAATTGCCATTACCATGACCTAACTTAATTGCCTCTGCAAAACACACGTTAGTCATAGTAATCATGTATTGTCATTAATCACCGAAACCCAACTAGGGGCCTAGATGCTTTCACAACACATAGAGAAAAGTATGGTATATGAAATACATGGTACTATGTGCTGCTTTGGATGAATTTTTTTCCATGTTAAATTTGTTTCATATGGGTTGGTTTAGCTCACTTCTATAGTTATTTATGTAAATACTATAATGGCTTCTGATACTGATAATGTAATACATAACTCGTACCAATTGTGGGCAACACATTATGGTAAGACACACATACAATCAATATATAGTAAAAGCTACTGACGCTGACGCATTGTTTTAACCTTAAGTGTTAATATGGTGAGGACAAAAATAAATGAAAAGCCAGTTACTCACATGGGTTGCTTTTTGTCACTTTGGAAAGTATGGTGAATTCCATCCATTCCCGATGATAAGAATACGTTGTCAAGTATCAACCCTTTTTTGCATTAATTGGAAATTAATGAGTTTTTGTAGGCCGCCCATGACACCTACAAATAAAAACTTCAGAATAAAGAGAATTAGAAACATATAGAACAACATCGGTAGTACTAAATAGAATAACAAAATATCTCTTAGTATGTAACAAACCTACAAATGTCAACCTTGATGAAGTTGACCATTACAATTTTGTCTATGTTCTGCTTGAAACAAAAAGTGAAACCCTCTTTCTCAATATATGATATGAAGTCTTTAATGCTTCTCTTTGTCAATAATTGAATAGTTTGGATGCTATTTTCTAACAACAACCAAAATGATGCTATTGTGGTCTTGGGTCCACATGATGTTTGGGTCACCGATGGCAAGATCCTCTGGTTCAAAGTTTCATGATTTACTTGCAACAACTCTTAAGGCACCCTGGTTCTAAAATTTCATGAACACATATTGATGCTAATATGGGATTGACATTCCCAGACTTGAAAGCACAACGACAGTGAACAAATGTTTAGTTGCATTGCTAACATAAAAAGACATGATATTTTTCTTCTCTTGCAAACAATCATGTAAAGTTGGAGTTTTTAGTATGTGCCTTTGTACAGAGGTGGTGTTTGACTTCGAGGAAGGGAGATGGTGTAGACTGCAAGCTTGCCTGCGGTCATGAACCCACACAAGCTAGGATGCTGAGTCAGATGCCAATGGATGGTGGTGCACGAAGGCACAAGGTGAAGGTGGAGATGTAGATCCTCAGTCTCCTGACCACATGGAGGGATTTTGCGATAGTGACATTCCAGCGTCTGTGGTCAATGAGGTGGTAAAGCAGCTTGGAGGAGCCACTGAGGTGTGGCCGATGGTTGGCTGGCGTCGCTCGAAGCACCTCAAAAGGAGAACGAGGAAGCAGTCAAGGTTGAGGAGGAAGGAGGAAGGAGGAAGAAGTGGCTGGCGCATGTCGTATGACTACTTGTTTAGGCCCACTTATTAGCGTGAGAAGGCTGCAAGGGAAGAGTGGATGTGCAGAGATGGTGCCAAGCCTGTTTTGTTAATAAAAATTCAAATGAAAAAACAATTACAAAAATAAAATATGGTTTTTAGAGAATTAAAAATTTTAAGATTTATGTTACAACTCATTTCATAAAGATGCAAATGCATCACATACATGCAGGCACACACATATATTAAAACCTCGACGACCCAATACTGACTACATAGCAAACAAGCCTGTTTACACCAAAATTTGGGTGAAAACGCGGGGACTCGCAGGCTTCCAAGATCGTGCCAATCAAGGAGTCGATTGAGTAGAAATTAATATCTGCCTAGTCGAATGCCACACTGGATCGGTTCTCTCCGAATGACGTCAGCAGATAACGATGATGAAATATGGTTGGCATCAAGAAGACACATATCGGACTCTACAAAAGGGGAAAGATTAGAGTCTAAGTTATCTTAAATTAGGAATATTTTCCTTCATACCTAAATTTATAGCGAATTGTGATCAGGTAGGATTCATGTTTAGACCCTGGGTATAAATATCAAGCCCCGGCTATTGTAAAAGACAACCAATCAATCAAATACAAGTCAATTTACTTTTTCGGCTCCGGCCACCCCTTAGGAGTAGGAGTAGAGTAGATCTCGGCGAGTTCTTTAGCAAGTACGGTTGCATCGATCCAGTCGACCTCCACTACTTGTCTGTAAGTACCGTCATGGTTTATACCTCTGTTCATATGGCTGCATCGATCCGGTCGACCCCCACTGCGACTCTGGTATAGGCTAGTTATCGGCTCTTGCCTAGTTCAAGTATGGCCTGTGTGATTCTGCCTCACACCCCACTGCTTGAACTAGATCAAGGTCAAGTTATCGGCTCTACCTTTGAATGGCAGTCTTTGGTAGATCCATTAAGTTACCGATATTGCTTATTGCTTTCATTGTTTATCTAATTACAGCAATATCACTCTACCCGATTGAGATTGATCTAGATCGGCCTTATATCTTGTTTAACCCATCGTTTGCTAATCTAAAACTGATCTAATCTATGCCTTAAATGACGAGTAATGTTTTTATTGGCTGTTTTACATAGCGTGCGGTTAATGCATGTTCGATCTTGAGTAGATCTATTAGTTAACGAGAACCGTTTCATGGCCCGTTATCACGGCCTGTGGGATTCTGTCTCTCACTCCACTGTTAGCACCCTGGAGTGGGGATCGTTGGTTAATAGATCTATTCTTGAGAAGGCATGGCCTTAACTATACGCTATGCCTAAATCGGCTGTTTAGCCGATATCGAGTGCTTTCACGAACAGTTCACGTTACGAGACCGTTGAAGTAGAGGTAAGTTGAAAGATATGTTAGCCCCATGATCTTGTTATTGTATTACGGCCTGTATGATTCTGCCTCATGCCCCACTGATATTAGTAATGAGTTAGGGTCATCGAGTCTATTGTTATTTTTACGGCCTGCATGATTCTGTCTCATGCCCCACTGGTCATGGCGATAGATAAGATCTAACATGTTCATTAGATTTATCTTTATTAAATGGTTAAGTGGTGTTGAATTGTTTCTTTATATAAAAAGGGGTTCAGTTACTTGTAATCATTGGCTCAGTTTAAACCGATCATCATTGATATCTTATTGCCTTTGATTAACTTTTGCTCGAATTATATCCATCCTGAATGATAACCGATTCTTCTTACACAACCCCATGAGCTTTAACCGATTTATTCTTATGAATATGCTGAAATCGACTATTTAGTCGAACCCTCTCATATCGGCTCTCAGAGCCACACATTCGGGACTGTCTGGCAACACCGGCATGTTCCGCCCTTAATTACTGATAAGCTTTCTCTCCTTGTCAATTGCAGGGTTAAATTGACTGGCACATCTCGGGAGGATTGCGCAGGATTGACCACCCTTGCGCTAAAGCTAGGCGGATCTGCTCCTTCGAGCGGACCCTTCCAGCTTGCTGCGTGTGTCCTCAGCACGAAGATGAAAATTTTGTGTCGACACGTTCACCCTTTATAGCCAAAAAGACTCTCTGCATCGAGTCGGTGTCTTTTATCAGATTGACTACGTCCTTCTCGACCATTGGCGATATGTCTTAGCTGCTTTCTGGTCTCTTCCAACAGGTCTTCACTAGAAGCGTCCTCATCAAAATATTCCTCAAAATTGAGAGAATGGCTCTGGGCTGGAAGATTGGATGCCTGTGTACAAGGGAAAACTTGATTAAAAGGTTTGACTCGGTTTATCACAAAGTGAACAACAAAGAAGATATGGCACCTTCTCTGTAGCAGCCTCAATCGGAGGGGAAGGGACAGTTGATAACACTCCAATAACATCCGGTTGGGTTGGCTCTAAACTTCCAGCGATAGCATCTACAATGACAAGGGAAATTTTTAGTTCATGATCATCGCGATGGAAAAGACGTATAACTTCCTTACCATCAGGAGTGTGCCAGATTGGGAAATCGGCAGTCTAAACACCGACCACAGGATTATTCCCAACGTCAATTGGATCATTGCCAATAAGTGAACTACCAGAGTCCTGTTCTTGCACGAATGTTTCATCGAAGGATGTCTGGAATAATGAATAGCCAAATAAAGGGTGGGAATAACAATGAATCAAGAAGTCAAGAAGGATGCTCCAGTAAATTTCAAAGATGGAACTTACATTTTTTGTCGTTATGGAAGTATCGGTTATTTCAACCGAGATTGGCTCCATTCGTGGATCAGCCGATGGAGGTTCAGTTGGGGCTGAATCGAATGCCTGGGATAGCCGTCCGGCGTCAAAAGTAGACTGTGACGCAATGCTCGATAACTATGGAGGAACAAGATCAGAAAGATAAACACCAGTCCGAGGAAAAGATAGACTGATTACCTAAATAGCTGATGGTCTCGTTCTATGCAGTCTCTTCCCAGTAGTAGCCTTCTGAGTTAACCCTGGAACCACCTTGCGCTTTGGAGAATGACATGTCACAGCTATGGAGGCAGCAGGGGTTTTCATTAATTTCTTCAGCGAAGGCGCAGCCGATCCCATTCTCAAAACCGGGCAAGGTGGCTGGTAAGCTATAGGACGCCCCTTCCTATCTAGGTTCGGAGGATCAAACTCAACATCCTAAAAAGGCCAATTAAGACGGTTAACAGTAGAATTCGTCAAGCAGTTTTCTTGAAAAGAAATAGCAAATTACCTATTCGTCAGAAGCAAAATTTTCATCCAGGGATATACATAGAGGATGAACCGACCCACAGAAAAGGTGGGAGCACCATTCTTGCCACCAAGAATCAAAGGGAGTAGAAGAAATGCTGACTCTAATCCAATCATGCAAACAGAGGGAGGGGAGATCTGACCCCAGTTGGAAAACTCTACCAGTTTCCAGTACTTCACTGATATCTTCCCGAGGCTTCAGTATGTCCTTGAAGAATAGCTGAGGATGCAGTTGATCGAAACCAAACTGACGGGCCACAAAAGATGGGTTGTAAAACTCATACATGGGAATATTGCCTGGAGTAAAAGAGCCTGTGGCCATTTTGCCATGACCATGACGAAACTCGGCTGGAAGAACACAGGGCTTACAAAAGAATTAGAGATAGCAGCTGCCACATCATCCGAACAACCTGATTCGAATCGAAACTTGAAAGGGAAGGCTAGTTCATCATTCCCATCATCATATGGTAACCAAGTCAGAAAATCTACACCAAACCCTCTGTAAAACTTCTTGAAGAGATGGCCAATGTCAAAATCAATTGCTATGGTCGATGCAGCCTCGCCAGAGCTCATGCACTGCCGAGTTCTTCCTTCTTCACCTCTGTATTCTTCATCAAAATTGGAAGAGGGAAAACTCAGATTCTTGAGATCAGGCCTCACAAATTTATGCATGTACAGGTTAAGCCACAGTTGTATTAGCCACCAGGGGCCACTGATAGTATGAACTAGTTCATTCTTCAGTAATTGGGAAGTCACCTGGTACATCAGATGATAAGCGGCTCCTAGCAGGTATTTTCTAAGAGGAATATCCTTGCCTAATGCTAGGTGCTCTGTCATGAGTTTGTGATTATAGGTTGGACCACAAGATGACCCGTAGAAAATGAATCTTTCCAACCACATGTTCAGAAAGGCCACATACTCCCTTTCGCTAACAGCCGATCCATCTTCAACGTGATTCAGAATGTAACCAGCCCATCCTGTGTAGTCTGCTATTTTGGCTAATTTCTTAGAGCCAACGCTTAAGTACTCGTAAGGCTAAATTGGTCCAGTTATTCTGAGGCCGGTCAACATATAAACATCGACCAAAGTAATGGTCATCGGGTCATGACCAAAGATGAAAGCGTTCAGAGCATTAGACCAAAAATAGGATGCATCAATCAGAAGTGAGTCGTTCTTCTCCATCCCAGAGAATGAAAGAGTCAAGCATTGATTCAGATCATAAAGCTCCCAATCTCCACCCTTTTTCTCGGACACCCTACGAAACCAATTTCTCCATCCCTTAGGCATCCTTGGCCAATTTCTAAAAAGAGTTTTGATATTCCAAGAGGACAAATCCACTGTAGATTGTTTGAAGGGAATTTGATTGGTTTCTTCATGGATGAAATCGGATGGATCAGGATCACCCATAGGCCCAAGAAAATAGATATTGGGGGAAATGGCTGATGGAATCAAGATTTCATTCCTCATTTCCTAAAAATCGGGCGGAATAAGTTTGAAAAGAAATACAAGATAGCAGCTGACAATTGGATAATGAGGACTTGGAGACATACCTCAGGGACGTGGTCGATGGTCGCCATCACGGTCGAAAAATTGGTTTGAATCTAGCAAGGATCGCCTGGATGATGGCTCGTTGGGACGAATAGTTTGCTAGGGTTTGGGGCCTTAGCGATGACGGTGTCGGCTGTTAAAGTTATCTTGAGGAAGAAAGAGAAAGCGAGCAGGCCGAGTGGGTTGCAAAAATATTGCTGGGACGTTATATAAAACTCGGGCCAGAAAGTCAGGAGTCGCGCGTACAGTACAACTGCGGCATGGTAGACCAACAAACTAGAATTTTGGGATAAAATCATTTTATCCCAAAATTGGGGGACATGTGTTTACATTAAAATTTGGGTGAAAAACGCGAAAACTCGCAGGCTTCCAAGATCGTGCCAATCAAGGAGTCGATTGAGTAGAAATTAATATCTACCGAGTCGAATGCGACATTTGATCGGTTCTCTCCGAATGACGTCAGCCGATAACGATGACGAAATATGGTTGGCATCAAGAAGACACATATCGGACTCTACAAAAGGGGAAAGATTAGAGTCTAAGTTATCTTAAATTAGGAATATTTTCCTTCATACCTAAATTTATAGCGAATTGTGATCAGGTAGGATTCATGTTTAGACCCTGGGTATAAATATCAAGCCCCGGCTATTGTAAAAGACAACCAATCAATCAAATACAAGTCAATTTACTTTTTCGGCTCCGGCCACCCCTTAGGAGTAGGAGTAGAGTAGATCTCGGCGAGTTCTTTAGCAAGTACGGTTGCATCGATCCAGTCGACCTCCACTACTTGTCTGTAAGTACCGTCATGGTTTATACCTCTGTTCATATGGCTGCATCGATCCGGTCGACCCCCACTGCGACTCTGGTATAGGCTAGTTATCGGCTCTTGCCTAGTTCAAGTATGGCCTGTGTGATTCTGCCTCACACCCCACTGCTTGAACTAGATCAAGGTCAAGTTATCGGCTCTACCTTTGAATGGCAGTCTTTGGTAGATCCATTAAGTTACCGATATTGCTTATTGCTTTCATTGTTTATCTAATTACAACAATATCACTCTGCCGGATTGAGATTGATCTGGATCGGCCTTATATCTTGTTTAACCCATCGTTTGCTAATCTAAAACTGATCTAATCTATGCCTTAAATGACGAGTAATGTTTTTATTGGCTGTTTTACATAGCGTGCGGTTAATGCATGTTCGATCTTGAGTAGATCTATTAGTTAACGAGAACCGTTTCATGGCCCGTTATCACGGCCTGTGGGATTCTGTCTCTCACTCCACTGTTAGCACCCTGGAGTGGGGATCGTTGGTTAATAGATCTATTCTTGAGAAGGCATGGCCTTAACTATACGCTATGCCTAAATCGGCTGTTTAGCCGATATCGAGTGCTTTCACGAACAGTTCACGTTACGAGACCGTTGAAGTAGAGGTAAGTTGAAAGATATGTTAGCCCCATGATCTTGTTATTGTATTACGGCCTGTATGATTCTGCCTCATGCCCCACTGATATTAGTAATGAGTTAGGGTCATCGAGTCTATTGTTATTTTTACGGCCTGCATGATTCTGTCTCATGCCCCACTGGTCATGGCGATAGATAAGATCTAACATGTTCATTAGATTTATCTTTATTAAATGGTTAAGTGGTGTTGAATTGTTTCTTTATATAAAAAGGGGTTCAGTTACTTGTAATCATTGGCTCAGTTTAAACCGATCATCATTGATATCTTATTGCCTTTGATTAACTTTTGCTCGAATTATATCCATCCTGAATGATAACCGATTCTTCTTACACAACCCCATGAGCTTTAACCGATTTATTCTTATGAATATGCTGAAATCGACTATTTAGTCGAACCCTCTCATATCGGCTCTCAGAGCCACACATTCGGGACTGTCTGGCAACACCGGCATGTTCCGCCCTTAATTACTGATAAGCTTTCTCTCCTTGTCAATTGCAGGGTTAAATTGACTGGCACATCTCGGGAGGATTGCGCAGGATTGACCACCCTTGCGCTAAAGCTAGGCGGATCTGCTCCTTCGAGCGGACCCTTCCAGCTTGCTGCGTGTGTCCTCAGCACGAAGATGAAAATTTTGTGTCGACACGTTCACCCTTTATAGCCAAAAAGACTCTCTGCATCGAGTCGGTGTCTTTTATCAGATTGACTACGTCCTTCTCGACCATTGGCGATATGTCTTAGCTGCTTTCTGGTCTCTTCCAACAGGTCTTCACTAGAAGCGTCCTCATCAAAATATTCCTCAAAATTGAGAGAATGGCTCTAGGCTGGAAGATTGGATGTCTATGTACAATGGAAAACTTGATTAAAAGGTTTGACTTGGTTTATCATGAAGTGAACGACAAAGAAGATATGGCACCTTCTCCATAGCGGCCTCTATTGGAGGGGAAGGGACAGCTGACAACACTCCAATAACATCCGGTTGAGTTGGCTCTAAACTTCCAGCGATAGCATCTACAATGACAAGGGAAATTTTTAGTTCATGATCGTCGCGATGGAAAAGACATATAACTTCCTTACCATCAGGAGTGTGCCGGATTGGGAAATCGGCAGTCTGAACACCGTCCACAGGATTATTCCCAACGTCAATTGGATCATTGCCAATAAGTGAACTACCAGAGTATTGTTCTTGCACGAATGTTTCATCGAAGGATGTCTGGAATAATGAATAGCCAAATAAAGGGTGGGAATAACAATGAATCAAGAAGTCAAGAAGGGTGCTCCAGTAAATTTCAAAGATGGAACTTACATTTTCTGTCGTTATGGAAGTATCGGTTACTTCAGTCGAGATCGGCTCCATTCATGGATCAGCCGATGGAGGTTCAGTTGGGGCTGAATCGAATGCCCGGGATAGCAGTCCGGCGTCAAAAGTAGACT
This sequence comes from Miscanthus lutarioriparius, assembly GCA_904845875.1. Lineage (NCBI taxonomy): Eukaryota > Viridiplantae > Streptophyta > Magnoliopsida > Poales > Poaceae > Miscanthus > Miscanthus lutarioriparius. The sequence continues at coordinate 55,324,622 of CAJGYO010000010.1, forward strand.
GTGACGCAATGCTCGATAACTATGGAGGAACAAGATCAGAAAGATAAACACCAGTCCGAGGAAAAGATAGACTGATTACCTAAATAGCTGATGGTCTCGTTCTATGCAGTCTCTTCCCAGTAGTAGCCTTCTGAGTTAACCCTGGAACCACCTTGCACTTTGAAGAATGACATGTCACAGCTATGGAGGCAGCAGGGGTTTTCATTAATTTCTTCAGCGAAGGCGCAGCCAATCCCATTCTCGAGACCGGGCAAGGTGGCTGATAAGCTATAGGACGCCCCTTCCTATCTAGGTTCGGAGGATCAAACCCAACATCCTAAAAAGGCCAATTAAGACGGTTAACAGAAGAATTCGTCAAGCAGTTTTCTTGAAAAGAAATAGCAAATTACCTATTCGTCAGAAGCAAAATTTTCATCCAGGGATATACATAGAGGATGAACCGACCCACAGAAAAGGTGGGAGCACCATTCTTGCCACCAAGAATCAAAGGGAGTAGAAGAAATGCTGACTCTAATCCAATCATGCAAACAGAGGGAGGGGAGATCTGACCCCAGTTGGAAAACTCTACCAGTTTCCAGTACTTCACTGATATCTTCCCGAGGCTTCAGTATGTCCTTGAAGAATAGCTGAGGATGCAGTTGATCGAAACCAAACTGACGGGCCACAAAAGATGGGTTGTAAAACTCATACATGGGAATATTGCCTGGAGTAAAAGAGCCTGTGGCCATTTTGCCATGACCATGACGAAACTCGGCTGGAAGAACACAGGGCTTACAAAAGAATTAGAGATAGCAGCTGCCACATCATCCGAACAACCTGATTCGAATCGAAACTTGAAAGGGAAGGCTAGTTCATCATTCCCATCATCATATGGTAACCAAGTCAGAAAATCTACACCAAACCCTCTGTAAAACTTCTTGAAGAGATGGCCAATGTCAAAATCAATTGCTATGGTCGATGCAGCCTCGCCAGAGCTCATGCACTGCCGAGTTCTTCCTTCTTCACCTCTGTATTCTTCATCAAAATTGGAAGAGGGAAAACTCAGATTCTTGAGATCAGGCCTCACAAATTTATGCATGTACAGGTTAAGCCACAGTTGTATTAGCCACCAGGGGCCACTGATAGTATGAACTAGTTCATTCTTCAGTAATTGGGAAGTCACCTGGTACATCAGATGATAAGCGGCTCCTAGCATGTATTTTCTAAGAGGAATATCCTTGCCTAATGCTAGGTGCTCTGTCATGAGTTTGTGATTATAGGTTGGACCACAAGATGACCCGTAGAAAATGAATCTTTCCAACCACATGTTCAGAAAGGCCACATACTCCCTTTCGCTAACAGCCGATCCATCTTCAACGTGATTCAGAATGTAACCAGCCCATCCTGTGTAGTCTGCTATTTTGGCTAATTTCTTAGAGCCAACGCTTAAGTACTCGTAAGGCTAAATTGGTCCAGTTATTCTGAGGCCGGTCAACATATAAACATCGACCAAAGTAATGGTCATCGGGTCATGACCAAAGATGAAAGCGTTCAGAGCATTAGACCAAAAATAGGATGCATCAATCAGAAGTGAGTCGTTCTTCTCCATCCCAGAGAATGAAAGAGTCAAGCATTGATTCAGATCATAAAGCTCCCAATCTCCACCCTTTTTCTCGGACACCCTACGAAACCAATTTCTCCATCCCTTAGGCATCCTTGGCCAATTTCTAAAAAGAGTTTTGATATTCCAAGAGGACAAATCCACTGTAGATTGTTTGAAGGGAATTTGATTGGTTTCTTCATGGATGAAATCGGATGGATCAGGATCACCCATAGGCCCAAGAAAATAGATATTGGGGGAAATGGCTGATGGAATCAAGATTTCATTCCTCATTTCCTAAAAATCGGGCGGAATAAGTTTGAAAAGAAATACAAGATAGCAGCTGACAATTGGATAATGAGGACTTGGAGACATACCTCAGGGACGTGGTCGATGGTCGCCATCACGGTCGAAAAATTGGTTTGAATCTAGCAAGGATCGCCTGGATGATGGCTCGTTGGGACGAATAGTTTGCTAGGGTTTGGGGCCTTAGCGATGACGGTGTCGGCTGTTAAAGTTATCTTGAGGAAGAAAGAGAAAGCGAGCAGGCCGAGTGGGTTGCAAAAATATTGCTGGGACGTTATATAAAACTCGGGCCAGAAAGTCAGGAGTCGCGCGTACAGTACAACTGCGGCATGGTAGACCAACAAACTAGAATTTTGGGATAAAATCATTTTATCCCAAAATTGGGGGACATGTGTTTACATTAAAATTTGGGTGAAAAACGCGAAAACTCGCAGGCTTCCAAGATCGTGCCAATCAAGGAGTCGATTGAGTAGAAATTAATATCTACCGAGTCGAATGCGACATTTGATCGGTTCTCTCCGAATGACGTCAGCCGATAACGATGACGAAATATGGTTGGCATCAAGAAGACACATATCGGACTCTACAAAAGGGGAAAGATTAGAGTCCAAGTTATCTTAAATTAGGAATATTTTGCTTCATACCTAAATTTGTAGCGAATTGTGATCGGGTAGGATTCATGTTTAGACCCTGGGTATAAATATCAAGCCCCAGCTATTGTAAAAGACAACCAATCAATCAAATACAAGTCAATTTACTCTTTCGGCTCCGGCCACCCCTTAGGAGTAGGAGTAGAGTAGATCTCGGTGAGTTCTTCTGCAAGTACGGCTGCATCGATCCGGTCGACCTCCACTGCTTGTCTGTAAGTACCATCATGGTTTATACCTCTGTTCGTATGGCTGCATCGATCCGGTTGACCCCCACTGCAACTCTGGTATAGGCTAGTTATCGGCTCTTGCCTAGTTCAAGTATGGCCTGTGTGATTCTGCCTCACACCCCACTGCTTGAACTTGATCAAGGTCAAGTTATCAGCTCTACCTTTGAATGGCAGTCTTTGGTAGATTCATTAAGTTACCGATATTGCTTATTGCTTTCATTGTTTATCTAATTACAACAATATCACTCTGCCGGATTGAGATTGATCTGGATCGGCCTTATATCTTGTTTAACCCATCGTTTGCTAATCTAAAACTGATCTAATCTACGCCTTAAATGATGAGTTATGTTTTTATTGGCTGTTTTACATCAATCTTAATCATGCATAGCGTGCGGTTAAGGCATGTTTGATCTTGAGTAGATCTATTAGTTAACGAGAACCATTTCATGGCCCGTTATCACGGCCTGTGGGATTCTGCCTCTCACCCCACTGTTAGCACCATGGAGTGGGGATCGTTGGTTAATAGATCTGTTCCTGAGAAGGCATGGCCTTAACTGTGCACTATGCCTGAATCGGCTGTTTAGCCGATATCGAGTGCTTTCATGAATAGTTCACGTTACGAGACCATTGAAGTAGAGGGAAGTTGAAAGATATGTTAGCCCCATGATCTTGTTATTGTATTATGGCCTGCAGGATTCTGCCTCATGCCCCACTGATATTAGTAATGAGTTAGGGTCGTTGAGTCTATTGTTATTTCTACGACCTGCATGATTCTACCTCATGCCCCACTGGTCATGGCGATAGATAAGATCTAACATGTTCATTAGATTTATCTTTATTAAATGGTTAAGTGGTGTTGAATTGTTTCTTTATATAAAAAGGGGTTTGGTTACTTGTAATCATTGGCTCAGTTTAAATCGATCATCGTTGATACCTTATTGCCTTTGATTAACTTTTGCTCGAATTTTGTCCATCTTGAATGATAACCAATTCTTCTTACACATCCCCATGAGCTTTAACCGATTTATTCTTATGAATATGCTGGAATCGACTATTTAGTCGATTTCCTCTCATATCGGCTCTCAGAGCCGCACATTCGGGACTGTCTGGCAACACTGGCACGTTCTGCCCTTAATTACTGATAAGCTTTCTCTCCTTGTCAATTGTAGGGTCAAATTGACTGGCACGTCTCGGGAGGATCGCGCAGGATCGATCACCCTTGCGCTGAAGCTAGGCGAATATGCTCCATCGAGCGGACCCTTCCGGCTTGTTGCGTGTGTCCTCGGCATGGAGACGAAAATTCTGTGTCGACACATGTCTGAACCTGGCCCAAGCTCCCATCGACTAGACAACCTCCTATGAAGCATCTGTTGCTCCTCCCCCAGCTGACCCACCCCGTGTGGTTCTTCTTTTCCTCTTCTCCATGTTTCTATGCATCTATCAACTACATGGGAAGTGGCATAGAAATTAGTGTTGGGAGTTGATGGAGGGAATTTGACTTTTAGTTCCAATCCTTTGTTTGATTCATGGAGGGATACAAGAAAGGGAGTTGAAGAGGGAATTTAGATCCCCTGTTTAGCATGTGAGTTTTCAAGTTGGACATTATATGGTAAGTCATGATGGATGATGATGTAATCATTTTTATTAAAAGCACAATTCTCACCCCTCTCTAGGGAAGTTATTAGTGAGTGTGGTCCTCTAAGGACCTCTTTGGAACACAGAAATTTTGTAGGGATCTTGTAAGGATTTTGTAGGATCAGTTCGATTTCATAGGAAAAATGCAAGAACAAAAAAATTCCCTGTATTCCAAACATGCCCCAAACTCTCATTCCTCTTTCCACCAAACTCTCAGTATCATGAAACAAACAAAGACTTCTAAACTCCTAACTCTAAACTATCATTCCCCCATTTGATTACCGCAACCAAACATGCCATTTATTCTCAGGTTGAAGCTCTATTACAAAGCATTGAGGTGGGTACAGTAGAGGAAGCTACCATGGCTAAAGCGTTCTATGAGACCATCAGCCTGTTGTATTTTGTTTTTCACTATGCGATTCTCATCATTATGCATGGGGCGTCGAATTGGGAGGTTAGTGGTCAAGGTTGCCAATAGCTTTTGGGGCCAAGATTTGTAGATAGTGGTGGACAACATAGGCCGCAATCACATCATGCAAGGGCGATGTCTCCTCCTTTGTCTCCACCTTTGATTGCTCGGTGACGATGACCTATGTTACCCTTGGCCACTGGCGATGTACCATCGATGTGAGTACATAGGAAGTGCGAAGTCGGGTGGATAACTTGGGAAGAGGATGAGGATCAAACTTGTTCCTGTATCTTTCCTCAGCTGCACATATAAGTGTCTCCCTGGCTTACACTACTGGCTAGGTCTGACTTCTTGCTTTAAGCAAATAACAAATGGCATCTTTTATAATTAACCTAAATGCATAATTATTGGTATTTCTTAACGCATACATAAATAATCCGTAAGCGTATGGAATTATCGTTGTAGCATTTCACCCAGAAGTATTTAGAGTATCGCATTTTCCACAAGGAACGGAGGTACTTCTTCTAGCTAATTCGTACAAGGACAACACAAGGGTAAAGTTGGCTAGGGTAGAGATGGATTCCTATGGTTATAGGGTCTATGGATAGATAAACTCTACTTCTACTTGCTCACTTCGAGCAATGGAGAACACCTGGTCTGCCAAGCATTGTCGGCCTATAGCTTACGTCGTACCCAGACGTGGGGGATTACAAGGGATGGACAGGGCTATCACCACCTGTCGCCTACACCTCTAGCCTAGACATCACGTTTATGCTATTGACTACTACTCTAGCGTGTGCAGGGTTATCCGTCTTTATCAGGGCCCTCTACTAGAGTATCTGCCATGGGGACAGACAATGAACCCGCAAACAAGTAAGAGTAAAGCTTAACTAATCAAAAGACTTTATGATAAAAAGAACCATGAACACTCACTTAGCGGGAGAACCCGACGAAGCATAGCGCAGGTGTTCGTTGAGATACAAGGCGGGGAGACACCGACAAGTCCGGCGCTTCCCCGCACTCTCCCTCACATCTCTTCCTATCCAAGTCTACTAGCTAGCTAGGGCCTAAGCCCTTGGAATGATGCTGAAGTGAGGTGCTCTTTGCCTTGTTGTTGTTTTGAATGAGAGGGAGTGAGGGGGTATTTATAGGTTGAGAGGAGTGGAGGCCACTCAATGCGCCATGTTAGCGATCTGTGTGCCTCTTCACCACAGCCCTTGGATCAAACCATCATAGGATGGATGGTGGAGATGGAGTGGAGTTGTGTTTCCTTGCATGCCTTCCTATCTTTAGCAAACCACCATCCTCCGTACCAAGTCTTCTGTGAAGCACATGCAACCGACGTTTGGAGAGGCGGCATGAGCCAGCTGACCAAATTTCAGGCCAAATGGAGCCAGTGAGGGGTTGGCCCACCCCTAGGGTCGGTCACCCCCCAACTGAGGCCAAATTGGCCCATCTTCGGTGAGTGACCTCCTTTGGGCTTCTAGAGTGGGCCTATGTGGTGCTTTCGCAGAGATAAGGTGATTTGATTTGGGTTTGCCCATATTCTCCTCTCTTCTAGGTGCTGTTTTGCCTAGGTGTGGACCTCCACCCCCCTTGGGCTCGTGTTGGGTGTCTATAATGTTGTATTTCTTGTATACTTTAGGCCAATTTTTGTACAATCCCGACATGTCCTCCTGCAAATGAATAATCATCAAAACTCATGGAATTGATTAGTTATAAGTCCTATGTCTAAGCTTAGTGTTTATTTTAGCAGTTTTTATATGATAGTTGGCGGTTAGAAATGTGAGTTAAGCACCGCTAACAAGCTCCCCCACACTTACCCCTTTGCTCACCCTTGAGCAAAGTTGGAGATAAAAGTAATCATGAGAAAACATTCTAAGATATATTGCTTACATGATATCTATTCCAACACACTCTTTACACAAGTGGGATTTGTTGTGTTGGCTAACATGTTACCCATGGTTGTTGAAAAGCAGATTAGCTCTTGAAACAAAGTTATCTTCCCAATTTCACATCTTAGCAACTTGGAGTTTTTGGAAGTTTTTCTCAAGAAAAAGCATAGTTCACTTCATACTCCTCAAATGGCACAATCAAATCACTCAGTGGTGCATCAATCCTTACCAAGGCATAGCATTTATTTGCCTTCTTTTGTTTCTCCTACTTCTAAAAAGGTTTATGTGGAGCTTTAGGTAGGGGTAAACAATATTGCATACTTGTATTGCATATATTGTAAAGTCAAATTGAGGATCCAATGAGAGAAGTGCCATACTTTTAGATCAAGATGTGCATGTGTGTGAAAAAAGGTAAACTAAAACTATACTCCTCTTATAAAAATGATCTCTGTCTTATAACTTATTGTTTTGAAACATGTCTATCTTTCTTCCCTTTTCAATACATGAGCCTTCATGTGCTCATCATTTTTTTTCTTTTGTACTTGGACCTTCATGTGTCCATTTTTTTAACTTTTTGCATAGACCATGTTTCTTCTTCTAAACCATATATTTGGAGGGAGATCTTTATCTTTTTAGAACATGGAGTATTTGCCTAACAGACAAATTTTTGTCTACTCCCAATGTAGGAGCAAAATCTTTGGTGGATGGAGGCATGTTTTTGCGTACTCCCAGTGTAGGAGCAGCATGTATATGTGGGTGTACGTGATCTTGATCTTGGAAGCATGATAAATCTCTCAACAAGAGTCAACAAGACTTGACCAAACTCAACACAATAACAAGCAACTTATGTGGAAGGCATGAAACTTGCTAGATGTTATATTTGGCTTTAGAAGGAATTGCTCACCAAATGAGGAGTATGTGATACTATGGTTTTGTAACATTTTTGTCAAAACAAATTCTCCAAGTACTTTGAATAGAAATGGTAGGATATCTAAGTCAGAACTATATCACACCTCACAACAACTTAGTTAACATGATTGTCCTATTAGAATATTTTCCACAAGCATAAGTGTATGTATATGGAACAAACTTTATTTAGGCTTCTATCTTGGAGATGTTATGAACAGGTCACTTTTGGAATTTTGAACGAGGTGTGGTTTATAAAATTGCATGGAGATGGAGCGACATTTGTTTTGCATTTTTAATTTGTTCAATTTTAGATTTCAAAATTTTTGGAGAGTTTGAGGGTAGCGTTGCACAAACCACCGTTGAGTCAGAGGTGGCTTGGCTAAACCAAAAGTTCAGCCAATCCTCTCTTGAGCCATTTGTCCTGTCCTTCTGCATGTTGGACCAGTCGATGATTGTGCAACGTGTCGGTGGGAGGTCTCGAATGTGTGTTTGTCAAGCTTGAGAGATCTCCCCCACACTTTTTGTTGTACCTGCTTTTATTTAACAAAGAAAAACAAAAAGAAATAGACAAGGGCTCTACCAGCTAAGACACTGGGGGGCCTTAATTTTATTATAATTATAATTATGATTAGTATATTTAGTTTTTAGCTTATGCATTTATTACTTTTTATTTATTTATTTATTGGTTCACCAAACTTTTTATCATTTAGCATAAACAAAGCTAAGGTAAAGTTTACAAAAATAAACATAGCCTTGATTTATCTCCATAGTAGATTACTTCTATTGTTTAGGAAAGTAATACTCAAAGTTCATTAATCAAATTTCAACACCATGTCAAATTTTGATTAAAGAAGGCTATTTTAACCCAAGCACCATGCTTAATTTAAAAAAACCTATAGATGTACCCCGCGGGAGTACACCTAATACAGAGTATATAACATAAACAAGAGAAGCATGAATTTGTATGAGCAAGTTAATTCTTATGTAGACAAATATGAGTAAGGGAGTTGGTGAACAATTATATATATATATATATATATATATATATATATATATAGCAAGATGGAGCTAACATCATTCATTTTTTAGCAGGATTATCTTTGATATGTATGGGACTCGAGATTCTCACCATCCTCCCCCACACTTGAACTTTTGTGTGAAAGTCAAGTGTGTAGGATCGGGGTCTCCTTTGGAGAGTGTTCTATTACCAATGTATGTAATTGATGTAGCTCCCGTGATTTCAGGCATCGTATGCCCCTAGTTCTTCTTGTTCTTAACCTAAAAGGGTTAATAACCAAGAATACCTGAAGGTGCATACTAACTTGATAACATATTCTTGCTTTTATTAAAGAAGAAGTGGTTTTTTAATGATAATCATTATATATTTCTTTTTTATGATAATCCAGGGTATCTCCCGGTAGTGCTTAATTTATTGTCTTAAGCTTGATCATGGGGACTTCATTTTGCAGCTATCAATGGTGGTGTAGTCCCCAACTTCACCACCGAGTATTGAGCATTTTTGTTCAAGCTGCAAGGTTAGTACCACAATGCAACTACGAGATTTGTAGTATTTATGATAAACAAAGGCATCTACAACCATTCTCCTAAAAAGTTTTGAAACAAGGATCAGGAGATGGTTGGAATCCTCATAGGGGCACGGGGTACTAAGCAATGTGTCCATGGCATAGAAGTTCTTGTTCTCAAGAAATACATCGGTTGAATGTAGACCACTATTGAGAACGATGTTCGAAAGGCCAGAGGGACATTGCTTAAGTTCAAGCGAGGGTGATGATGGACTGAACGGGGTTATGAATTTCACCTCCTAGAACGGGTTATTATCGACGGTAGTTACCATCCATCATGAACAGTCAACTTTACTTGTATAAATGCATAAAAAGGATCACCAACATAGACATAGGGGTTTAAACTGACAATTTCCACGAGTTTTGGTGAATTTGTGTTTTTAGCAGGGTTATTTCAGAAACCGTCAAGGTGGATCAAATCGTCAAATAAAATCATGCTTATCCACGGTGAAACGGACACCAGAAGGTTCCAGAAAACTCAAGAGGACTCCACACCGAAGCGGGGGCTAAACCACTGCTAGGTGGGGTCGGTCGACCCCACCTAGAGGCCACCCGGTCCCTAGGGGACCCACCTGTTAGCCTCCTTCATATGTCAGTTTTCCACCGCCTCCTAGGATGCATCTATGCCGTCCTTTAAGTCGGTTTAATCCAAGGGCTCACGTTGGACGCTTCGGCCTATATAACCAGCCCCTGCCCCCTCCAGAGCATGCTGCCATAAGTCAAGATCAGACCAGAAATTAGGATTTCTAGAGAGAAGAGAATAGAGCTCCAATTCTTCAAGTTTCTAGTATAGGCTAGCTAGCAAGGTTCAAGTAGAGTGTGGGCTATTGCTTAGGATTCCGGATATGCCGTCTGGAGACTGGTATAGCCATTGTATCTCTTTATTTATGACTTTGTGCTACTTCAATATTATGTTGCTATTTATTATGTTCCTAGTTTGCTCTAGTAATATGCTTGATATAGTTATGATTGATGATGAATATATGGAGATGTTCGCAAAGCTTTTAGCTGTGGGGTGGTCACCGGACACGGCGGTGTTCACCGCCAAGGGCACGGTGGTGCACCGTCACTGCATATCCAGTGCCACCGCCTTGTTTCACCTGAGGGCAGCAAGTTGGTTTTATAGCCGAGGGGGGCACCGCCATGGTCACCGCCAAGGGTGCGGCGGTGCACCGCCCTAATTATCCAGAGAGGAGTGTTTTTTGGGGCTCGGCCATGGTGGCACCGCCACCCCCTGTCCGGTGCCACCATCACCATGTCCCATAACCAACTAGCCATTGGTCGACCATTGGAATTCGACCGTTGGGGCACCATCACCCCCTGTTCGGTGACCGCACCGCCCTGTCCGATGCCCACGTAGAAAGCAGCTCCAAGGGGTAACGGCTCTATTTGCTTATGTGGCTATAAATAGATGATGTGGCTGGCCTTGGCCACTCTCTTGGCACCTCTTACACTTGTGCACACCCTTTGGGAGCTGAGCAACACACTCCACTCACTTGTTCACTTGATTCATCATCTTAAGTGAGATTGGAGAGCCTCTAGTGCATTGCATTGAGTTGCATCATCTTGTGGCACTAGTTGGGTGATTTGGGCTAGTTGTGAGCTTGTTACTCTTGGTGTTTGCCAACACCTAGATGGCCCGGTGATTGGAGGATCGTTGAGCGGAGTTGGTGATTGTCTCCGGCCTCAATCAGTTGCTTGTGAGGGGTCTTGTGCCTTCCCCAATAGAGCGCCAAAGGCAACTCTAGTAAATTGCTCGTATCATTGAGCTACCTCACTTGTGGGTAGGTTCTTGTGGTGTCCAATTGTGTGGACGAGGTTCATACAACACCTCTTAGCCACTGAACCACCAAGTGTTGGTCGACACAGCGGGGACTAGCGTGCCGGCAAGCACATGAACCTCGGGAGAAAAATCGCTTGTCTCTTGCCATTAGCATTCTCCTAGTGATTGTATTGGTGATCATATTGTGATTGGTTCATCCCTCTATACAGCGGTATAAACATCCCACTCATTCCTTTACTTACTTGCAAAGTAGTTGTAACATGCTCTTTAGTGTAACTAGTTTTGAGAGCTTGTTTGTTTGCTAGTTTAGTATCACCTAGTGGAGCTCTTTAGTGTAGACTTGTTGAGAGCTCTTAGTGAGTTGTGACATAGCCATTGTTTGTGTCTAGTGATCATAGCAACTAGAATTATTAGATAGGTGGCTTGCAACCCTTGTAGAGCTAGAGCAAAATTGCATTTCACCATTTAGTGTACTAACCTCTTGCTCTAGTGTATTTGTAGAAATTTTTATAGGCTATTAACCTCCTATAGCCATTTAGGACCTTTCAAGTGGTATCAGAGCCGTGGTTACCATTTATTTCAAGGCTTAACAACCTTCGGTGCAAAATATGACTCAAATAGTGTTCAACCATGTTGGGGGTAAACCACCATTCTTTGATGGCACATATTTTGATTATTGGAAGAGAAAGATGAAGATGTACCTTGGTTCAATCAATGACAAGGTGTGGGATATGGTAGAGAATGAGTTTGTGATCATTGACCCTACCAATCTCACCGACAATGACAAGATCAACAAGCAATGCAATACTATGGCACTCAACACAATATACAATGGCATTGATTCAAAGGTGTTTGAACAAATCAAAGATCTTGAGAAGGCAAGTGAAGTTTGGGTGAGACTAGAAGAAACATATGAGGGCACTTCAACGGTAAAAAGTGCTAAGCTCTACATGCTCAAAGACAAGCTATCAAACTTTAAGATGAAGGATGATGAGTTCATTCTGGAGATGTTCTATAGGCTACAAGTCATCATCAATGATCTCAAGAGTTTGGGTGAGAAGGTGAAGGATGAGGACTTCTCTCACAAGTTGTTGATGTGTTTGCCAAAGAGATTCAAGACATTGAGGACTATCATCTTTAGAGGTGGATTGAAGGATGTCACTCCAAATGAGGTGCTTGGTGATGTGATGACCGAGGACCAATACAATAGTGATGGTGAAGAAATTGTGAAGGAGGAAGACAAGAAGAAGAAGAGTGTGGCATTCAAGGCCGACACTTCATCCTCCAAGAACAAGAGCAAGGTCAAGGCTAAGAAGAAAGAATCAAGTGATGAAGAATGCTCCCATGATGATAGTGATGATGAAGCACTAGCTCTCTTTGTGCGCAAGTTTGGCAAGATGAAGAAGAAGAAAGGCTATGGAGCAAGGAAGAGAAGAGATCACTTCAAGAACAAGGAGTATGTGAGGTTGTGCTACAAGTGCAAGAGCCCCGATCATGTTGTAGCGGATTGTCCCTACAATAGTGACAATGAGGATTATGAGAAGAAGAAGAACAAGAAAGAAAAGAAGATGACCTTCAAGAAGAAGAAGAAGGGTGGATCCTAAGTTTGTCACATGGGATAGTGATGCCTTCACCAATGATGATTCAAGTGATGATGACAAGGCATCCAAGAAGAAGGCTCTAGCAAGCATTGCTATCAACAACAAGCCTTCACTATTTGACACTTCATCATGCTTCATGGCCAAGGGCTCTAAGGTAAAATATGATGAGAGTGAAAATGATGATAGTGAAAGTGAAAATGATAGTGATGATGATAAATTCTCAAATGAACAACTAATGAACATGCTAGAACAAGCCGACTCAATAATTAACAAGAAAAGCAAGAAGTGTGAAGAATTGCAAAAGAAGCTTAGTGCTCTTCAGCAATCCTTTGATGAGCTCAATGCTACTTATGAGAGGCTAGTGGAAGCTCATGAGAAGCTTGGCAAAGCTCACACCAAGCTTGAAAAGGCTCACTCCTTGCTTCTTGAACAAGATAAGGAAAGGGTCATAGTATCATGTGATGTGGGCATAACATGTGATATTATTGAAGAATCATTCTATGAACCTATTATTGTTGATCCCACTAACCATTCTTGTAGCTCATCATCCACTACCGCTACCACCCCTACCTCTACTACTAGTGATGGTTTCACTTGTGATGCCTCACTAATGGTTGAGAATGAGACTCTCAAGAGAGAGGTGGATGAGCTCACTCACGCCTTAGGAAAGGCCTATGACGGTGAGGCCCGCTTGTTAAAGTGCTTGGGTAGCCAAAGGTTCTCTCTTAACAAAGAGGGATTGGGCTATATCCCCAAGAAAGGCAAGGTGGTCTTTGCTACTCCCAAAGCTAGCTTTGTGAAGAGCAATGGTCTATTTTGCAATAGATGCAATCAAGTAGGGCACTTGGAGCAATCTTGCATAAAGAACAAGAACAATGCTAATGTATCCTCAATTTGTTTTGATTCTTATTACATGCTTACCAAGGGTGTGAATGGTGTCAAGGCTAAGTTCATTGGTACACCTATTGTGGGCTCAAAGAAGAAAGCTATTTGGGTACCAAAGACCTTAGTAACTAACCTTCAAGGACCCAAGCAAGTTTGGGTACCTAAAAAGAATTGATTTTCTTTTGTAGGTAAACTATAAAGCCGGAGGAAGGCATTGGGTGCTTGATAGTGGGTGCACACAACACATGACCGGTGATTCAAGAATGTTCAATTCAATCAACTCAAATGATGACAATAGGATTGATAGTATAACATTTGGTGATAATAGCAAGGGCAAAGTCAAAGGGCTTGGTAAGATTGCAATATCCAATGACTTGAGCATTTCCAATGTGCTACTAGTAGAGAGCTTGAACTTTAACCTATTGTCGGTAGCTCGACTTTGTGATCTTGGTTTCAAGTGCATATTTGGAGTTGATGATGTAGAGATCATAAGTGTAGATGGCTCTAACTTGATATTCAAAGGTTTTAGATATGAGAATCTATACTTGGTTGATTTCAATGCTAGTGAAGCTCAATTATCAACATGTTTGCTCACTAAGTCTAGCATGGGTTGGTTATGGCATAGAAGGCTTGGTAATGTTGGAATGAAATAATTGAACAAGTTGATTAAGCATGATCTAGTTAAAGGCTTGAAAGATGTCACATTTGAGAAGGATAAGCCATGTAGTGCATGTCAAGCCAAAAAGCAAGTTGGCAACACACATCCTAAGAAGAGCATGATGAGTACATCTAAGACATTTGAGTTGTTGCACATGGATTTGTTTAGACCAACCACATACACTAGCATTGGTGGAAACAAATATAGATTTGTGATTGGTGTTCTTTCTAGTTGATAAGAGTGATGTGTTTGCAACCTTGAAAGCTCTAGTTTGGTTTTGGTGAATGGATCAAACCCTAAGTGCTAATCTAGTTTATCAAGTGATCATGAGATAGGTAGCACTATTCCAAGTGGTGGAGCAATGGTGAAGATCATGATGACGGTGTGGTGACCATGATGATCAAGTGCTTGGACTTGGAAAAGAAGAAAGAGAAAAACAAAAAGCTCAAGGCAAAGGTGAAACTTGATAGGAGCTTTTTGGTTTGGTGATCGAGACACTTAGCGAGTGTGATCACATTTAGGATAGATGGTCATACTATTAAGAGGGGAGCTCTTATCGGACAACTTGATCATCTAGTGCCACTAGGTGTTGAAATACTTGCATTGCATTTTAGGCCTAGTGCACAAACGGTGAGAAGTGATTAACCTTTGAAAAATGGTTGTGAAAATGCTAACACACTTGCATATGATGGTGAAACACTTGGAGTGTTAGCACATTTGCAAAGGTGGTGACAAAGGTGGAGAGAAGGAGGCAAAAGTCAGCTTGGGGTGCTGCCACGGTGGCACCGCCACCCCCTGTCCGGTGCACCACCACCCCTGTGGCGGTGACTGGCTGAGAGGCTGAGAGAAATGAGTTGCCCTAGGGGCACCACCACTGTGTCCGGTAGCACCTCCACTGGTAGGGAGGTGCCCACCTGGATGTGGCCGAAGTAAGCTGGTGCAGTGGCTAGCACCGAAAGTTGTGGTGTGCACAGCCATAGGCGCGACGGTGCACCGCCGTGGGCTCCGCCACCTTGTTCGGTGGCAACACCTCTTTTCAATAGAGAGCGGGTGAATTGGAGTTGGGCACCACTGTGGGCACCGCTACCCTGAGGGTGGTGCACCGCCATAAAAGTCCAGAGACGAGGTATTTTGGGGGGTGGCTGGTTGGTCACCGCCACCCTACGAGCGGTGCCACCGCCACCCTGTCCAGTGCCCCAATGACTAATTTTTAGCCGTTGGAAAGTGACCATTGGGACGGGCACCCCATGTCCGGTGCCAGGCACTGCCATGTCTGGTGCCCTCACAGAAAACTGCTCCAAAGGGGTAACAGCTCTATTTGCTTTTGGGCTTATAAATAGAGCTAGTGGCCGGCCTTGGCCACTCACTTGTTACTTCTAACAGCTTTATACACCCTTTGAAAGCTGAGCACACCACTCCACTCACTTGCACACTTGATTTCATTATCTTGAGTGAGATTGGAGAGCCTCTAGTGCATTATTTAGTGTTCTAGCATCTTGTGGCACTAGTTAGGTGATTTGGACTGGTGGAGATCTTATTACTCTTGGTGTTTGACGACACCTAGACGGCCCGGTGATTGGTGGATCGTCTAGCGGAGGAAGGTGATTGTCTCCGGCTCTGATCTTTGTGATTGTGAGGGGTTCTTGTGTCTTTCCCGACGGAGCGCCAAAGGCAACTTTAGTGGATTGCGCATGGCTTATGGATCCTCATCTTGTGCTGGTTGTGCGGCACCCGGTTGCGGGTTAGGCATGTGATGCCTATTAGCGTGTGAACCTCCAAGTGAGTGAATCACCACAACGGGGACTAGCTTGCTAGCAAGCAAGTGAACCTCAGAGGAAAAATCATTGTCTTGGTTGTCTCCTTGGTATTCATTGATTGATCACTTGCCATAGCGGTATACCTCTCTACCACTCTCTTGTATTACATTGTGTCTTTACTTGTGTAGAGCTTGTGGTAGTTGTAACTAGTTAGTGTAGCTCTTAGTTACAGTTCTCTTGCTAGCTTGCTCACCTAGGTGTAAATTAGTAACTTAACCTTAGTGTGATATACTAGAGATCATAGACATTAGAATTGGGTAGGTGGCTTGCAACACAAGTGTAGTGATAGCACAAAATTCACTTCACCATCTTATTTACGAATCACTTGTCTTAATGTTGTTGTAGAATTTTTAATGGGATATTCACCCCCTTCTAGCCATTAGGACCTTTCAAGCGGTATCGGAGCCATGTTCACCGTGATTTGAGGATTGACAACCTTCGGTGTCAAAATGGCTCAAATCAACAACACCAAGAAGATACCCCAATTTGATGGCTCCAACTATCCTTATTGGAAGGCTAAGATAACAACATATATCAAGTCAATCAATAGAAAGGTGTGGAAGGTGGTGGAGACCAAGATTGAGATTGCCAATGAAGAGGTTCCCACCGCTGCCGAGGAAGTGCTACTCCAAAATAATGACATTGCTCTAAGTGCCATTCATGATACTTTGGATGAGAGAAAATTTGAGCAAATCAAGATCATTGAGATGACTCATGAGGCATGGAAGAAGTTGGAGGAATCATTTGAGGGCACTCAAGCCATGAAGGGTGCCAATGCATACATCCTCAAGGAGAAGTTTGCTAGTTTCAAGATGAAGGATGATGAGAGTGTGCTGGAGATGTTCCATAGGCTTCAAGTGCTTGCCAATAATCTCAAAGCTCTTGAAGAAGAACTGAAGGACAAGAACTTCTCCCAAAAGTTCTTGAGATGTTTACCTTTGAGATTTGGCACATTGGTCACTATTCTAGTGAGGAGTGGTTTGGACACCATGACACCAAACTAAGTGTTGGGAGATGTGATGACCAATGACAAATATAAAGATGATGATGATAAGGAAGAAAAGAAGGAGAAGAAAGATGAGAAGGATGAGAAGAAGAAGAGTGTGGCATTCAAGGCCACATCATCCAAGGGCAAGGCAAAGCAAGAATCATCAAGTGAAGATGAAAACTTGAGCTTTGATGAGATGGATGATGAGAAGATGGCTCTATTTGTCAAGAGATTTGGTAAGTTCATGGTGAAGAAGGGCTACCGTGCTAGAAGGAAGAAGTCTTCATCCAAGAACAAGGAAGAGTCAAGAAGGTACTTCAATTGTAGAAGCAAGGATCATCTTGTTGCCCAATGCCCATACAATAGCGACAATGATGATGATAACAAGAAGAGCAAGAAGAAGGACAAGAAGGAAAAGAAAAAAAAGGACAAGATGACCTTCAAGAAGAAGAAGAAGGGTGGTTCATATGTGGTCACTTGGGATAGTGATGCTTCATCATGTGATGATGATGATAATGATGATGATAATACCACAAAAAAGAAGGCTCTTGCAAGCATTGCTATCAATGAGAAGCCTTCTCTCTTCAACACTCCATCATGCTTCATGGCTAAGGCCACTAAGGTACAAACTTATGATGATGGATGTAATGAGGAACATGATAATGAAAGTGAAAGTGAAAGTGACAATGATGATGGACCCACTAAAGATGAACTAATTGACATGTTAGAAGATGCTAAATAACATTTTGATATTAAGAGAAGGGAATACAAAGCGTTGCGAAAGGAACTAAAAGACCTTAAGCAAGCCTTTCATGAGCTCAATGCATCTCATGAGAGGCTAGAGGAAGCCCATGAGAAGCTTGGCAAGGCTCACAAGAAGCTTGAAAAAGCTCATTCCTCTCTACTTGATGAGCAAAATGAGAAGGAGCATGTTGTAACATGTGACAAAGGTTTCACTTATGATATAATTGATGAATCATTCTACAAGTCTATCATTGTTGCTCTCACTAACCCTTCTTGTAGCACATCCACTTCTACCTTATCTAGTAGTGATGGTTTCACTTATGATGCCTCACTAATGGTTGAGAATGAGACCCTCAAGAAGGAGGTCAATGAGCCCACTCGTGCCTTAGGCAAAGCCTTTGGTGGTAAGGACCGCTTGCTTATGTGCTTAGGTCACCAAAGAGCTTCTCTTTACAAAGAGGGATTGGGCTATACCCCCAAGAAAGGCAAGGCGGCCTTTGCTCCTCATAAGACTAGTTTTGTAAAGAATAATGGTTGGTTTTGCATTAGTTGCAAGCAAGTTGGTCATGTAGAGCAAAAGTGCATGAAAAAAAGTCTCAAGCCAATGTATCCTCAATTAAGCTTGATTCTTTTTATGTCCTTACCAAGGGTACTAATGGTGTGAAGGCTAAGTTCATTAGTGCACCATGGATAGGCTAATAGAAGAAAGTCATTTAGGTACCAAAGAGCTTAGTGACTAACTTTCAAGGACCCAAGCAAGTTTGGGTACCTAAAAAGAATTGGTCTTTTTTGTAGGTCAATTACAAAGCCATAGGAAGGCATTGGGTTCTTGATAATGGGTGCACTCAACACATGACTGGTGATGCAAGAATGTTCAACTCAATCAACACTAATGGCAATGATGGCTATGATAGTATCACATTTGGTGACAATGGCAAAGACAAGGTCAAAGGGCTTGGTAAGATTGCAATATCCAATGACATGAGCATTTCCAATGTGTTGCTAGTTGAGTGCTTGGACTTTAATTTGCTATCCGTGGCTCAATTGTGTGATCTTAGATTCAAATGCATATTTGGGGTAGATGATGTAGAGATCATAAGTGTAGATGGCTCTAACTTGATCTTCAAAAGCTTTAGATATGAGAATCTATACTTGGTTGATTTCAATGCTAGTGAAGCTCAATTGTCATGCTTGTTCACTAAGTCTAGTATGGGTTGGTTATGGCATAGAAGGCTTAGTCATGTTGGAATGAAACAATTGAATAGATTGGTTAAGCATGACTTGGTTAGAGGCTTGAAAGATGTTGTGTTTGAGAAGGATAAGCTTTGTAGCTCTTGTCAAGCCGGCAAACAAGTTGGAAACACCCATCCTAAGAAAAGCAAGATGAGCACTAATAAAGCATTTGAGTTATTGCACATGGATTTGTTTGGGCCAATACAATACACTAGCATCGGTGGAAACAAATATGGCTTTGTGATAGTGGACGACTATACAAGATACACTTGGGTATTCTTTCTAGTAGACAAGAGTGAGGTTTTTGCAACTTTCAAATCATTTGTCAAGGGCATTGATAATGAATTTGAAACAACCATCAAGAGAGTTAGAAGTAACAATGGTAGTAAGTTCAAGAACACTAGAATTGATGAGTTATGTGATGAGTTTGGAATTAGACATCAATTCTCGACCAAATACATTTCACAATCAAATGGCCTTGTTGAGAGGAAGAATAGAACACTCATTGATATGGTAAGGTCTATGCTTAGTCAGTACAATATGAGTCAATCCTTTTGGGTTGAAGCTATCAACACGACTTGCTATTGTAGCAACCGCTTGTATTGTCACCCATTGAAAGAGAAGACACCATATGAGCTCTTGAATGGTAGAAAGCCCAACATTGCATATTTTTGGGTCTTTAGTTGCAAATGCTATATCTTGAAGAAAAACACTAGATTGGGCAAGTTTGAAAAGAAGTGTGATGAAGGATTCCTTCTTGGATACTCCATTACAAGCAAAGCATATAGAGTTTGAAATTTGGTAAGTGGTACTCTTGAGGAAGCACATGATGTTGAATTTGATGAAACCAAGGGTTCACAAGATGAGAATGAGAACTTGAAAGATGTTAGAGGCATTCAACTTTCAAATGCCATGAAGAACATGGATGTTGGTGAATTAAGGCCTAAACAAGTGATTGATGAAGAAGATGATCAAGTGCAAGTGCTCTCTAACTCAAATGTGCAAGTTGACACTAATTAAGCAAGTTCAAGTGACTCTCATGACAATATGCAAGATCAAGTGGCTAGTACATCATCTCAATCTAATGAGCAAGCAAGTGCAAGCAATCAAGTTCTAATACTCCAACCAACCAATATCACAAGAGATCATCCATTAGACACTATAATTGGAGATATTTCTAGAGGTGTACAAACTAGATCAAGATTGACTTTATTTTGTGAGCATTTCTCATTTGTGTATCCATTGAACCAAAGAAGATAGATGAAGCATTGAAAGATGTTGACTGGGTGAATGCTATGCATAAAGAATTGAACAACTTCACAAAAAATCAAGTATGGGAGTTAGTTGAGAGACCAAAGGGATACAAGGTGATTGGAACCAAATGGATCTATAGAAACAAGCAAGATCAAGATGGGATAGTAGTAAGGAACAAAGCCAGATTGGTAGCACAAGGATACACTCAAGTTGAACGTCTTGACTTTGGAGAAACATATGCGTCGGTTGCTAGATTGGAAGCAATTAGAATCTTGCTAGCCTATGCTTGTGCCTACAACATCAAGCTCTATCAAATGGATATCAAGAGTGCATTTCTCAATGGCTACATCAATGAAGAAGTTTATGTTGAGCAACCGCCCGGTTTTGAAGATGGCAAGAAGCCCGACCATGTGTACAAGTTGAAGAAGGCATTGTATGGCTTGAAGTAAGCACCTAGAGTATGGTATGAGAGATTGATGGACTTCCTACTCTCTAAAGGGTTCAAGATGGGAAAGGTTGACACCATTCTTTTCACCAAGAAGATTGGCAAGGACTTGTTTGTGTTACAAATCTATGTTGATGACATCATATTTGGATCAACCAATCAAGATTTTTGTGAAGAGTTTGGGAAGGTGATGGCTAATGAATTTGAGATGTACATGATTGGAGAGTTGAGTTAGTTCCTTAGTCTTCAAATCAAGCAATTAAAGAATGGTACATTTGTGAGTCAAGGCAAGTACATCAAAGACATGCTCAAGAAGTTTGGAATGGATGATGCAAAGTCGATTAGTACACCAATGGGGACAAATGAAAACTTGGATAGTGATGCAAGTGGCAACATGTCAACTATTGGGAAGATCACTTGTGTCATGGTCATCAAAGAAGCAAAATAGTGTAGCACTTTCAACCACCAAAGCGGAGTACATTTCGGCCGGTAGTTGTTGTGCTCAATTACTTTGGATGAAGGCTACTTTGAGTGACTTTGGAATCAAGTTCAAACAAGTGCCATTACTATGTGACAATGAGAGTGCTATCAAGCTCACCAACAATCCGGTTCAACATGCAAGAACAAAGCATATAGATGTCCACCACCATTTCATAAGAGATCACCAACAAAAAGGGAACATTTGTATTGAAAGTGTAGGCACTGATGATCAACTTGCTGATATATTCACCAAGCCACTTGATGAGTAGAGGTTTTGCAAGCTAAGGAATGAATTGAACATACTTGACTTCTCAAATATGTGTTGATACTCCTTCCTACAATCTACACCGTTGATTCTAAGGTGGTTTTTGGTCGGTTCATCCAACGGTGGTCGGGAGAGATGACGCGGATCAATGATGTGGCAATTCCTTTCCCCCTACTCCTCCTAGAGTCCTTGCCCCTTACTCCACCTCTATTCCTTGGTCGCTACTCTACCTCTAGCCTATATATAGCAGCCCCTACCCCCACCCTCATAAGATCCTCATATCCTGAAACCCTAATTTATATTATCCTCATAAGGATCAGAGCTAGCTATCAAGAGAAGATTAGTCCTCCATAGGATCTAGTCTTATAATTAGAAATAGTGAGATAGTGAGGGAAGAGTTTGGAGGAGATGCCGGCCTGTTGGTGCTCTCTCTATGGCTTGTACCTTGGCAGATCCAAGTTCTACTTGAGATTGTCTTTGAGATATCTCTGGTAATCAACTTCTGATTCAACTAAGCATCTTGTTTATATTGTTCTTTAGGTTCATGACTCTCTTTTGAGTGCTCTATTATCTTCCTAGGGGGAGTAGAGTATTAATCGTGAGTGTAAGCGTGGTGCTTAGACTTAGGTTAATCGAGGATGCCCCCTGCTTTCTGGATCGGTGGTAGATCGTGTGTGTGACATCAGTACTATGTAGCATCGTACTATATAACATCGTTGATCTTTTGTAGACCACCTCCCATTTGTAGGCGCACGTAGGACCCGATTACTAAGGAAAGCATCCTCTGCTGGTGTCTTTCCTTAAGTAATGTCCCTAGTTGAATAGTAGAAGATATAAGCTTACCCAAGTCAGAACTAGAGACCCTTAGTTATCCCCTCTATGCTCCTATTTAACCTAACCTTGTTGCTACTCCTAGTTAAATTAACCCTTAACCTAATCGTTACCCCTTGTTAAGTTAGACTGTAGTTAGTCTCACACATTTTCCTGTGGATACGATACTTGGAATACTTTTGGGTGAAAGCTACAGCGGTATCCATGCGCTTGCGGATTTATCTGTGTGCGTTAAATATACCAACAAGCTTTCTGGCACCGTTGCCGGGGAAATGGTTGCTGAATTAACTTTGAGCCTAGCTTAACATTTTTTTAGCATGGATTCTACTCCTATTTATCAATATGCTAAACCCATGAGCGCAAGCCTAAAGCCACCAGAATCCTTAGAGCGTATCATAACACTTGGTTATGAGCTGCGCCCGTGTTTAATAAAATTGATTTAGGACAAATCCTTCTCGGGAGAAGGCTATGAAAACCCATACTCACACCTACGAGAGTTTGAGTAGATCTGTGCATGCTTGCGTATCATAGGCATGTCTAACAAGACCTTAAGATGGAAGTTATTTCCATTCTCTTTGACGAAAAAGCTAAAACATGGTATAGTTAAACCGTAGGAAGTGTGCAAGGAGATTGGGAATGTTATGCTCTAAATTTTGTTTACGTTTCTTTCCCATCTCTAAAGTGGTTAGCCTTCGGAAAGAGGTTCTAAAGTTTAGACAACTAGAAGAAGAATCTCTTGGCATATCGTGGGATCATTTTAATGAACTCATTATCACTTGCCCAACCATTGCTATTCTAGGCCCAATGCTCCTTCAATATTTTTATATGGGTCTTAGCAAGGATTCTACGCAAACCCTTGATGCAGCCTCTAGAGGGGATTTCCTTCATTTGTCTACTAGTGAAGCAAGGGCTATGCTTGATAGAATTAGTGGAAAGACTTTCTGCACTAGCATTCATAATGAACTCCTCAAGGAAGAGAAGGAATCATCTCCTGAACAAGAAGAGGAAGTTTTGATAGCCAAATCACAACCACTTCAATTCCAAGATTTAGCTATCAATCCTGAACCACCAATACCCCAAAATCCTCCAAGAGAAGAAGGAATTCCACCTTTGGAAATCCCTATTGAAATTAAGGATGACCTCTTTGGTGCTGATTTTAGGAGGACATTAAATTATCATCTTCACAAGAGACCTTTGAGTGAATATAATTCAAATCCTCACAAGAAGAGATCTCTTGGAAAAGCATCCTTATTCCCATATAGGACATTAGGAAGAACACAAGGGTGGCATGTCTAGTGAAACCATAGAAGGAGAGCCAAGCTATCTAGAAGCCATTCCTATTCTCTCCCCTTCTATGCCCACATTAGATGTCTCATCTGAACCCATCTTTCAACCCATCCTTGACCCCGATGATCCCTCTTATGCTCTTTCTCCTAAGTCTCATGATGACCCTAGAAATCCACCAAGACACCCAAAGCATTGGAGTCATAAAGGCCACAAGGAAGACCAAGAAGTGCAACAATAATGGCTGGAGGATATTAAGAACTTGTGTGCCGTTGCCATTGAATGGATGGACGAGGCTTTAGATGAGATCAACCCGAGAGTCACCGATCCATGGGAAATCTTGGACAATAAAACATCCAAAGAATGTCATAGGCATGGAATGATGGAGACAATATTTCCACCTATAGACATTCATGAAGAAACAACCCTAGAGCTTGAAAAGAAAGATGACATCAACGAGCATGGAAGTTATTTCATGAACACCTCATCAAATCCATGCTCGTATGAAAAATCTCCTGAATCAATTGGTCTCTCTAACATTGCCACATGAGATCTTCAACCCCCTCATTCTCCTTGTTCATCAAGACTTTGAAAGGGTGGTTGTAGATGCATATGTTTATCATAAATATTATAGATCTCATTGTGTGAATCTTGAGATAGGAACACAAAGGTTGGTGTTGGAGGGGAAACCACTTCACCAACTTGAAACACAATTCAAAGGTTTCCCAAGAATGAGCTATTGCCCTAAAGCAAGCACTTTCAGAAGATCATATGAGTTTTCACCTTCTGCTATGATACCCTTGTGAAGTGAGCATAGAAACATACTTATAAAAATATTCCTTCGGGTATTTTTGTCACTAACCATTCCAGGTTTGAAGCAAAAAGAATAAAGGATGACAACGCAAGGTATGTCCAACCCATTATCATGCAACATTTAATCACATCCATCCAAATTTGATTTTGCATTTGCAAAATTCAAGCATGGGGGATGGACTTCTCTAAAAAATCTCTTGCCATGTTGCTAAATTTATCTTGGTTGTCTCTACCTTTAAACAACGCTCAGTTTGCTAAATAACAATCATGCTCTTCATCTCTATTTGAATAAAACTCTATAATGTTTTCATGCTACCTTTGTTTGCTATAGTATGCTTAAGGTTTAGAGTATGTTCATACATCTTTTAAATTAAGCATGGTGCTTAGTTTAGGAGTGCTGATCCTACTTCAGAAGGCTTTTTAAATTAAGCGTGGTGCTTAGGTTAAAATGCTTTCCTAGATTAAATTAGACAAGGTGTCTAG
This sequence comes from Miscanthus lutarioriparius, assembly GCA_904845875.1. Classification (NCBI taxonomy): domain Eukaryota; kingdom Viridiplantae; phylum Streptophyta; class Magnoliopsida; order Poales; family Poaceae; genus Miscanthus; species Miscanthus lutarioriparius. The sequence continues at coordinate 55,349,379 of CAJGYO010000010.1, forward strand.
TTTGATTTTTGAACCAAGAATATGCTGTAGTAGATACTGGTCATTTTGCTAGACTAACCCCTGTAGGAAACTCTTAATTCAATTTGGGTAAGTCACGAGATAAATTCAAATCGAAGATGAAGCAAGGCACATGTCGAACTCCAATAACATGGCGCAAAGAAGACAGCTCATTCATTATGAATGAAAGAACTGTAAGTATCAAAAGTCATTCACTTTGTCTTTTGCTGCAAGTTACCTTTGGCTTGAGCCATGTTTGTATAGAACATGATAAACAAAAACTATGCTAAAATAATTCTAACACTATCTTTTCATTAGCATAGATGGAAATTACAAAATTTTGGACAAACAACCTATGTTTCAAAATTATATATTCCATCGGGTATGCATTGTCCACTACCACCTCCCTCATAAGATCTTCAGAGATCCTTAGATCCTGATACCCTAATTCATATTATCCTCATGAGGATCAGAGCTAGCTATCAAGAGAAAATTAGTCCTCCATAGGATCTAGTCTTATAATTAGAAATAATGAGATAGAGAGTGAGGGAAGAGTTTGGAGGAGATGCTGGCCTATCGGTGCTCTCTCGATGGCTTGTACCTTGACAGATCCAAGTTCTACTTGAGCTTGTCTTCAAGATATCTCTGGTAATCAACTTCTGATTCAAGTAAGCATCTTGTTTATATTGTTCTTCACGTTCACGACTCTCTTTTGAGTGCTTTATTCTCTTCCTAGGGGGAGTAGAGTATTAATCGTGAGTATAAGCGTGGTGCTTAGACTTAGGTTAATCGTGGATGCCCCCTGCATTCTAGATCGGTGGTTGTTTACACCAAAAAATGGAAGAAGAATGCAGGAAAACTCGAAGCTTCCAAGATTACATCATCAAGGAATCAATTGCGTAAGGGTCGATATCAGCTGATTTAGATACGGCACTGAGATCGGCTCTCTTCGGATGACATCAGTAGATAACGCCAATAAGCTATGGTTGGCGTCAGGAAAAACATGTCGGACTCTACAAAAAGGGAAAGATTAGGGTCCAAGTTATCTTAAATTAGGAATGCTTTCTTTTATACCAGAGATTGTAATAAGTCATATTTGAGTAGGATTTATGCCTAGGTTCCGAGAATAAATATTGGACCCCGGCTATTGTAAAGATCATCCAATCAATCAATATCAATTATTATTTTTTGGCTTCACGCCAACCCTTAGGAGTAGGAGTAGTGTAGATCTCGGCAAGTTCTTCAACAAGCAGGGCTGCATCGGTCTGGCCGACTTCCGGCTTGTCTGTAAGTACCGTCATGGCTTATACTTCTGCTCGTAAGGTTGCATCGGTTAAGTTCGACCTCCACTGCGAGCTCTAGCATAAGCTAGTTATCGATCCTTATCTCGTTCAAGTACGGCTGCATCAGTTAAGTTCGACCTTCACTGCTGGAATTAGATTAAGGTCAAGTTATTGGCTCTACCTAAGGATGCCATCCTTCTGGTAGATTCATTAAGTTACTGATTTTGCTAATGTTCTTATTGCCATTAGTTTTCAGCAATATCTACCTGCCCAATCAAGATTGATCTCGATCGGTCTCACATCCTTTTAATCCATCGTTTATTTTTGTTACATTATGACGGTTCTTACTTTAAACGACGAATTATGTTTCATCAGCCGTTCTGCTTTAATCTTGGTCATGCATAGCACGCGGTCAAGGCATGTCTGATCTTGAGAAGGTTTACTTGCTAGTTGAATCTGGTCCATAGCTCGCTACTATGGATGTATTGATCCGATCGACCCCCACTGTTAGTACTTTAGATCAGAGGATGCTAGCTGGTAGATTTGCTTTCGACTAGGCATGACCCTGACTGTTTGTTATGCCCACATCGGCTAAATAGCCGATTACCTGTACTTTAATGCCTACAATGTGTCAACATGATTCTGTTAAATGTGAATAGATCGGTTTATTTTAAAGGTTTGATTTTTTGTCTTTATCATGGCTGCAATCAATCCGGTCGAACCCCATTGTTAAAGATAACAGGTTAGATCTGATAAGTTTATAGGTCTGTCCATGTGAAATAGTCGATTGTTCACATGTTGTAGTCCCTTTTCTACCTGAATTGGGTATTTCAGCCGATTCACTTGTGCTTTCACGCATATAGCAGGTCTCTAAGAAAATCTGTCAATGTATAGATGGTTTTATGGATTCTTTGGTTTTAGTTTGTTATTATCATCATAGCTGCCATCGATCAGGTCGAACCTCACTGTTGATGGTAACATATTAGATTCAGAGCGTTGGTAGATCCATTTGTACTAGATAGTCGATTTATTCGCATGCTATACCCTTTTTCGTTGAACTCATCGGCTCAATGCTTTACACTGGTAATATCCACCTAGCTGATGATTTTACTTACATCTACGTACATTGTACTTGTCATTATAAAATCAATTGCAACCCATGAGCTTTACAGTCCTGAATAACCAATTTCTTTGCGTATTGGCTGTTTAGTCGATTTCTCTGTCTGGTTGCTCCTGAAGCGGCACGCTTGGAACCGTCTGGGCAAAAACCGGCATGTTCCACCTTAAATTACTGATAAACTTTCTCTTCTTGTCAATTATAGGTCAAATTGACTGGCACACCTTTGGGAATTCGCAGGATCGGCTAGCCCTGCGTTGCGGATCTCCAGCCTTGCTCCATCAAGCTGATCCTTCTGGCTTGCTGTGTGCCAGACGCATCGACACATTTTTGCGTCGACACATGTTCTAGCATGCCTGGTGGGACACCACAATCGTCATGGCAACTAACAACAACCGTGACATCCTTATGGTGCCTTATGAAGACCTACCTGATGAAGATAAAGATGTCATCAGCAAAGTTATAGAAGAATTTCAGAACAAGTGTTTGTTGTCCTACACCAAGACACGTCACAATAAAGTTATTTAGAAATATCCACTACCAAGAGTTTTGTTGCATGGGTAGTCAGATACAGACGAAGCTGAAGATAGACGTTTCTTCGTAGATGCTGTGAACAAATCTGTTCATGACGCCATGTTGAACCACAATACAACTTTTTTGAACACATTCCACAATACCATGAAGGAGGTGTTTCATGGATATCCAATTGATTAGGTTGGGCTGTCTTATTACAACATTCCACATGCGTCGACTCAGGGGACTAATCAAGTCGGCACTAGCCATCAAGAAGCAGCACTAACTGGTAATGATGATGTCCAAGTAGTTCAGAGCTCATTTGAGCAAGTTCAAGGTACCACTACCGATCAAAAACAACATAATCCTGGATCGTCAGTACAACATGTGCAACAACCGACGGGGAAAGTTCAGAATCAAATGGTTAATTTTGATACAACAGGCCAAATACGGTCGTCGGCTCAAAAAATAGCGCCATCAGTTCAAAGGATTCGTAGAGATACCCAATTCTAGAAGAGTGCCACAATCGCTGAGGCTTATAATCCATGTCTAGTTAGTGACGGCGATGAAGACGATGAAGAAGAAGAGATTACTGTAGATGAATGGAATTGGGGCAAGAAGGCAGTAATGGTGCCAAATCCTTGGGGAAAAGAAGTTGAAGAGAGCTATGATTTCAATGTCACAAAATCAGACAAGCTCTTCGATTTCTTGCTTGAGAAGGGACAGATCAAGTTGCCCGCCAATCATGTTATGCTGCCTCTTGATCAGTTGAAGAATAAGAAGTTCTGCAAATTTCATAACGCCACTTCTCATTCTACTAGTGAGTGTAGAATTTTCTGGCAACAAATACAGAGGGCTATTCAGCAAGGGAGGCTCAAATTTGATACACCTCAGAAGATGAAAGTTGATGATAATCCTTTCCCAAGAGATCAGAACATGGTCGATGCTAGGTTGCTGAAAGGGAAGACTAAAGTCCTAACATCAACCAGAGCAAAAGAAACTAGAACAGTCGATCTCGAGATGCAAATATCGGCTGATGAATATAGAGAGATTAGATGGCGTCGTGACCAACAGAAGAGCCGATATGAACAGAGAGAGACGTCAAGGGACGAGGCGATAAGGCCACGTGTCACATCTCAAATTCTGTTGAATAAATGGCAACAACAAAAAGAAAAAGATTATCAGCATTGGGTAGAAGAGAAGGAATACCAGCGTCAACAGGAGAAAGAGAGGTATGAAAGAAAGCAAGCTGAATCACATTAGAATTGTCCTTTCTTGAGACATTGCTGGAATAAAGGTTTGAAATTGCCTACTAGAAACAATTGCCCAGAGTGCAGTGAGCAATATTGGGAGTTTAGGAAGTCTCAAGCCAACCGCCGGTCTATCCATGCTCGGGAAGAGTGTCATCATAATAATATGGATCGACGCTTAAAAAATAGAAGTGTTCATGATTAGCTTGAAAAGTGAGTTGTTGATCAAAACTGGGCTGATTATGAAAAAGAAGGTAATGGGGAAGAGTATGTTTGGCAGGAAGGGCAATGGTGTCTAGGAGGTTTGACAAGAAGCCAAAAAAGAAGGGTACAACGCCTAAGGAACAGAGAGCTAGAACAGGCTCAGGTGGCTGGTAGACCTCAAGTGTGGCGTGCTAAACAAACAGCCGATAGAGGTCAACCATCGGCTAATATTCAAATGGCTTTTCAATTGCCGTCGGAATTTAGAGCTCCAACAAACCAAGAAGTCTATTCAGATTTTGACGAATCGGAATATGAGGAGATAGTTGCCAAGTTGACAATAATACAACATGCTATATTCGATAAACCAATCAAGCATCGGCACTTAAAGGCTTTATATGTGAAATGTTTTGTCAATGGGAAGCCGATGAGCAAAATATTGGTGGATGGAGGTGCTTCTATTAATCTTATACCTTATACTACCTTTCGCAAGCTTGGCAAGGGACCAGAAGATTTGATTGAGACTGACATGATGCTTAATGATTTTGTGGGCAATGCATCCAAGACCAGGGGGCAATAAACATCGAACTGACAATTGGAAGTAAGACTTTGCTCACCACATTCTTCATCATTGATGGAAAAGGTTCTGCCTTTTTCTCCCTTGTTGAAGTTGAAAAATGATCAAGAATTTAAGTGGGGTGACGTACAACAAAAGGCATTTGAGGAGATAAAAGAATACATGAAATGTCCACCCGTGCTGGTCCCTCCTCAGCAAGGTAAGCCTTTTAAGTTGTACATATCGGCCGATGACCAAACGATTGGATCGGCCTTATTGCAAGAGTTCGAGGGAAAAGAACGAGTTGTTTTCTATCTAAGTAGAAGACTTTTGGATCCAGAAACAAGATATTCTCCTATTGAAAAGTTATGCTTGTGCTTACATTTCTCTTGCACTAAGTTGCGACATTACTTGTTATCGGCTGAGTGTACAGTTGTTTCCAAGGCTGATGTGATCAAGCACATGCTATCGATGCCGATATTAAATGGGAGAATGGGGAAGTGGATTCTTGCGTTGTCAGAATTTGACTTGAGGTATGAATCAGCTAAAGCAGTCAAAGGGCAAGTAATAGCCGATTTTGTCACCCAGCATCATAAGCCGAGTATTGGCTATGTAGAGCCGGTACCTTGGACGTTATTCTTTGATGGGTCATCATGCAAGCAAGGTGGTGGCATTGGTATTGTTATTATTTCACCTCGGGGGGCAAGTTTTGAGTTTGTTTTTCTGACTGAACCAATGATTACCAACAACCAAGCAGAATATGAAGCTATTCTTAAAGGGCTTCAACTTCTTCATGAAGTAAATGCCGAGGCAATTGAAGTATTTGGAGTTTCACAGTTAATTATTAATCAGTTGATCGGCCTCTATGAATGTAAAGAAGATACTCTGAGGGAATACTATGATGAGTGCCAAAGATTACTCAAGGAATTTCCTCATGTTTCTCTTCAGCATATTCCGAGAGCATAGAATCAAGAGGCAATCGTTTAGCTCAAAGTGCATCAGGTTATCGAGTGTTTCAAGAGATCTTAAGTAGTGAGACCTTGAATAATGATTGGAGAGTTGAAATAGCCGATTACCTTAAGAATCCATCATAGAAGGTTACCAGGAAACTAAGGTATAAATCGACTAAATATGTTTTGCTAGATGATCAGCTATATTATAAGACAGTCGATGGGGTGTTGCTTAAATGCTTAAATCAAGAAGAGGCTAAAGTTTTGATGGGTGAAGTGCATGAAGGGATATGTGGAGCTCATCAATCGGCTTATAAGATGAAATGGGTTATTTGCAAGACTGGATATTTCTGGCCAACAATACTGGAAGATTGTTTTGAGTATTATAAGGGGTGCCAGGATTATCAACATTTTGGTAATATTCAGAAATCGCCCGCATCGGTTATGAATCTAATAATCAAACCATGGCCGTTTTGAGGTTGGGAAATGGATCTAATTGGCATGATTTTTCTACCTTCAAGTAAAGGACATAAGTTTATATTGGTAGCAACAAATTATTTCACTAAGTGGGTTGAGGCAATTCCTTTAAAGATGGTAACCTCAAAGAGCATGGTAGATTTTGTCAAGGAGCATATTGTGTATCATTTTGGGATTCCTTAAACTATCACTACTGATCAGGGGACAATGTTTACATCAGAAGAATTTAGAGATTTTGCTGCCAGTATGGGAATTAAGTTATTAAATTCTTCTCCTTACTATGCTTAGGCTAATGGCCAAGCAGAGACGTCCAATCAGATTATGATTAAGCTGATCAAGAAAAAGATCAAAGAGCAGCCAAGGAAGTGGCATTCAACGCTTAATGAGGCATTATGGGCATATAGGATGGCCTGTCATAGATCAATTAAAGCATCACCTTATGAACTTATGTATGGTTATAATGTAGTCCTTCCCTGGGAAATTCAAACTGGATCGAGGCGTGTCACGCTGCAAAATGATTTATCAGACGAAGTTTACAAGAATTTTATGATGGATGACCTAGAAGACTTAAGTTGCCATCGACTGCTTGCTCTTGAGAATATTGAAGTCAATAAGCTATGAATTGCGAAGTATTACAATAAGAAGGTCAAGAGCAAACAATTTTCTGAAGGGGACTTGGTCTGGAAGGTAAAATTTCCGATTGGGTCTAGAGACAGCAAGTTCGGTAAGTGGTCACCAAATTGGGAAGGACCTTATCGGATTAAACATTGTGCGCCTAGCAATGCTTATATTTTGGAAACACTAGGAGGAGAAGATGAGTTTGATAGAGCAATCAATGGAAAATAACTAAAGAAATATTATCCTAGCGTTTGGATTAATACTTAATAGCCGATTTGTTCAATCATCGGCTCTAATAGCCAATACCAGAAGGGTATCGCCTCTAGTTCGAAAATAGACCTGAAGAGGTAAAAACCGATACAATATGTATCGCCTATAGAACAAAAACAAACACAGACAAATTGGTACATGGAACATGAATACAAGGCAAAAGAGAAGCCATTTAGAACGAAGAGATTGTTTGCTAGCTTCTCCTATTGCAAGTTAAAGGACAGGGAACACTTTGTTCACTATGTCTTCAGCGTAGGAAGCAAGGGCTATGGAGTTAGTGATGTTGAAGAAATCCTTGACCAGGTGCTCATGGTCCTCAGGGTGTTCGGTGGCTGGGAAACCATAGGGAAGAAGTCGAAGCTCATGGCCAGAACAAGCTTGCGCGACAGCCAATGCCACGGCAGAACCATGATGAACACCGTGATGGGCAACCTCTCTGACGCGGTTTGGGACATCATACAGGCAAACCACCAGCACGGCACCCCTGGCGTTGACGAATCCTGCTGTGTACTCTGTAGCTGATTGGAGGCTTCCCAACTGGGCCGATAGGTCTAGAAAGATTCAAAGGAGAGATAATCAAGATTTTGAAGACAAAACTAAGAAAAACAGAAAATTGTGGTGGACATATCACCTATGATTCTGGCCTCGGCCTCGGCCAGCCTCACTTGAGTGGAGTCGGCCCTATGTTCTGAGACGGCGAGAACGTCCTGTAGCGCGTTTAGATGAAGGTCCATCCGCCCAAAATCACGGGTTGCATCCTCTTGATGATGAAGATGCTAGCGTGGTGGCACAGACTCATCAAGGGCCTCTTCAGCAGGCCCCTTGCCATTCTCCATGCCTTCGAGCCTATTAAAAAGCAAATCACACCAAAGACGCAAAAGGTTTGGGACGGAGCAGGTTGTTTTTCAGATCCACAGCCATGGCCCGTATATATAGCCCAGGAGGTGAGAAGATAGGTTTCGTCGGGGTTATGGAATTAAAGTCAGTTATGGAAATGGATCAACACTCTAGAAATTCAGAGAACGGATCATAAAAAACAACGGATTCAGACTGCTTTGGATACAAAAGGTTTACATTAACTAACGATCAACCCACTAAGATGGCTTTGGATTGAAGGGAGTCCAAATCCCCACAAGGCCGAAGGTCATCATGGACCGAGTCGTATTGGCCCACAGATAGAAGTGGCATCAAGGAAGAGAAAAGGCCGCCTACTGAAAATATATCCAACCGATTTCTCGGTGGCTAGGCAACCGTGGGAAAGAAGTATGTGGTTTCCCCAATGAGCATTTGATAGAGTGAACAAGGGAAAGGTGTCCACACATTTTTACCCTTGCAAACACTAGAACATCTCTGTGATCATGGTGAGAAAACTCAGGTGATGTCACAAGAATTCTTCTAACCGTAGCAGCTGATTCTCTTGCTCGACAAGGTGCTGAAATGAGTGACACAATCACCCTATGCATAAGAATTCTTCTAACCGCTCAGGACCCTCATAGCAAAGAATTAGACCATGGAGGGTCTGGCAGAGCCAAGGGCACTCAAGGAAGCAAGCAGAAGAGAAACATAACTGAGTTTTTGGGTTGCTCTCACCAGAATCGGACAGACATTTATAGTCGATCTGGAAGAATGAATCCAAGCACCCGTGAAGCAATAATGCTCTTGTGAAACTTTTGAGGTATGGGCTCATGAGTAGGCAAGGATGTTGGTGAAGGTGAAGGATAGTAGGCTCTAGATCAAGATTCTCTACCCGTGACTGTGGACCCATCGAAGGAACATACGTGGTAATTTTGGAATAAAATTATTTTTATCCCAAAATTAGGGGGCATGTGTTTACACCAAAAAATTGAAAGAAGAACACGAGAAAACTCGAAGCTTCCAAGATTACATCATCAAGGAATCAACTGTGTAAGGGACGATATTAGCTGATTCAGATACGGCACTGAGATCGGCTCTCTTCGGATGACATCAACAGATAACGCCAATAAGCTATGGTTGGCGTCAGGAAAGACACGTCAGACTCTACAAAAAGGAAAGGATTAGGGTCCAAGTTATCTTAAATTAGGAATGCTTTCTTTTATACCAAAGATTGTAATAAGTCGTACTTGAGTAGGATTCATACATAGGTCCGGATATAAATATTAGACCCCGGCTATTGTAAAGATCATCCAATCAATCAATACCAATTACTTCTTTTTGGCTTCACGCCAACCCTTAGGAGTAGGAGTAGTGTAGAACTCGGCGAGTTCTTCAACAAGCAGGGTTGCATCAGTTCGGCCGACCTCCGGCTTGTATGTAAGTTTTGTCATGGCTTATACTTCTGCTCGTAAGGCTGCATCGGTTAAGTTCGACCTCCACTGCTCGAATTAGATTAAGGTCAAGTTATCGGCTCAACCTAAGGGTGGCATCCTTCTGGTAGATTCATTAAGTTACCAATTTTGCTGATGTTCTTATTGCCATTAGTTTTCAGCAATATCAACCTGCCCGATCGAGATCGATCTAGATCGGCATCACATCCTTTTAATCCATCGTTTTTTGTTACATTACGACGGTTCTTACTTTAAACGATGGATTATGTTTCATCGGCTACTCTGCTTCGGTCTTGGTCGTGCATAGCACGCGGTCAAGGCATGTCTGATCTTGAGAAGGTTTACTAGCTGTTAAATCTGGTCCATAGCTCGCTATTATGGATGTATCGATCCGGTCGACCCCCACTATTAGTACTTTAGATCGGAGAATGCTAGCTAGTAGATTTGCTTTCGACTAGGCATGACCCTGACTGTTTGCTATGCCCACATCGGCTAAATAGCCAATCGCCTGTGCTTTAACGCGTACAGTGTGTCTCCATGATTGTGTTAAATGTGAATAGATCTGTTTATTTTAAAGGTCTGATTTGTTGTATTTATCATGGCTGCCATCGATCCGGTCGAACCCCACTGTTAAAGATAACATGTTAGGTCTAATGAGTTTATAGGTCTATCCATGTGAAATAGTCGATTGTTCACATGCTGTAGTCCCTTTTCTACCTAAATTGGCTATTTCAGCCGATTCGCTTGTGCTTTCATGCATATAGCACGTCTTTCAGAAAATCTATCAATGTATAGATGGTTTTGCGGATTCTTCGGTTTTAGTTTGTTATTATCATCATAGATGCCATCAATTTGGTCGAACCTCACTGTTGATGGTAACAGATTAGATTTAGAGCATTGGTAGATCCATTTGTACTAGACAGTCGATTTGTTCGCATGTTATATCCTTTTTCGTTGAACTCATCGGCTCAATGCTTTACACTGGTAATATCCACCTAGCTGATGATTTTACTTACATCTGCGTACATTGTACTTGTCATTATAAAATCAGTCGCAACCCACGAGGTTTACAGTCCGGAATAGCCGATTTCTTCGCATATCGGCTGTTTAGTCGATTTCTCTGTCTGGCTGCTCCCGAAGCAGCACACTTGGAACTATCTGGGCAAAAACCGACATGTTCCACCTTAAATTACTAATAAACTTTCTCTCCTTGTCCATTGCAGGTCAAATTGACTGGCACGCCTTCGGGAATTCGTAGGATCGGCTAGCCCTGCGTTGAAGCCAAGCGGATCTCCAGCCTCGCTCCATCAAGCTAATCCTTCTGGCTTGCTGTGTGGCAAGTGCATCTACATGTTTTTGTGCCGACAGTGGTAGATCGCGTGTGTGACATCAGTACTATATAGCATCGTACTATATAGCATTGTTGATCCTTTGTAGTCCACCTCCCATCTGTAGGCGCACGTAGGACCCGGTTACTAAGGAAAGCATCCTCTACTAGTGTCTTTCCTTAAGTAATGTCCCTAGTTGAAGAGTAAAAGACATAAGCTTACCCAAGTCAGAACTAGAAACCCTTAGTTATCCCCTCTACGCTCCTATTTATCCTAACCTTACTGCTACTCCTAGTTAAATTAACCCTTAACCTAATCTTTACCCCTTGTTAAGTTAGACTGTTGTTAGTCTCACATGTTTCCCTATGGATACGAAACTTGGAATACTTCCGGGTGAAAGCTATAGCGGTATCCGTGCACTTGCGATTTATCTGTGTGCGTTAAATATACCAACAGTGGGCTTGCAAACCTAGTGTTTGATCTAGAAAATAAGCTATAAGTGTTTAACTCAACATGGTGCATGATATCCCTTATTTGGAGGTGTGAAGAAGCTTGTCCTTGGATCAGACAGAGTTAAATATCTTTTGCAACTGATCTAGATTGAACCAAATTTTGGATAAATGATCCTCACTTCACATGGTTTCTCACAACCTATCTAAAATTTGAGCTCACCTTTTGTGGTCATCGATGACAAAGGGGGAGGGAAATTCCCAAATATATTGCAAAAGGGGGAGAAGTGACACAAAGATAAGATAGGAGAAATGAAGGGGATCAATTAAATTTTGAAGCACACAAGTAGGGGAAGCAAGCTTGTATGTTGCATTACAAGTTTAAATTTTTAAACTTGTATGTTGCATTTGTATGTGCATTACATATGTTTGCTTGCATGGCACAAGTTTTAAAATTCCATATCCATGCTTGTGTATTGTATGCTAGAGTATAGAAAATGATTGATGTAATGAAAACTAGCTTGCATAGGATAGCTAGACACTTGCATTGGTTTTACACGTGGTACTAGAACCTGTTTCTAATGTTGATCTCATGAGGTATCTAGTGTCTTTTTTTTTCAAGTGATATCTAGCAAATCATGGTGCTAAGGATGGTATTCAAATGGCAACTCCGATTGGTATCATGCTTCAAAGGTCCATTCTTTACACCTTAGCATCATTTAGTAGCTATTACTCTCCCCAACTTTCTATTTGTCGGTGTTTCGAACAAACACTGGCTAGTAAATTTATAATTGTTGCGCAATAGGCTCGGATGGTGCACTAAAGGACACAACGTTTATACTGGTTCGGGCTGAATGTCCCTACGTCCAGTCTACTATTGCTCGTGTTATCAGTACCGAAAAAGGTTCATAGTAGGGGGTACAAACGGTCAATAGAGGGAAAGGTCCCAAGTCTCTGATGGGATGGTCGAAAGGACGCCAAGAGCTCGGTCGCTGCTTGGCTGTATGCATGATGTGTTGCGTGTGTTTTTTTATCCCCTTTGTGGGGAGTCCTGCCCTCCCTTTTATAGACCAAGGGGGAGCAGGGGGTTTACAGATGGGAGAAAGAGGAAAAAATCTAAGGTGGAGGTCGCCCTTCGAAGGTGTCGAGCTTTCCTCCTCCCTTGAGCTTGTACCGCTGCCATGGCAAACTATGCCAGGGATGGCGCATTCGCTGACCCTGACAGGGCCATGCCCTGGCCTTGCTTCAGCGAGTGGTTACGTCCCATCCTCCCCAGCAGACGGTGCGGGGTGTCAGGGCGCCGAGCCATGACTCCGCGGGGAGCGGACGGGGAGACGACTATACGCCTGTTACTGTGGATGATATGAGTTTTCCCTTGGATTGTAGTGGTTGTCGTATGCCTGTGTTAGTATCCACGCCCGAGGGCTGAAGGCGGCACCTACTACACTGTGGGACAAAAGTCGGCGCCTACAACACTATTCGAGCACTGTTATGTCAGAAAGGGCTTTAAAGCGTCCGTCCCATCGTATCCTGACGGTACCTTCCTGCAGGCGCACAGGGCACGGCCCTCAATATTGTGGTTGACTCGAATGTCCTGTCGTACCCTCTGCTTGTCTTTATGAAGGATCAGGGTGCGGTCGTCGGGCGAGGTGGAGCTAGCCCTCAGTCGTCGGGCAAGGTTGAGCCCGTCCTCAGGCGTCGGGCGAGGCGGAGTCTAGCCCTTAGCCATCAGGCGAGGCGGAGCCCGCCCCTGGACATCGAGCGAGGTGGGGCCCACCCGCAGCCATCGGGCGAGGCAGAGCCCAGCCCTCAGGGGTCGGGTGAGACGGAGCCTAGCCCTCAGACGTTCGGGTGAGGCGGAGCCTGCCCTCGGACGTCGGGCGAGGCGGAGCCTGCCCTTAGCCATCGGGCTAGACGGAGCCTAGCCCTCGGGGGTCGAGCGAGGCGGAGCCCGCCATCGGACGTCGGACGAGGCAGAGCCAGCCCTTAGCCATCGGGCGAGGCGTAGTCTTAGCCCTCGGTGGTCAGGCGAGGCGGAACCAATCTTCCGTCGTTCGGGCAAGAAGCGCAGTAGTGTTCTTGTCTGACCGGAAGTGTCAGCGTTCGATGGTTATTAGTTCCACCTCATTGGGTACCCCAGTATTAGGTCCCCGACAGTAGCCTTGGAGCCCCCGGGTGATTTGGACAGAATCGCCCGGGGGTGTTTTGCTTTGCCAGAGTTAATTCGCCAGAGGGTGCGCGCGAGCGCTCCTGATGGGTGTAGCCCCCGAGCCCCGGGTGGTTTGGGCAGAATCGCCGGGGGGTATTTCAATTCGCCAAAGGGTGCGCGCGAGCACACCCATCGGGTGTAGCCCCTGAGCCCCCGGGTGATTCGGGCAGAATCACCCGGGGAGTAATTTCGGACCCTTCGCGGGTAAGGCTGTGAGATTAAGTTTTTGTCAACTGGATAGTTTTAAGGGAACCCTACTATCCTGTTCGTGGGGATTTCGTCTAGGGTCAGCCTAGCTGGGGCTCAACTGCGGGTCAAGGCCCCACTGATGCTCGTGTTCTTGAGTCCTGGTCGCTTGTGGGCCCATCCCTCGTTGGGACGGCCATCGAGACTGTCGGGCCGGTCCTTGGACTTTCTGGGCCCAAACGGCCAGAGAAGAAACTTTTTGACCCGTATCCCCTCTGTGGGAAAAGTGTCCGATCCGCTTGGGAAGGTGAACCATCCGGCGCGATTTTGGTGGGGAAGGATAGGGATCGCGGGCGCGTATCCTGCGACGTGACGTGGCGGCGTGTCGTGGCAAGCTCGGAGATCGAGGCGAACGGTTGCTCTTCTCGCATCCATCGCCCCTATAAAACCATGGGGTTTGCCCCTAGGGTTCCGTACTTCGCCTCCTCATCTTCGCATCTACAGCCTCCACCGCCAATCGCCTGAGCCTCCCGCAGCCGTATTGTTGCCGCCGTCAAGCTCGCATTCGCATCGCCACCGGCGTCGAGCTTGCAGCCACCTTCTTTCCCGCCGTTTCAATGGAGTCATGGTGCAGATCCAACATTACCCCTCAGCACCTAGAGGGCCTTGTCCACCATGGCCTCCTCCGCCTGTTGTTCGTCGTCGAGGAGTGGCGGCTGCCTGGTAATGAGGACAAGCCATCGTCGCCCGAAGGGTATGTCGTGTCATGTGCTCTCTTCCATGAGTGGGGATTCAACATACCTGCTCATAAGTTTCTTCGAGGGCTGTTGGAGTACTACCAAGTGGAGTTGCAGCACCTTAATCCCAATGGGATCCAGCATATTGCGGCGTTCATCGCCCTATGTGTGGGGTTCCTAGGGATTAGTCCCCACTTCGATCTGTGGCGGCACTTTTTTGCTGTCAACCTGTCGAAGAAGCGGGTCGGGAAGCAAGAGCTGAGCATGCCGATGGGATGTGCCAGCATAAATCTATGCAACAACTGGGCGAACGACTACTCATTGATGCGTCTGTCGACCTCCAATAAGGGGTGGCATTTGCAGTGGTTTTACATCAAGGATGACGTGGCCGCCGCAATGCCGGTGTACTCTGGGCGCCTTATCGAAGAGGTCCCAGGGTCATGGAAGTGGGGTGTCCCGGACAAGGATAAGAAGAGGATCAAGGACCATCTCGCCACCCTCCAAATTCTGAAGGATAGGGGTGTGAAAGGATCAGGGATCATCGACGCCTACCACACATGAAGGGTGGCGTCGCTGATGAGCCGCTCGCTCCCCCTGTACCTGATGGCGCCCGGGGTATCGCCTGAAGGGACGGCGCTCTCCGATGAAGCGGATCAAGGAGGCGATGGAGCCTTCGAAGGACACCGCCAGTGTTGTCCTTGACTTCGTATATCCGATGCCGGGACATCCTCCAATGTGCCCGGAACCGGGGTTCATTGATTTCGTAAGTTGCCCTCTCCCGCGCCTTCTCTTTACTTGAATTTCGGACCCCTTGATGCTGACCTCGGGATAGCGGGACCAGCCAAAGAGACTCGTCCTTGGGGATAGCCTGGCTCCGCTACCGAAGGACCGGATCCTGGCGGTAGCGAATCACACCATGGCCGAGTGGGATAAGAGGACGAGGGAGCTCAAGAAGAAGGAGATGATATGGAAGCAACAAGCACGAGATCGAGGAGAGGAGACAGGTAGTGACGACGACGACGACGACAACGACAAGTTTGACGAGGTAGCAGCCGACGTGGATTGGGATGTCCTGGAGAGCGAGGATTCACTGACAGGAACCCAATTATCCATGTAGGGACCCTTCCCGTTCCACGTGGGGGGAAGTGAGTTCGTGAGGCCGACGGAGCCGGGCCCATCCTTGGGTCCGGTAGGAGCCGGTGGATCCATCGCCACACCCGGGGTGCTGGCGGAGGATTGGTGGATGGGAGGAGGTGGATCCGTCACCGCCCCCAAGGTGCTGATGGAGGGGGGCGGCTCTATCGTCGCGCCCTTGGAGACAAGGGAGACGAGCCCCCCTGCCCGGGAGCAGGGGGCAGGCTCGAAACGGTCCCACCCAGACGAGTTGGAGCAGGGGTTCGGGGGTTCATCCCCAAAACATTCCCGCTGCCCAAAAGCACTAGAGTAGGTCACTGGTTCCCCTATTCCCCCCTTTTTATTTTTCTGTTTTGACCTTATGCCTTTTACCTCTTGCAGATTCTTACGACGGGGCCGCTCTCTAGGGCTGGCGCCCAAGAAGAGCCTTGCCCTTCAGGCAGGACGGACACCGTTGCCCGACGTCGCTCCTGTTTCGGGCAGGAGCGGCGCTAATGTTGCGGCCTTGTTGGCCGATCCGGTGCCACCTGTGGTGGCACCCGTGCCCTCGGTGGTTGCCGAGCAAGCAGCAGCGAGGTGACTCCACCATCTACGTTAGAGCGAGCGGAGCTGCTACCCGTGCTGGTGGCATCCTCTGTGGAGGGCGTGGCACCGCAAGCTAAGGTTCCGGCATCGCCAATGGAGGTGGCCACGACCGCGCCAAGCCAGGAGCGGCCGAACGCAGCCATGGTGGTGTTTGAGGGGGCGGTGGAATCTGTGCTTTCGGTGGCCCAAGCGACGGCGCCCGATGCAGGCCGGACTGTGGAGGACATGGCCGAGGGTCTCCAGGCGTCGTGGCAGTGGTCGAGAGGACTAGCGGGGTGTTACCCTCGGCCCTAGTGCTGGGGGGGCAGCCGCTCGCCCGCACGGGGTGAGTCGCCGCTCCACTGGATCGATCCCCGAGACCCAACGTCGACTCTCTTCTCGCTTGACGATGCTACCGAGAGCACAGAGCGGGGGAGTCTTGACGAAGGGATCTCGGTGATGATGGGTGTCTTGGATCAGGCCTGGGTAGTCCTACATGACATCATCGTTCCCAATGGCCGAGTACCCGCTTGATCTTTCGTCTCGCTTTCTTCTTGTCTCCATGTATTTTTGTATATTTGACATTGGTCTTCTTTTCAGTCCCTCATTGCTCGTAGCCGGGTCAAATCCCAGTTCCTTCACGAGCAGAAGGCGGAATGGGGCTGTCTCACCGAGGAGGCCCGGTTGCGAGGAGATGTGGGCGCGCAGCTTGCTGCCGCCCAGCAGCGGGAAGCCGAGGCGCATCGGGACACGGAGGAGATCCATGGGATGTTCGAGGACTTGTCGATGAGGGTGAAGCAAGATGAGGAGGAGGCCGCCAAGGTCTAAAAGGAGCAGGACGAGCTACTCTAGAAGGACACCGATGCCAGCGAGTGGGCCGTCGAGCTCCTGGCAGAGCTGGAGATGGAGCGGGATCTCAAGCTGAAGGCCGAGGACAGGTGCACGGCGTTGCAGCGGAGGGCGGATCAGGATGCTGAGGTGATTGCCCGGCTGCGTAGGGAGTGAGACGAGCTGCTCCAGACTATAGAGAGGCTTTGCTCAGAGCATGGCACAGTCCGCGAGGAGCGCAACCAGGCCATTCGAGAGCGCGACGAGGCGTATCAGGTGGTCAACGCCCTCTAGGTGGATCTTGGAGTCACGGTGACCCGAAGGTTGGAGGCCGAGAGCATCTCTGCCAGGTTGGGCAAGGAGCTCACCGAAGCACAAGGGGTCCTTCAGGCCGAGAGTGACGAGCACGATCTTCTACACACCGCCATCGGGGTGGTCTTTGATGACCTGGGGGTGGCGCAGCCGGAGGAAACCAGCTCACTTGCGGCTCGTGCCGTGGGTATCACGACGCGGGTGGGCTAGCTTGAGGAGGACGCCTTTCATGCCAGGATCACCCAAGCCTTCACTATTGCCCGCTCTCATTATGATTAGGAGAACAACATGGAGGTGATGAGCCTCGGCTTCGTGCCTGGCTATGAAGACTCCGAGCTGGATGGGATTGAGAAGGTGGTGACTCCCATTGCTCCGAACTTGGTGAACAGGCTGAAAGGCATGGTTCTCCCTTCGAGGAAGTACTTAGTTGAACAAGTTTGATAAACATTTATTTGTAATATGTGGACAAGTGTCAGTATTTTCGTGTCCAAAAATAGATTCGTGATTTCGTTTTGCAATTTTGTTTTGTTCGTTTGAGCTTACTTTTTTTCCTTTTGCATTCAAAAAAAGGTTTATGTGATCCGATCTTTCCGTTCGTTAAGACTATAGGGCCCGAGGTGTTTAGGGGGAAATTTTGGTCGTGTTGGTGACTGAAATTACTGTAGCCATCTGGGCATGGGCTTTTTGTAGTCTTAACGATCTGCTCCCCCAAACCTTGCCGCCAGTCTCGACGCGAATAAAAGGTCTGATGTAATGACTGTTTCAAAAAAAGAAATGAGGTATTCGTACCTTTATCAGCCCCCGAGTGAGATCTGACCCCTTACGGTTGCTGGGGCCGGATGTTACTGGAGACCGGAGCGAGGGTAGCGAACTTACTCTTGCATTCGCACGTACCCCTTACTTAGGATTTTGGCGATCACTGCGTGACTGTGTGTTTGGTCTTATCACTGGCCCGGCCTTCCCTGAGCCCCTACGCATGGTGGGGATTCAGTCAAGGGCTGGCTTGTTTTGTGACTGTCGCCCCATCCACGGTTTCCATAACCGGAGGGGTTAAGGCGACGTCACTTGCCTCGACGGCTCGAGTGACACGCTTTATGAGCTCGCTAGCGGGGATGTTCGGACAAAATACGATCCCGTTTGCTTTGCGACTGGGTCGGCAAAGCCCTCGGGTGGCGTTCCATTGCTCCTTGACCTGCCTTCCAACAGATTCCCCCTCAATGGGGATTCTATGGGCTCGGCTAGAGGCTGGATTGAACTAGAAGGTTGAGATGACCCTATCCGCCTCACTGCGGGTTGGGCAAAGGCCGCTGAGGCTCATTTGTGTTTTCTCCCCTGGCTCTTGTTCGACGCGAGGAAGCCCCAGACCCTTCGTGGGTCAGCCTTTGAACCTTGGCCTCTCGATCTTGGATCGAGCCCTCGAGCCCCTTAGGGTCTGATAGGGGTCGACCATCTTTCACGCGTCACCCCATCCTCGGTTTCCGCAACCGGAGGGGCTAAGTTGGCGACACTTGCCTCGATGGCTCGAGTGTCACGCTCAATGAGCTCGCTAACGGGTATGTTCGTGTGAAATTTGGGTCCATCATTCGCTGACGAGGTTGGCAGAGCCCTCTTGTGGCATTTCACTACTTCTTAACCCGCCTCCCGGCAGATGCCCGAGCTGTTCGATAGGCTTAGGTGGCCCGTTGGCCTCTCCTCGACGGAGATTCTATGGGTTTGGCTTGGGGTTAGAATCAAACAAGAAAGGTCGAGATGTCCCTGTCCGCTTCTAAGTGGGGTCAGGTAAGGCCGCTAGGGCTTGTCTCGGTTTTTGTCCCCTGGCTCTGTTTGACGCGAGGTAGCCTCGAGCCCTTTGCGGGCCAGCCTTCAAACCTCGGTTAGTCACCGGTCATATTGAATGAGGCGGCTGCCGCTTCATGACGTGACACGAAGCGTTGAGATGCAGCGATCTGCATATGCAATGTTTGGATGATGGGATTAATGTGCGATTTAATTGAAATGAAAGCGGGGGTCGATAACGTTACCTTGGTGGCATGAGCGATGAGAAGCTCTTACCGGACATGTCCGTGTGGGGTTCGAGTCCGACATTTGCGATGGGGCCGACGTGACCTGCACGAGCATCGTGATTTTTCGTTTTCGTCTCTCGGTGGCGATTCGAGCCGTTCGATTGACTTTTAAGCGACCCGACAGCCTCTCCTTGAAGGAGATTCCACAAGCGGACCCTCCGAACCCTTCTCGAGAAGGTGGATGCAAAAACTTGGGGTACGAGGAACTATGAATTCGATCATGCTGGTGAACAAAAACACCGTAGCCGCCGGGGCATAGGGTCTAGCGGTTCGTCTAGTTTTACTCAAAGTTTTACACCCGCACCCCACGTCTCTAGTTTTTAAACGTAAGGATGGGTCAGGCGATGAGGATGTCTAAACAAATAGACACCCTTGGCAGCCCCCGAGCAATGTTTGTGCCTCTGTCGTTGCTGGGGTCGGAAGCTCGGTAATGAAATTAACACTCAAAGTAAGTGAACAGAGGTGCTTATCTTTCAGTGATTATTCGTTCGTTGTTTTACCTAGGCCGTCTGATGGACCCAGGAGGCCCATTGGGGGAACCCCCGAGTGAACAGTCTTTTGTATTTATGAGTACATTAGTCCTTTTTGTGATGAAATCACTTTGTAAGAAATGAATTTTGTGCGAAAAAGTGAATAAGTTTTCAACTTTCGCAACGGCAAAAAGCCATTCTGTTTTTCTCCCTCTTTTTGTAAAAGAGATTTCGGTGCCTTCCGACCCTTCTCATAGCTAAAGTCACAAAAAACTAGGAGTGCGGGCGAGCCAATTCTGATTATGCCGGTGAGCAAGGAGGTTGTAGCCGCTGGGGCATGGGCTTCCCGCAGTCCTACCAGTTACGCTCAGATTTTGTTTTCCGAAATCTTAGCCTTTAGGACTTGCCGTGAGAAAAGAGGGAAGACTTAGAGAATGTTTGCAAAGATAACACAAAGAGTGTTTTGTCAGATAAATGTACTTATATCAGCCCCCGAGTGAGGTTCGACCCCTCGCAATTTGTAGGGGTCGGATCTCACTAAAGATCGGGGATTTCTGAAGAAAAAACTGATAAGAAAAAGTATGCGTTTGTTTTAAGGGTAAAAATGACGTAGCTGCTCAATGTTCCAGGCATTGGTGAAGACCTCACCATCGATGGTCTTCAACTTGTAGGCGCCTGGCTGGAGTACTTCCACGATGACGTACCGCCCCTCCTAGGGTGGGGAGAGCTTGTGGCAGTCCTTGTTGCTCTGCACGAGGCAGAGAACAAGGTCCCTGACATTGAAGGCTCGGTCCCACATTCGTTGGCCGTGGTACCATTGCAACACCTGCTGGTACTTGGTCGAACGGAGGAGGGCGATGTCGTGGGCTTCATCTAGTTGGTCCATGGCGTCTTCATGGGATGCCTCGGCTCCCTATTCGTCGTACGCTCTGATTCTTGGTGCTCCATCCTCGAGGTCCGTTAGGAGGACGGCCTTGGAACCGTAGACCATGAAGAAAGGCGTGTAGCCGGTGGCCCGGTTGGGAGTTGTCCTCAGACTCCAAAGCACCGCAGGGAGCTTGGCGACCTAATGTGCGCCGAATTTGTTCAACTGGTTGAAGATCCAGAGCTTGAGGCCCCGTAGGAGCATGCTGTTTGCGCGCTCGACCTGCCCATTCATTCGGGGGTGCGCGACGGCGGCCCAATCGACCCGGATGTGTTGTTCATCGCAGAATCAAATGAACTTCTTGCTGGTGAACTACGTGCCATTGTCTGTGATGATGGAGTTTGGTACTCCAAAGCAATGGATGATGTCGAGGAAGAATAGCACAGCTTGCTCGGATTTTATCACGGAGATCGATCGAGCTTCGATCCATTTGTAAACTTGTCTATGGTGACAAGCAAGTGGGTGAAGCCCCCGGGTGCCTTTTTGAGAGGCCCAACCAGGTTGAGCCCCCAGACCACGAAGGGCCACGTGATGGGGATCATTTGGAGTGCCTGGGCTGGGAGGTGAGTCTACCGAGCGTAGTACTGACACCCTTCGTAGGTGCGTACGACTTGCTTGGCGGCGGCTACTACAGTGGGCTAGTAGAAACCCTGTCGGAATGCGTTCCTAACCAAGGTTCTCAGCGTGGCATGGTGACCATAGACCCCACTATGGATGTCGCTCAGCAGAAGTCTTCCCTGTTCGATGGGGATACAGAGCTATAGGATCCCAGTGTGGCTCCATTTGTAGAGTTCACCCTCTACAAGAACGAAGGATTTGGCGCAATGTGCGAGCCAACGAACCTCTGTCTTGTCCGTCGGTAGTGTGTCGCGGAGGAGGTAGTCGAGGTAGAGTGTTCTCCAATCGTCTAGAGGGTCGAGCTCTGTCGCTGGATCCTCTTCAACCTTAATGACATCGGGACCGGGCGGAGCCATCGGTTGGTTAGCCCCCGGGGCTGGATCAGATGGGCCATCATCGGCCCTCTCTGACCCTTCGTAGCGCACCGAGGGTTCGTGTTGGTCGCTAGCGAAGACGCCCGTCGGCACCGGTTCTCGACCGGACGCCGCCTTCGCAAGTGCGTCGACAGCCTCGTTGAGGCGCCTTGGGATGTGATTGAGTTTGAGGCCGTAGAACTTGTCCCCTGGCCGTCGGACTTCTTGGCAGTATGCAGCCATCTTGGCGTCATGGCAGTTTGACTCCTTCATGACTTAGTTAACGACCAACTGAGAGTCACCCCAAATGTCGAGGCGTCGGATGCCCAACTCGATAGCGATGCGTAGGCCATTGACAAGTGCTTCATATTCAGCCACATTATTTGATGAGGGAAAATGGAGCCAAACCATGTACCTCATGTGGACCCCGAGGGGTGATACGAAAACCATTCCCGCACCGGCGCCCTTTTTCATCAGCGATCCGTCGAAGTACATCGTCCAGTACTCTTGATCGACGACCGTCGGTGGTGTATGGACCTCGGTCCATTCGGTGATGAAGTCAGCCAACTGAAAGGTCCTTGTGTGGTTTTGGTAATTGAGTGATAACCTAGGTGGACTAATTGTGTTTATGAGAGATACACAGGTGATTAGTCCACAGGTACATGTGTGTGAGCAACATATGCCATGAAGGTGAAAATGGCTTGGAGATGTTGCAAAGCTCACACATGTGAAGATGAAGGAGCTCATTGCAAATGAGACATGACATTGAGTCATGTGATCAAGGTGGAGAAGATCAAGACAAGACTTGGCTTGATGGACCGGTTGCAAGCGTGAAGGGCAAGTTGGAGGCTTTGGAGCGATGGACCGCGTGGAGGTGAAGCTTAAGCAAGACTTGGCGCCGATGGACGAAGGCAACGGTGAAAAGCAACTAAAGTCAAGATCGATGAACCAATATGATCACGTGATGATATGAAGTGGATCATATCATTGTTGATCGTGTTGGTGCATGTGTTGCATCGACATTGGAGGAGATGGAATGGAATGCACAAGGCAAAGGTATAACCTAGGGCATTTCATTTCACCGGTCATAGGTGTGTAGAGAATTTTATGACCGGGTTTAGGATAGATGGTCGTACTATTAAGAGGGGCAAACTTGTTTGCATATCGGTCATCTAGTGCCACTCGAGTGATCTAACTTTGCATCGTCGCTAGGATCGAGTGGCGTGGCAAGTTGAGTGGCTAACCCTTTGGGAAATGATTGTGAAAATGCTAACACACATACACATGGTGATGTACACTTGGTGGTGTTGGCACATTTACAAAGGAGATGAAGTTGGAGTTGATTTGGATCAACTCAGCGATGAAATGGAGACGAGAAGGGTTAGAAACTCCACCGGCAGAGTGTCCGCCCGTAGAGTGCGGACAGTCCGACGGTGCCACCGGTGCCCTATATAGAAAAGAGTGGGTCTCACAGAGTGGACCGGACGCTGGTCACGTGGTGACCGGACGCCGGGGTCTTACGTCCGGTCAGTGGCGGCAGGGAGCGTGCAGGCGTCGGTCTTCGACCGGACGCTGACGCTGAAAGTGAATGGATGCTAGCAGGGTGTGTCTGGTCATGCTGATGTACGGTGACGTAGGCGATGCAGAGAAGGCGGAGAAGGATCGGACGCTGATGCTGCGTCCGATCGTGACCGACCGGGCGTGTCCGGTCGTAGCTGGTACCTTACTGGAAACGACCGGACGCTGGGGTTGCTGCGTCCGGTCACTTTGAGCAGCTGCGTCTGGTCGTCATATGACCATTGAGAATGCGGCCAGGAAGCAAAGAGAAGCCACGCAGGGGCCTTCTCCATGCCAGCGTGACACCAAACACGGCCACGAGCGCGCCTGGAAGCAGCAAGAAGCTCGCCGGCGGTGACAGCTGCCCGCTTGTACTGTTCCTCAAAATTACAAAATTGCCACTCGGTTTAAAACATAAATTACTCCCAAATTTATGTAACAACTCAAAAATCTCCAAAAACAAAAGTTGTTCAAAATCCAAGGTTCTACAACTTTGCTTTTATAACCACCCCCTAATTCGGTCTACATTTTGAAATGCAAATTTGAATTCAAAAAGGGAACATTTAAAGAATTACGCCTTTTCAAATTACTTCAATTTTTTCTAAACAACTTTGAAAACTCCAAAAACCAACTTTGTACAACTCAACAAGCTCTACACTTTTGCTTTAAGGCTCAACCCCAAAATGTACTTTGATTTTGAATTAGGTTTTTTGGGGCAAAACTAATTGCTGGAAATCAGGGTTTTCGGAAATCCAAATCAACACAACTGTTTTGAAATTCATTCAACCATACAAGCCAACACATATAACATAAATGTAAACTTGTTTTAGTGTATGCATATCAAAGTTTTCACTAATACGAAATGATGTACAATGCATATGATGACATGGCAGGTTTTAGTATTTAAAACACCCTGGGTGTTACAATCCTTCCCCCTAAAAGAAATCTCGTCCCGAGATTCAAAGTCATAGGGTAAGTAATGGAAAAGGAAATGTGTCAATCCAAAAACATCCAAAACCCGTTCATAAAATAGCTAATGTTCCTTTACAAACATGGTTCGTAACAACAGAGCAAAACTAACATTCTTCTATATTGACGCAAGAAACTCTGGAAATTTTTCTAACAAGTAATCTTCGGATTCTCAAGTAGCTTCTTCTTCTTAATGTTGATTCCATTGTATCTTGTAGAACTTGATTGTCCTCCTTCAAGTAACATGATCTTTCTGATCCAAAACTCGGATAGGATATTCGAAATAAGTCAAATCCGGTTCAAGTTCCACTCCTTCAACCTCAACATTCTGCTCAGGCACTCGGAGACGCTTCGTCGATTGAGAAACATGGAACACATCATGTACAACTGATAGATGTTCTGGTAATTTCAAGCGATATGCCACTTTTCCATACCTCTCTAAAATTTGAAACGGTCCAATATATCGAGGTGCCAACTTGCCTTTAACACCAAAACGGGTAACTCCCTTCATTGGTGATACCTTCAGATATACAAAATCTCCCTTGTTAAACACCAATGGTCTACGTCGTTTATCCACATAATTCTTTTGTCGGGACTGAGCTATCTTCAAATTACTTTGTATTTGCCTAACCTTGTCTTCTATTTCTTTCACAAGGTCAACTCCAAAGAACCTTCTTTCTCTGGGCTCAAACCAACTCAGCGATGTTCTGCATCTACGACCATAGAGTGCTTCAAATGGAGCCATTCTAATGCTTTCCTGATAACTATTATTGTATGAGAACTCGGCCAAAGGTAAGCATTCATCCCACTTATTGGAATAGTTAAGGACACAACACCTTAACATATCTTCAAGTACTTGATTGACTCTTTCAGTCTATCCATCAGTCTGTGGATGATAAGCTGTACTATACAGGAGCTTGGTTCCCAACAAAGAATGCAATTGTTTCCAAAAGCTGGAGACAAACTGTGTACCCCTATCGGACACAATGGTCTTTGGTACTCCATGGAGGCTCACAATTCGCTCTAAATACATCTTGGCATACCGTATAGTGGGATATGTATTTTGGACTGGAAGAAAATGTGCTGACTTGGTTAGTCGATCTACAATAACCCATATTGAGTCAAAACCTTTTGATGTCTTGGGTAGACCAACAATAAAGTCCATACTAATATCCTCCCACTTCCAAGCTGGAATTGGTAATGGTTGTAACTCTCCAGCGGACCTCAAATGTATAGCTTTCACCTTCTGACAAGTATCACACTTGGCTATATATCTAGCGATCTCTATCTTCATTTTGGTCCACCAAAATCTTTGTTTCAAGTCATGGTATATCTTGTTGCTTCCCGGATGGATAGATAACCTAGTAGCATGTGCCTCTTCAAGAATTGACTGTCGCAACTCAGGAACTTTTGGTACCACCAGGCGATCCTTGAACCATAGCACACCTTCATCATCTATGCTAAAGCATTCCTCTTTTCCATTCCTGACTCTTTCCTTGATATGGGCTATACCCTTGTTTTCCTTCTAAGCAGCAATAATCTGGTCTCGAATATTGGCTTCAACAATAATGTTGGTCAAACTACCTTGTTGAATTACCTCTACATTCAACTTCTCCATCTCTTGACATAAAGTCAATCCCATTGTTCTTACTGCTAGACAATTGCAATAACTTTTGCGACTGAGGGCGTCTGCAACCACATTTGCTTTACCAGGGTGATAATGTACCTCCAAGTCATAATCTTTAATCAGTTCTAACCATCTTCTTTGTCGCATGTTCAATTCTGATTGAGTAAAGATATACTTTAAACTCTTGTGGTCTGTATAAATATGGCACGTATTACTAAGCAGGTAATGCCGCCAAATCTTCAAAGCATGGACCACAGCTGCTAACTCCAGATCATGAGTTAGATAGTGTTCTTCATGTTGCTTTAGTTGTCTGGAAGCATAGGCTATGACTCGGCCTTCTTGCATCAATACACATCCAATACCAATACCTGAAGCATCACAATAAACATCAAACGGCTTCTCGATATCAGGTTGGGCTAATACTAGTGCAGTGGTCAACAGTCTCTTCAAAGTCTGGAAAGCCTCTTCACAATCAGATGACCAGACAAACTTGACTTGGTTCTTCAACAACTCAGTTATGGACTTTGATACTCTAGAGAAATCTGGAATAAAACGATGGTAATACCCCACCAATCCCAGAAAACTCTGAACTTGATGAACTGTGGTTGGCGGTTTCCAATCAAGCACATCCTTAACTTTGCTTAGATCCACTACAACTCCTTTAGCTGACAAGACATGTCCAAGAAACTATACTTCCTTTAGCCAAAAGTTACACTTGCTGAACTTGGCATATAGTTGATGTTCTCTCAAGCGGTTCAGAACAATTCTGAGATGTTCCACATGTTCTTCCTTATTCCTAGAATATACTAGGATGTCATCTATAAACACCACTACAAACTTGTCTAGCTCAGGCATGAATACTGAATTCATCAGATACATGAAATGAGCTGGAGCATTTGTCAAACCAAAAGACATTACCAAATATTTATATAATCCATATCTTGTGGTAAATGCTGTTTTGGGAATATCTTCAGGCTTAATCTTGATTTGGTGATAGCCTGACCTCAAATCTATCTTGGAGAAAACTTTTGCTTCAGCCAGTTGATCAAAAAGCAAATCTATCTGAGGTAAGAGATACTTATTCTTGATGCTCACTTCATTCAACAGACGATAGTCAACACATAACCTCAGGGTCTCATCTTTATTTTTCACAAAAATTGCCGGACATCCCTAAGGTGATGAACTAGGTTGGATAAACCCCTTATCAATCAATTCTTGCAACTGAGTCTTCAACTCTGCTAATTCCTTGGGTGGCATCCTATAAGCTCTCTGAGAAATCGGAGCTGTTCCAGGTTTCAACTCTATGTTAAACTAGACA
Organism: Miscanthus lutarioriparius; assembly: GCA_904845875.1. Lineage (NCBI taxonomy): Eukaryota > Viridiplantae > Streptophyta > Magnoliopsida > Poales > Poaceae > Miscanthus > Miscanthus lutarioriparius. The sequence continues at coordinate 55,376,564 of CAJGYO010000010.1, forward strand.
TCCCTATCAGGTGGTAGACCGGGTAAATCTTCAGGAAACACATCAGGAAATTCACACACTACCAGGATATCTCTAATCTCCTTGACAGCAGTTGCACAAACTTTGCCCACTGATCTTCTTAAGGTTGGAAGTTGGATGAGAAGTTGAGAATTACTATCTGGCAAACTCACCCTTATAGTCCTATTCAAAGCATCTATAACAGTCTTATGCTGGTACATCCAATTCATTCCCAAGATTACATCTATATCCTGATCCTTTAGGATAATCATGGTAGTGGGAAAAATATGCCCACCCAGGTTTATGGGTACCTGGTATACCATTTCCTTAGTACACAGACGTCCCCTGGGCGACAGTATAAAGAAATTTTCCTTTGTTGCCCCAATAGGAATTTCATGCTTCACGACAAATGTTCTATTGATGAATGAATGAGATGCACCCGAATCAAAAAGCATAACTGCAGGATGATTGGCGATAGGAAACATACCCATCATCACTGGCTCCCCTTTAGGAATCTCCTCGGCTTGAATATAGAAAACCCTTCCTGTCTTCCTTTCATCTTTGCCTTTCTGAGCATTCTGATTGTTGTTCTTATTCTATGCTTGACCCTGTGGTTGATTGCCAGGGGTCTTCTGATAATTTGGATTAGACTGCCTTGGATATGGACATTCTCTCGAAAAATGACCAGGCTTGCCACAATTGAAACAGGGATACTTGTGACCCTGGGGTGTTGGAGCAGGGACCCCAGAAGCATTTGTCTGTTGTGGATTCTGATAAGTTATAGCAGGACGGACATTTGATTGCTGCCCGGCTTGAAACTATGGTGGACGATAAGGAGGATGATTATGATTTACTGAATGATAAATCACCCTCTGCCTCTTTTGATTTCCCCCAAAAGATCCAGACGGCACACTCTTCTTCTTCTTGATCTCCTTATGTTGCCGATACTTTTCCTCTGAAGCAATTGCAATATTCACTGTCTCATGATAAGTGACATTGGTACAAGTAGTCATCATTGTCTGTATCTTGGTATTCAGACCTCTCAAAAACCACCTCTTCTTCTTGGCATCTGTATTGACATGTTCAGATGCATACTATGACAGGTGATTGAATCTTCCCACATACTACATCACTGTTTGATCCCCTTGCTTCAAAGCAAGGAACTCATCCAGCTTCATAGTCATCACTCCTTCTGGAATATAGTGGGCTCGGAAGGCAGTACGAAACTCAGCCCAAGTTATTGGAATGCCAGCTGGTTGCATAGCCACTAAGTTTGCCCACCAAGAACCAGCTGCACCTCTAAGTTGCTGGGCGGCAAACACAGGTTTCTGAATCTCTGTACAGGGAATAAGATCAAATTTCTGCTCCATAGTCCGAAGCCAATCATCAGCCTCCAGTGGTTCATCTGCCTTGGTGAACACCGGTGGTCTTGTATCTGTAAAATCTACATACGTAGCCTCCTGCCTGTTATGATTGCGACCACGGTTTCCTTGCACCATATTCTGATTACTCTAAGCTATCTCTCGAAGCAATCGAGCATTTTCAACAGTCACATTAACGAGGGCGACGATAGCATCAGCTAGATTTGGTGGAACTGGTGGCAAATTAGGAATGTCGTCCTCATCTTGTGAAGGACTAGGAATATGCGAATCCCGCGTACGACGCATCTCAAACTTCGGACGCGGTATCCATTCCGGAAATATTTCCGCCTTCATTATCACTTTCATCAATCATCACTAATTCTTCTAGATCTTCTTCTTCTTCCTCTTCCGATTCACTATCATCGGCAAGGATAACACCTGGGTCCATTGCATCAGCTTGAGGTTCATGATTTGGATCCAGAGGTTGCTTAGCCTATGAACTTCTTCATGCAGATAAGTATTATGTTCTTCTAAATCTCCTACATAGAATTCTAGCTCATGAGTTCTAGCTCTAGCTACATTTTCTCTATGCCAAGCTTAATTTCTTCCGTCCACCATACGAACTAACATACGTTCGCAGTTCCTATGAGCGGTGGTGAGACGCCTCAATTGATCCTGTAATTCTCCTACCTGGATGGCATCCAAGGCCCTATCCCTAGTAGCTTGTGCTAACTCTGCAGAAATCCTCTGTATCTCTACCTGAGGGTCAGGCCTAGAGCTGCTACTGCTAGCACCGTCATTCCTAGGGGCAAGCTGGTGACGAGGAACTCCTTTGGGTCCAATAGACTTATGGGGTGTCATCTTGGTACGAGCCATACTGTAGGAAGCAAGATTAATCCAATTAAGACAATCTGACAACAGTCTTAAGAGCAGTAAGGGTGGACTACACAACTCAACCCAGACTCACTACCCAACCCAGACTCAGAGGTGAAGGAAGTAACAAGTGAATTAATCATGATGCATGAATCGTTCTTACGAACAAAAACATCAAAGCTCATAAAGTACATAAACAACAGTTGTTTTTATATAGGGCATAATAATATTACTACTCCACCACACAAAGCCTTTTTAATCAAATAAGGAATGGTGAGAAAGAAATAAGATAAGTCGGAAGCAATTTGGACCAAATTAACAAGTTAAATTTAGTCATCCCAAATTATTTTGAAGTTTTTGTAAAACAATACAATAAAACTTTGTAACGATCGCTCTGATACCATTCTGTGGCAGAACCTCCTAAATTATAGGGCCCACATGCCCCTGTCACTGTCCAACGACCTCTGACAACTATGCATATGTTCCTGGTAACCTAAGAAGACTATCGGGTGTCCTCGGGGAACACCGAATCATCCATGATTTCCAAGCAGGATCACATTACAGAGTCATTGCAGTATTACAACATTTATTCAAATATCTACACCAGAGTAAAGTCAATGGAAGTCTTATAATAACATAGTTTACAAAACAGTAGTTTCAAACCTTACAACTAAGTTCGATAATTATTACAAAACGTAGTAGTGGAGTGGTATTATAACATAATACAAACACACAATTGGATTGCCCTGCCCAAAGGCCACACATTTATTAGTCGTCATCGGATCGAACAATAGTCATGCAGCACGGTCCAAAGCAGACCTGCTCATGAGCCTCACCTGCAACAAGGGTCAACGAACCCTGAGTACAAAAGTACTCAACAAGACTTAACCGAAAAATAGAAACTGATAGAACTTAGGAATGCAGGCTCAGGGATTCAAGGTATGGCTTTAGCAATAATCAAAGTTCTTTTGCATAAAAGCTCTTTAACAAAATTCTTTATATCAACATTTAAACTTCACAAAGATCATATACAAAGCTAACATGATCCGTACTGAGATCATGAAACTTCATATCCAACACATTCTCAAACCATCCTCAAGTTCCAGTTATTAAACTACGATGATAAACAGTGAGTTGAGTCTCCATAACCGAGGAGCAACGACGATTCGAACCGATTAAAACCCAGCTGGGAATTCCAGACCACACGACATATGTAGGTCCCTGACCTACATATACCAACCTACCCTCAGATCCTCTAAAACAAGAACGGGTCCGCGCCACCCGAGAATACAGTACTCCACCAATCCAGCCCATTACCACGTGGGTACACGCTATTCCCGCCATCTCTCCACTTCTAGTGCGCGAGTAGCCATTCTCGTAATAGAATAACCAAGTTAAGGCTTACCGGAGTATGCGGTTAGTACTACAAAGTCTCACCTCATGCAATTCAACAACGGACGGACCTTAATTGACACAGGCGGAAAGAACCCGCTCACAAGACCTCCACGTCTTGTGGCTCTCACACACCGAGTCCGCCCGGTCTAGATTTATTACTCCATATTTCCATATCACATGATAACATAAGTAACCAAAGATCCATTTAAAACTTGCAGGTGACAGGTAATCACCCAACTTCCATCGTTCTAAGCATAGCTAAGCATAACTAGGCATATACGAATTAAAACTGGTAACAAGGTAGATATGGAAAAACAAGGTTGGTAATGCACCAATTAGGTTTTCACTTAACTCCTAATCACTTAATGCGGTAAAGAAAAGCAAAAGCGAAATCAATTTGTAAATCACAAGGTAGGTTTAAATGCATCCGGGGCTTGCCTTCGTTGACAGAAAAGTCCGGTTCCGGAGTCGTTCCACAATTATCAAACCCGGCCTCAACAGACGGATTAACCTCCTCAACCACTTGATTAACTACCACGTGCTCACCTTTGTTTACTACACATAGTAACAATGTCATGTTTAACATGATGCGAGATATAAAACATGATGCTTGATGATGGATGAAAAATTAACAACTTGAATACAACTTTCCTTCGCGGTACAGTTACAAGCCAAACTAACTAAACCTTTTTCATAACACTTAATTCCATTGCCAAGGAACATTACCAACTAATGACCCAAGGTCATCACTCAATCCAAAATTCAATCAAAACCTAAATCATTAAAGGTTACTATTTGCTTTTATGAATTAATTATTTAATTAAAAATTATGAAATAAACCAACTTGTTCCAATTGAGCTCAAAAGTTTTGTAAATGTTCATCTCATGATAACTAAGTGGCAAAACAAGTTTCATAATTTTTGGATAATTAAATAAGCCTAGAAAAATCATGTAAACTCATTTATTAATTAATTGAGCAATTTTTATCACATTCAAAAAGTACTGGAAAACAACATTTCATATTTTTCCTAAATACTATACATCATAGAGACATCACACAAAAATTTTCATAATTTTTGGAGCTCTAAATAAATCTACACAAAAATAACAAAAACTCATACTATTCATTCAAATCTGAAAAAGGAAAAAATCCAGTTTGAACCCACGGTCACTGACATCGCGACCCCACCCATCATCCCCTTCCTCCCGCGTTGACTATGGCAACGATGCGCTGACCGGCGATTTCTCGCCGCCGGTGAGATCAACGGCGATGACAAGGGTACCACCGTGATCACCACGACGAGGTGCATTGATTGGTGGCACAAGCTAACACAAATACAACGTGATTCGAGCTTGACGCCGGCCATGGCGGACACAGCAGCTCGGCGGTGCTACGCCGGTGAAACGAAGCCGAGAACGATGAAACAAACAACTCGGAAAGAACCAGGAGCTCACCCGAACACGCTAGAGCAGAAAGCAGGACCGGAGGAGCAACGGAGACGCGGTTCGACGTGCACCGCAACCACGGCGGAGCAACAACGACGACGGCGATGTCCCGGTGGCTGTGATGGACAAAATGGCTAAGCAACAAGGTATTAAGCACCACAGCATCAAGGCGAAGCTGAAGGCATGTCAAGCAAGAGCAGGGACAGACCGTGGAACGCTGGGCGCGGTGAGGCAAGGTCGATGGTGGTTCGGCCGGCCGTGAGGAAGAAGGGCGTGGACAGTGGGTTCCTGGCGGAGTCAAGCATCAAGGATGGTTCGGCTGAGTGCACAAGGAACCAGTAGAGCTATGACGGGCTTTGCTGTGACTAGAAAGGCACTACGGCGGCAGCAAAAGCTCAACGGAGCAATGGCGGCGGCATCGGGAAAAGCAGAGGAGGAGAAAGAGCGACGACAACGGCGTCGGAGGCTTAAGAATGCGGCTAGGAAGCAAAGAGAAGCCACACAGGGGCCTTCTCCATGCCAGCACGATGCCAAAGATGGCCATGACCGCGCCTGGAAGCAGCAAGAAGCTCACCGGCGGTGACAGCTGCCCGCTGGTACTGTTCCTCAAAATTACAAAATTGCCACTCGGTTTAAAACACAAATTACTCCCAAATTTATGTAACAACTAAAAAATCTCCAAAAACAAAAGTTGTTCAAAATCCAAAGTTCTACAACTTTGATTTTATAACCACCCCCTAATTCGGTCTACATTTTGAAATGCAAATTTGAATTCAAAAAGGGAATATTTAAAGAATTACGCCTTTTCAAATTACTTCAAATTTTTCTAAACAACTTTGAAAACTCAAAAAACCAACTTTGTACAACTCAACAAGCTCTACACTTTTGATTTAAGGCTCAACCCCAAAATGTACTTCAATTTTGAATTAGGTTTTTTGGGGCAAAACTAATTGCTGGAAATCAGGGTTTTCGAAAATCCAAATCAACACAACTGTTTTGAAATTCATTCAACCATACAAGGCAACACATATAACATAAATGTAAACTTGTTTTAGTGTATGCATATCAAATTTTTCACTAATACGAAATGATGTACAATGCATATGATGACATGGCAGGTTTTTGTATTTAAAACACCTGGGGTGTTACATAGTTTTGGCTAGACCGATAGTTTTTAATTCCGCATTTGTTTCGGTTAGCCGACGCGATTAATTTTAGAAAGTACTATTCACCCCCCCCCCCTCTAGTGCGCCATCTTGACCTTTCAAGTGGTATCAGAGCCAGGTCTCTCATTTGTGGTCTTCACTGACCCGAGAGGATGGCGAACTTTGGGCTAGAAGTTGTTTGTGACTCACACATTTTTGATGGCACACGCTATGCACGGTGGAAACGTCATATGCTTGATCATTTCCATGAATTGGGTCCCAAGGCATGGTGGATCATTGTTGTTGGTTTTTCTTGTGATGCTTTTGATAAAGACAACCTAACCCAAGCACAAGAGGATTGCTTACAACTTGATCATCATGCTCTTTATTATTTAACGTGTGCTTTACATGATGATGTTTTTAGACGTGTGTGGGACTTGGAGAGTGCTCATGATATGTGGATGGCACTCCAAGCCTTCTATGGCGATTCCTCTACATGGGATGATGGAAAATTCAAGAAGGAGGATGAGCCCAAGAAAGAGGCGCATGAGTGTGTTGAGCATGACCACAATTTGGTGATTGTAGAAGATTGCTCCACTTCATGGTCAAGTGATGATGATGATGATCGATCCACCACAAGTTCACTTGACAAGGTTGATGATGATGCCACAAGTGTTGCAAATGATGATGCTATCCCATGCACACTTGATGGTGATGATGGTTCATGCTCGAGCCATGATGATGATGCTACTACAAGCTCTCCAACCACACCACATTGTCTCATGTAACAAGGTGACACCAAGGTATCAAATGATAATGTGGTTGATCATGTTGATTCATATGATGAGCTTGTTAGTAGACTTGCTAGCGTGACCATGTCTTTAGAAAATGAGAAAGCTAAAACATTGAAATTGGAAAATGAAAACTTGTTTCTAAAGAACTCTTGTGAAGAACATAAGAAATTACTTGATGCTTTTAAATCTTCACATGATGAGCTAAAATTGAATCATGAGACACTACTTGCATCTCATGATGAATTATTAGAACAACATGCTTCTCTCATTAAAGTGTTTACAAAGAAACTTAAAAATAATGAGAGCTCATCACATGGGTCAATTAATCAATCACATATTGTTGCTAACCCTTGTGATGTAGGCAAGAAGCATGTATCCACCTGTTGTGATGATTTATTAGATATGTCATGCTCTTCACATATAGATGCTTGTTCTACTTCTATGTCTTGTGAGACTAACCTTTTGGAGAAGAACAATGAGCTCAATGAACAAGTGAAGAAATTGAGCAACAAGTTAGAGATGTGCTACAACTCTCAAGTCACCATTGAGCATATGTTGAAGATTCAAAGAAACTTTGGTGACAAGAGTGGCGTCGGCTTCAAGACTAGCAAAGTAAATCATCAAGAAAGCCGCAATGACACAAGTGGCATTGGCTTCAACAAGAGCAAGATCAAGGGCAAAAGATGGGGCAAGAGAAGATATGAAAGAGAAATGAAGAAGCAAGAACAAGAGAAGCTCTCTCATTTCATGTGCTTCAAGTGCCATAAAGTGGGACATCTTGCAAATGGTTGCCCCAATGAAGAAATGCTCAAGTTGAAGAAAGAAGAAGAGAGGCTAAGGCATGTTAAGTGCTTCAAGTGCCGCACTTGGGGTCATCTTACCTCAATGTGTCCAACCAAGCAATTGGTGAAGCAACAAGTGAAGCCTCAACCAAAGCCACAAGTTGAGCAAGAGAAGACACCCCAAGAGCAAATCAAGATCAACCATGAAGATGGTGGTGATTTGATGATAAAGAAGAAGAAAACAAGAAGGGGTGGAAAGGCAAGGCATCCAATACAAACTCAAGATGCCAAGATGATGAGAAAGAATGAAGATGAGAAGAAAGTCTATGCTCACATCAAGTGCTTCAAGTGTGGAAGTACGGGACACTTTGCCTCTAAGTGTCCTACCAAGCTTGAGAAGAAGGCTCAAGCAATCCATGAGAGGCAAGGCAATGAGGAGCACCACATGAGCAAGGAAGAGAAGGCTCAAGCAAAGAGAAAGTGCTACTCATGCCGGGAAAAGGGACACATGGCACATTCATGTCCCCTAGGTAAAATTTCTAAGCCCATTTCAATTGATGATCATGATATGCTTAGGAAGGATGGTAATGGTATCTCTATGGTTGCTATTGCAAAACATCCCGCTACTCATACTAAGGCATTACCTAAGTATGTTGCTCCTAACTTGAGAGGACCTAAAATTGTTTGGGTACCATCAAAAAGTGGATGAATGTGTGTAGGTACCATGGCATTGGAGGCTTGATTCAATTGTTTTCATATTGATCATCATATGTTGAATCAAGCATTGAAGCTTATTGCAAATTCTATCCCAATGCCAAGCCAAGAATTAGTGAAATCCAAATGTGCTACAACATACAAGTGTCATATTCGAGTTGTGGTGATTTATTGGATTATTTGATAGCTTGCAAATATTTAAGTTGAAGCTTGCTAATTGGATGATCATGAGCTAACCAAGGTATATCTCTTGTTGATCATTTCATTTGGGTGCATATGAGTTGATTGAATTGGATAAATATGCAATGTTGCTTGCTATGAGATGTTTGAATGGATAAATTGCTTAGTAATCAAGTTTGGATTAATTTGGGATTGGATAAGTTCATAAGATGACATTTAGTAAGTGGATTGAATGGATTTATGTCTTGTGAAAGTATTCAAACAAGCTAGCTTCAAGTTTGATTCATATTTGATGAAGTATAGCTCAAGTGATTGAAATCTGTCCTATATTGAAAATCTGAGTGAGCTGTGAACTTAGCCATGTTTGAGTGATCAAAACTTATTGGATTGGCATGAAAATTTGTGTACATGCTCTAGATTTATGGTATAATATGCTGTAGAAATTTCATGAAAATTGGATAAGAAATGCTTCGGTTTTGGAGTGGTTCTTGTCAACTATAGTGCAGCAGTTTTCAGCATATAGCAGTGGTGGAAGAATTAAAATCTGGTAGCAATCTAGAAGTCAAATGAAGCTCAAATTTTTATGGATGCTAGATAACTTAGTGAAGCACATCTCCACCAAATTTAGTGCTATTTGTATTTGTACCTTGGGAGATATGCATATTTCTTTGAAGGATACAGAATTTGCTAGAAAAGTGCCAAACATTAGATTGATCTAGAGTCACTTTGATTGAAAGGTCCTCAAGTTGGAAACATGGTTACAAGTGTTTGAGGTACCTAAGTTTGGTTTTGAGATGATCTAGAAGCATGAGAAGCAAAGAGTACAAGGCCATTTGATTGAGGAGTGTATTTAGCACACTTTTGGTACTCAAGATGAAGATCAAGATCAAACTTAAGATAATGATGAAGTTTAAGTTCTAGTGACTATTAGAGATCTTTTGATAGAAAGAAAAGGACTTAAACAAGTAGAAAGAAAAGGACTTAAAAAGGGAATCAAGGTTACTCATCAAGTTAAGTCCATCACTTGGATGAATCAATCAAGTCATTTCAAGTGAGTATCAAGAATGGTTCTTGAAAAGAGGTCACTTCTCCCTAATGTAGGGGCTTGCCGCCTATGAGTAGGTGAACCAAGTGTGGTACTTGGAAGGCTAACATGGAAGTGGTGATCCAAGGGACATTTGAGATGCTTAGTTGAAGCAATCAAAAGGATTGATCAAGAAAAGCAAGCAACACCCAAAAGAGAGCTAATCATAATCCTTCAAGTGGTATTCCAAATAAGTTCTTTCATGCAAGCAAAGATCAAAAGATGAAGCAAGCTAACCACAACTAGAAAGTGCATTTGATCATAAGTGGTATTCATTTCATATGGGTGAAGAATGGAATTCAAAATGGTATCTATTGGTCTTCACCAAGCTTATAATTGGACTTCACATTGCTATTGGAGTAATGAATTGGAATCTATGTGACTATCCTCTACTCCAACATAGCAAAGGTATCATTGTAAGGTGCATGATCATTTCATCCCTTACTAGTATGCGGTTAAGTGCATATAGTACATGCTTCATAGGATCATGCATAACAAATGAAATATTTAAATTCATAACCTACCACTATTGCTTGAATTATTACTTGATCTAGTGGTTAGTATATGAATTTGTTCATGAGCTAGTGATCCCAAGTACTTGATCTAATTTGGATTGCTAACAAGTGACAAGTACAACATTGGCAAGATAACCCTTGCAAGAGGTGTTAAGAAGCTTGTCATTGGTTCAAACCGGACTTGGAAGCTTAAGCAAATCAATTTAGTTCAAGTCAACCATAGAAGCTCATGATAGTGATAAGAGTACAAGCACAAGACAACAATGCAAATGGATATCTAGTTTGTTTGTTACAAGTGGTATCTAGACTCAAGTATTTCATCAAGAATCTACAAGTGATGTCTAGATCAACTCACAAGTGATATCCTATAAATGGTACTCATGAAAATAACAAATGTTCAAGAAATGGTTTTTATTGATAAATCCAACAAATGGTTCCATACTAGAAGAGTCTTTCAAGTATCACATCTACACATGGTATCAATCATGCAAGATGGTGGTTCCACAAGTGATCCTCAACTTTAAGTGATCATCAAATGAAGAATGCATCCCTCACCTACAAGAGCTCAAGAGTATCAAATGGATGACCCATGCTATCACATAGGAGGAGGTGTCACACAAATTGATATCAAGATCAAAGATTCTATGTGTGGTATCTCAAGAAGCCCTACACAAGATACAAGTAGTACATGTTACAAGTGGTATCTACAAGTAGTGTCATTCCAACAATCAAGTGATGTCCATCAAAAATGCAAGATTCAAGCCACAACCATCTACCCCAAATGCATACCTTTGCATCAATGAGAAGCTCACCTTTTATGGAAATTGATGACAAAGGGGGAGAGATTGTACAAAGATATGAAAGCTTTGAGATTGAGATTGTACAAGGGGGGGAGATAAGATATGAAAGAAGTAGAGGTTGGACATGGACACGGACAAAGAGGGAGCAATGGACAAAGAAGGAGCAACATTGAAGAAAAGAGATGGATCAAAATTCTTGGACAAGAGAAGCACACAAGTAGGGGGAGCAAGCTCATGAACTTTGATTGATTGCATTTGATATGTGCATATTCATGTGCTTGCTTGCATTGCATAAGTTTTTAAATTTAATATGCATGCTTGTGTGGTGTATGCTAGTTGTAAAATTTGTTTGATGAAATGAAAACTAGCATGCATAGGATGATAGCTAGACACTTGGTATGCTTTTCAAGTAATGCTAGTACCTTGCTTTTAATGTTGATCTCACAAGGTATCTAGTGCTTTTATTTCCAAGTGATATCTAGCTAACCATGGTGCTAAGTATGAACTTAAAGGTGCAACTCCGATTGGTACACGCTTCAAAGGTTTATTCTATACACCTTAGCATCATTTAGTAGCAATTACTCTCCCACAATTTTAATCTATGCATATGTGCGAGCTTCAAATCAAACACTCTAGCACATATGTAGGGGGAGCTAATACTACCATCTCGGGTTTGTGGTACTTGTCCAAAATCATTTGCACATGGTAAAATTGCTTGGACAAGCAACATGAATCCAAAAGAGCTTAATTTCCATATCTTTGTAGAGTTGTCATTGTGGGGGATATACCCCCAGGTACCACAAGATGGTACATGGGCCGCATCATCCGAGGTGGCCCGGCCCGTAAGATCAAGGCGTGCACATCAAGATTATAAGTTGTACTAGATATTATAATAGTACCAAATTAGATACTTTACTTGTAACCTTGTCTCTTCGGAGTATATAAGGAGAGACAAGGGTCCCCTAGAGGACAGATCCATCTAGATCCATAGAGATCAGACAACATACACCTCAATACAATACACCAAAGACACAGGACGTAGGGTATTACGTCGATCAGACGGCCCGAACCTGTCTAAATCGCTGTCTCTGCGCCTTGTGTCACCATCTGGTTCCTGATCACACGCATCCTACCGATAATCTACCACCGTGGGCACCCCCCTCGGTGGACTGCCGACCATATTTCGTCGACAGTGGCGCGCCAGGTAGGGGTTGTGCGCGCTGATCCTCCGGTGAACTAGATGGACCTCAAGTTCAACATAACGTTGCCCGCAAGATCGTTCTTTGGTTTTGCACGGAAACTTCTTCGTCATCATCTACGGCAATTCGGCTACCTGCAGAGCATCAGGGGCCATTACAACCGCCTTGACCTGCTCGGAAGGCACCTGGTCGAATCGTCGAGTTAGATTCCAGCGTCCAACTTCTGCTGAGTCTACACCGGCTCCGGCACGTGGGCAGTCTGCCCTGACCGGCTCTGACTCTCCGAGAGAAAGCCTACGATCACCGTGCGGGACTCGGGCACGATGGGCAGCCTGTCTGCGACACACGATCAGATCCGTGTCTCCGAGAAACTCCTGCCGATCAGATCCAATCTCATCGTCATGCCTAGGCACTTGAACGTGGTCCATTCAGGCTCATGCATGATCGACGGGCATGCAAGCAAATAAGGAAGGTGTAACGTGTACATCTATATGGAAGCCAACAACTCCGTCCGTTACGGAGTCGACTGAAACTCCAGATAGCAAGCTAGCCAAGAGTCATGCATATACGCGTATACGTCTACACAAAAGCATACATGCAAGCCATCTGATCGGGCAGGAGAGGTCAAGATGACTTGTCTGTTTGCCGAAAAAGCTAACAAGATACGTAGCATGTATACATGTATATACATCTGCACGGATGCAAGCCAATAGCAACACGCGGAGGTCTACGCAGAAGCAAATAGAGGAGTATGTGTGCATCTACAAGCCCATATATGCGTTGGGAGCGGATCCACTTGCTTGCATGTCGTGCTAAGGCATCCATCGGAGGCATCCATACAATACTAATACGTACAATGAAATACGTCCAAGTCCAAATACATGGAGCCATCCGAATCAAGTTGTTAACTGAGCCGCACGAGCTACCAAAAGAAGCGTCCGAGCCGTTTGAATTAGCCACGTCGAGACATCAAGAGAGCCGGCCAAGCCGTACGCAAGCCACGCCAAGCCGCGGAGCGAGCAGCTAAGCGAGCCACGCCGAGCTCCGACCACGTCGACCGCGACCACGTCGACTACGTCCCGAGCAGCTCCGCCAAGCTCCGACCACGTCGACCACGACCACGTCGACTACGTCCCGAGCAGCTCCGCCGAGCTCCGACCACGTTGACCGCGACCACGTCGACCACGTCCCAAGCAGCTCCGCCGAGCTCCGACCACGTCGACCACGGACCACGTCGACCACGTCCCGAGCGGCTCCGCCGAGCTCCGACCACCTCGACCACAAGACTACGTCGCAATGATGATCGCCGCGAAGAACGGCGCTACGACAATCGTGACCACAGTCAAGACGACAGGTCGAAAAGCTCGAGGACCGGACAACTTCATCGCCAACGACACGTCAAGCCATCTCTCGAACATCGCAACACGCCGACTACACCCACCGGTCGTCAATAAAGCTAAGTATTATTTTTAATTGAAATTTTCTTCGATCATCATATACCTCCGCCGACCACCCTTAGGGTGCGCTCCGCGTCGAATTTTCTCCATACATACAATCCAAAACATGTATAAGTTTTTACAACGGTTCGCCGATACGTTTTCCTTCCTGCTTGAGAATCCCGAGCAGGCATTGTCTCCCGGCTCCACCCCACGCGATGCATGAGAGTCCGCCCTCTGCGCACGGGTAGTCGGCGATCGCTCCTCGGTAGCACCGGCACTCTCACGTGGCGGCGTTCCGTACCTCGCGCCACTGAGATGTTGGTCAGCCCAGGGCTGGCGCATTCTTCAGAGACGAGTTAATACATCGCGCACTCCACTACATAACAAAAGGGCTAAAACAGCTAATGTTATTTTTCGAATATTACACCAAGTATAATTCATCGCCAACCGAACACCAAGTGTTTACTTCACCTCCTACAGAGAGATCAATATATTTCGTACATCATCATGTACTACCGCTTTCCGTGTTTATTTTTCAGGAACACAGTTCGGTCAGCGAGCTCATGCTTCAGGGTTCGCCAAGACTACTACGGTGCTCGAGGACTCTGGCCAGACCACGCTCGGGGACTCTGGCCAGACCACGCTCGTGCTCGAGGACTCTGGCCAGACCACGCTCGTGCTCGGGGACTCTGGCCAGACCACGCTTGTGCTCGGGGACTCGCCAGACCACTCTCCGACCACGGCTCGGGGACTTCATCGCTCGCTCCTCGACCTGTGCTCGGGGACTGCCTCGACCACTCTCCGACCACGGCTCGGGGACTTTGCGTCTCGACTACATGCGACTGGCAACTCGCATACAGTTGGGGATATTCTTTCTCATTTAGACCTTGCTACAAGGCTCATACCTCGCCTTCCAGCAAGCTCGGGGACTACATCGGTATGATGCACCTGCCGGTGCATCTTGTATCGCCTGTACGACGGTTGGATTCTCAACTTAACTGGGAATTCTTTTTAGACCCTGGCACCACGTGCCTACGTCACCTACTACCAGGCTCGGGGACTAAGTGGGCACACTTCACCTTGCGGTGAATGTGTTCGTTTTTCGACCTCTACGCCTCTGATGATCAAGGACGCTACGTTTCAGGACGTACTTACATTTCTTTTCAGAAATACAAGTGGGCACACTTCCCAGGACGGAAATCTTTTTCTTTCTTCTTAAGAGCACCATACATTCTTCGGACAACCTACTTCTCCGGCGACAACGGTGGTTAGAGACGTCAAGAACTCAAGCCTCACTGATCGGAGAAGGTTGAAACGGCGTGTCGCATCAGAATACATGGCGCTCGGGGACTAGCTGTGGGGGATATACCCCCAGGTACCACAAGATGGTACATGGGCCGCATCATCCGAGGTGGCCCGGCCCGTAAGATCAAGGCGTGCACATCAAGATTATAAGTTGTACTAGATATTATAATAGTACCAAATTAGATACTTTACTTGTAACCTTGTCTCTTCGGAGTATATAAGGAGAGACAAGGGTCCCCTAGAGGACAGATCCATCTAGATCCATAGAGATCAGACAACATACACCTCAATACAATACACCAAAGACACAGGACGTAGGGTATTACGTCGATCAGACGGCCCGAACCTGTCTAAATCGCTGTCTCTGCGCCTTGTGTCACCATCTGGTTCCTGATCACACGCATCCTACCGATAATCTACCACCGTGGGCACCCCCCTCGGTGGACTGCCGACCATATTTCGTCGACAGTCATCAATTACCAAAAAGGGGGAGATTGAAAGGTCCTTGTGTGGTTTTGGTAATTGAGTGACAACCTAGGTGGACTAATTGTGTTTATGAGAGATACATAGGTGATTAGTCCACAGGTACATGTGTGTGAGCAACATATGCCATGAAGGTGAAAATGGCTTGGAGATGTTGCAAAGCTCACACATGTGATGATGAAGGAGCTCATTGCAAATGAGACATGACATTGAGTCATGTGATCAAGGTGGAGAAGATCAAGACAAGACTTGGCTTGATGGACCGGTTGCAAGCGTGAAGGGCAAGTTGGAGGCTTTGGAGCGATGGACCGTGTGGCGGTGAAGCTTAAGCAAGACTTGGCACCGATGGACGAAGGCAACGGTGAAAAGCAAGTAAAGTCAAGATCGATGAACCAATATGATCATGTGATGATATGAAGTGGATCATATCATTGTTGATCGTGTTGGTGCATGTGTTGCATCGACATTGGAGGAGATGGAATGGAATGCGCAAGGCAAAGGTATAACCTAGGGCTTCATTTCACCGGTCATAGGTGTGTAGAGAAGTTTATGACCGGGTTTAGGATAGATGGCCGTACTATCAAGAGGGGCAAACTTGTTTGCATATCGGTCATCTAGTGCCACTCGAGTGATCTAACTTTGCATCATCGCTAGGATCGAGTGGTGTGGCAAGTTGAGTGGCTAACCCTTTGGGAAATGATTGTGAAAATGCTAACACACATACACATGGTGATGTACACTTGGTCGTGTTGGCACATTTACAAAGGAGATGAAGTTGGAGTTGATGTGGATCAACTCGGCGATGAAACGGAGACGAGAAGGGTTAGAAACTCCACCGACAGAGTGTCCGCCCGTAGAGTGCGGACAGTTCGACGGTGCCACCGGCGCCCTATATAGAAAAGACCGGGTCTCACAGAGTGGACCGGACGCTGGTCACGTGGTGACCGGACGCTGGGGTCTTACGTCCGGTCAGTGGCGGCAGAGAGCGTGTAGGCGTCGGTCTTCAACAGAACGCTGGCGCTGAAAGTGACCGGATGCTAGCAGGGTGCGTCCGGTCAGGCTGATGTACGGTGACATAGGTGACACAGAGAAGGTGGAGAAGGACCGGACGTTGATGCTGTGTCCGATCGTGACTGACCGGACGCGTCCGGTCATAGTTGGTACCTTACTGGAAACGACCGGATGATAGGGTTGCTGCGTTCGGTCACTTTGAGCAGCTGCGTCCGGTCATCATATGACCGTTGAGATCGAGCATACTGTATTTGAAGCAGGTGACACGTGGCTGTCATCGAACGACCGGGTGCTGAGGTCCAGCGTCCAGTCAACATGACCGGAGCGTCCGGTCGGCCTGACTTTTGCCCAGTGAAGGGGTAACGGCTCTATTTGTTAGTGGGGTTATAAATAGAAGCCATGGTCGGCCTTAGGCCGACAGCTGAGCACACTAGAGCCTTGGTGGCTTGTGTAGTAGTGCTTGGGAGCCCTCCATCTCACATATACTTGATAGTGATCATTCAATTGTGTGAGAAAGCGATTCTAGTGCGATTGCATCGTGAGGTTTCATCGAGTGGCACTAGGTGATCGCGTTGCAAGCCGGTGGTGCTTGTTACTCTTGGAGGTTGCCACCTCCTAGATGGCTTGGTGGTGGTCTCCGTCAAAGCCCGCAAGAAGCTTGTGCGGTGCTCCGGAGAAGAGCTTTGTGAGGGGCATTGTGCTCGCCCCGCGGGAGCCGCGAAGAGCAACTCTAGTTGAGCGTGTCATTGAGGTACCCTCACTTTTGGGGTAGGTTCTTGCGGTGTCTGACGTGCGGGCTTGGCGGGTGATGCCAATTAGCCGCCAAACCACCAAGTGAGCGGTCGACACAACGGGGACTAGCGTGTTGGCAAGCACGTGAACCTTGGGAGAAAAATCACAGTGTCAACCTTGTTCTTCCTGTTGGTTTGCATCCTTGTTACACAAGCTTATATTTACCTTTCATATACATTGTGCTTGTGTAGTTGCTCTTATAATTAGTTAGCTTGTGTAGCTTACTAGTTACCTTCTTGCTTGTGTAGCATAGAAGTAGCTCCTTTGCGTGGCTAATTTAGTTTGTGTAACCTTGTTAGTCACATTGCTTAGTTTGTGTAGCTACGTATTTTGCGCTCTCTAATTTGGCATTGGTTGCCTTGTTATTGAGCATTGCTAGTGAGCTTAGGTGGCTTTGTGCTTTTGCTTACTAGCATGTGTAGGAGCTTCCTTGTTGCTTAAAGTACTAGTGGCATAGGTTTGTGTGACCTTGCTTCTAGAATTGGTTAGGTGAGCTCTAGCTAGCCCGGCACCTTTGTTGCTTAATTAGTATCTTTGGAAGGTGCTAGAGAACATAAATAGAGGGGTGTAGTTTTGGCTAGACCGATAGTTTTTAATTCCGCACTTGTTTCAGTTAGCCGAAGCGATTAATTTTAGAAAGGACTAATCACAACCCCTCTAGTCCGCCATCTCGACCTTTCACAAACACCTGGGATTTGATCACTGTTCGGGAGGCATGTGTGATGCCTTGATCCACCAACTCGAGTGCCCACTTTGTAGTTCTTCCCATGGAATCCTGGCTCCGGACGACCTCATCGAGGGGGGACGACGTCACAACCATCACAGGATGTGACTTGAAGTAGTGGCACAGCTTCCTCTTGGTGATGAGGACGGTGTAAAGGAGCTTCTGGATTTGGGAGTAGCGGGTTTTGGAGTCAGATAGTACCTCACTGATGAAGTACACAGGGCGCTGCACCTTGAGGGCATGCCCCTCTTCCTCCTGCTCTACTACCAGGGTGGCACTAACCACTTGTGTGGTGGCCACTATGTATAGCAGGAGGGATTCTCCGTCGCTTGGAGGAACTAGGATCGGGGGCCTTGTCAAAAGTAGTTTGACCATGTCAAGCGCCTCCTGGGCCTCGGCTATCCACTCAAAGCGGTCGACGTTCTTCAGGAGCCGATAAAGGGGGAGTCCTCATTCGCCGAGGTGCGAGATGAATCAGCTGAGGGTGGCGAGGCACCCTATGATTCACTGAACCCCCTTTATGTTCTGAATCGGGCCCATCCTTGTGATGGCTAAGATTTTCTCTGGGTTGGCTTCGATGCCACGCTCGGAGATGATGAAGCCGAGCAGCATACCCCTCGGGACCCCAAAAACACATTTCTCGAGATTGAGTTTGATGCCATTTGCCCAGAGTTTCCCAAAGGTTTGCCTAAGATCGGCAACGAGGTGGTCAACCCGTTTGGACTTAACGACGATGTCGTCAACGTAGGCCTCAACGGTCCACCCGATGAGGTCCTCGAAGCATCTGAGCATATATTGCTGGTACATTGCCCCAGCGTTCTTCAGACCGAACAGCATTGAGACATAGCAGTACGATCCAAAGAGGGTGATGAAAGATGTCGCGAGCTGGTCAGATTCTTTCATCGTGATTTGATGGTAGCCGGAGTACGCATTAAGGAAGCAGAGGGTTTCGCACCCCGAGGTAGAGTCGACTATTTGGTCTATGCGTGGTAAAGGAAACAGATCCTTTGGGCATACTTTGTTGAGACCCGCATAGTCAACACACATCCTCCATTTCCCACTCTTCTTTTGTACAAGAACGGGATTTGCTAACCACTCTGGGTGGTGTACTTCCCTGATGAATTCGGCGGCCGACAGTTTTGCTATCTCTTCGCCGATGGCCCTGCGCTTTTCCTCATTGAAGCGACACAGGTGTTGCTTCACCGGCTTGGAGCCTGGATGGATTTTCAAGGTATGCTCGGCAACCCCCCTCGGATTGCCTGGCATATCCGAGGGTTTCCACATAAAGATGTCTTTGTTGTCATGGAGGAAGTTGACGAGCGCGCTTTCCTATTCGGAGGAGAGCGTGGTACCAATGCGCACCGTTTTACCCTTGGAGCTGTTGGGATCTATGAGGACCCCCTTGGAGCCCTCTTCCTATTCAAACGACCCAGTCGATTTCTTCGCGTCGAGCGCTTCTTCGGCGACCTCCTCCTTGAGGGCGGCGAGTTCCCCGGAGGCGACAATTGCTGTGGCGTGGCCGTAGCACTCGACCTCGCACTCGTAGGCCTGCTAGAAGGAGGTGCCAACAATGATGACCCTGTGGGGGCCTGGCATCTTTAGCTTGAGGTATGTATAGTTGGGGACGGCCATGAACTTTGCGTAGCATGGTCGTCCCAAGATGGCGTGGAAGGTTCCGGGGAACCCAACCACCTCGAAGGTGAGGGTCTCAGTCCTGTAATTGAACTGATCCCTGAAGGTGATGGGCAGATCAATCTGTCCCAGTGGCATGGCCTATTTCCTAGGCATGATGTCATGAAAAGGCGCTCGGGTTGGGCGGAGGTTCGTCCGGTTGACTCCCATCTCGTCGAGCGTTTTGGCGTACATGATGTTGAGGCTGCTGCCTCCGTCCATCAGTACTTTGGTGAGCCACTTTGGGCCGATGATTGGGTCGACGACAAGCGGATACCTCCCTGGGTGCGGGACGGTATCTGGATGGTTGGTCCGGTCGAAGGTTATGTAGACTCCAACCACCGAAGAAAGGGAGGTGTGGCCGGTTGGGCCGTGTAGACCTCGCGGCGCGCGACCTTCTGACAGGGTTTGGAGTCGTAGGCTGCCGATCCTCCGAAGATCATAAGGCAACCATCCGGTGTTGGAAAGCCATCGTCCTTCTCCTCGGTGTCGTCCGTAGTGGGGGCAGGTTCCTTCCCCTGCTCCCCTTTGTTGGAGCTTCCGAACAAGAATTTCCGCATGAGGCTACAGTCCTTGAGCGGATGCTTTACGGGAAAGGCATGGTTCAGGCATGGCCCTTTGAGCATTTTTTTTGAAGTGGTTTGGAGTGCCCTCCATGGGCTTCTGACCACCTTTGCGGTCAGCAGCGGCCATGAGTGAGTCCTCGCGACGTTGCTTCTTATTCTTCCTTTTGGCGGAACGATTGGAGCTGCCTTCGCCAGTACCTTCGTCCCGCCTTGCCTTGCCCTCGAGGCGATCCAAGATCGCTCCGACTGCCTCTTCTCCTGAGGCATGGCTGGTCGCGATGTTTAGGAGTTCCTTGGTGGTTCGTGGGCCCTTGCATCCTAGCTTATGAACCAGGGATTCGCAGGTCGTCCCGGACAGGAAGGCTCCTATCACGTCGGCGTCGACGATGTTAGGGAGCTCGTTGCACTGTCGGGAGAAGTGCCGAATGTACCCGTGGAGGGTCTCACTAGTTCTTGAGGTCCCATTGGTTCCCAGGGCGCTTGTATGTGCCCTGGAAGTTTCCCACAAAGATCTCCTTCAAATCCACCCAACTCTGGATCACGTCGGACAGTAGGTGCTCCAACCATGCTCGCGCCGAATCGGCCAAGAATAGTGGGAGGTTGTGGATAATGAAGTCATCATTATCCGCACCACTGGCTTGACAAGCAAGCCGATAGTCTTCAAGCCAAAGTCCGGGGTTTGTCTCCCCAAAGTATTTAGGGATATTGGTAGGTGGTCGATACCTTGGCAGGAATGCAGCGTTGAGGATGTGCCGGCTGAAGGCCTAAGGCCCTGGTAGGCTGGGGCTCGAGCTCCGGTCCTCACCGCTGTCGGAGCATCCGTCGTGATGAGGGTGATAGCCACGGTGGGCTCCTTCTCTTGGGTCGCTGTAGGTACGTCTGCGGGCGTCGATGGTGCTGCGTGCGTCACGGTTGCGGTTGAGACGCTGATGTATCTGGGCCGCAGCGTGCTGCCTGCCGCCTTGTGGTTCTTGGTGGACTGATGTGTCTCTAGTTGGACGCACTGAGGGCATACGCTGGCTGGTGTCGAGCTCGCGTCGCCGAGACAATGAGCTTTCCGCCTGCTACGCCATCGCACGCTCGAGCAGCGTGCGTATTTCATGGTGGGTCCATCGATCCTCGGGCGTTGTGGACTCTGGAAGGCCATGAAGCAAGGCCGTTGTGGCGGCGATGTTCTGGCTTGCCCGAGCAAAGTGAGGAAGGGTTTCACCGTCGGTGATGATCCTTCGGTTCACGTCATGGGCCATGGCGTGTGCGTGCCCACCATCTTCGCGGCGTTTGATCTCCTCATTGACCTTCACGTACTCCCATACAAGCTGCTGCCTGGCTTCATCTATTTCCTGCTTTTGGGCTCTCAGCTGCTCCACCCCTACATGAGGTGGGGCCACTATGCCCCTTTCGGTTGCACCGCCGAGGTTGCTTGCCGGGGTAGTCTCCTCCGCGGAGATGCTTTCGACGTGTCCCTCGGAGGTTTCTGCCATGAAACATTCTCGGGAGGGATGATGGCTCCCCCTACCAAAGTTAGAGCCAGAGTCTGACCCCGGGCCTTCCGCGAGGAGGCCGTGGAGGGATTTTGTGATGCTTTCAATCATCCCCACGAACTCGTTGTTCGCGGGGGACGGGATCGCGCGTTGTGCCACCAAGTGGCTAGCGGTCGCCGTGGCATTGCGAAGACCGAACGAAAACACCGTCGGGGCGCTCTGGGTGGAGCGTTCTGGAGAGAGGGTGAGACGGCGCGGGTCCTCCCTGGACGGCTGGGGTCCAAGGGAGACACCGGGCTGGCACTCAAGCCTCTCGTAGCTGGAGCCGATGGAGGGGAGAGACTGGATGGCGAGATGGGCCAGCGCCAACTCTCCTCCCACCGTGACAATGAAGTCCAGGTCACCGAAACGCACGTGTGCGCCCGGGACCCAGCTGATTGAGTGGTTAGCCATTCGAGGCCTGATTTGGAATGCGCAAAGGCCCCTACCTGGCGCGCCAACTATCGGTGTTTCGAACAAACACCGGCTAGTAAATTTATAATTGTTGTGCATTAGGCCCGGATGGTGCACTAAAGGACACAAGGTTTATACTGGTTCAGGCTGAATGTCTCTACGTCCAGTCTGCTGCTGCTCGTGTTATCAGTACCGAAAAAGGTTCATAGTAGAGGGTACAAATGGTCGAGAGAGGGAAAGGTCCCAAGTCTCTGATGGGATGGTCGAAAGGACGCTAAGAACTCGGTCGCTGCTTGGCTATATGTGTGATGTGTTGCGTGTGTTTTTTTATCCCCCTTCGTGGGGAGTCCTGCCCTCCCTTTTATAGACCAAGGGGGAGCAGGGGGTTTACAGATGGGAGAAAGAGGAAAAAACCTAAGGTGGAGGTCGCCCTTCGAAGGTGCCGAGCTTTCCTCCTCCCTTGAGCCTGTACCGCTGTCATGGCAGACTGTGCCAGGGATGGTGCATCCACTGACCCTGACAGGGCCAAACCCTGGCCTTGCTTCAGCGAGTGGTTACGTCCCATCCTCCCTGGTAGACGGTGCGGAGTGTCAGGGCGCCGAGCCATGACTCTGTGAGGAGCGGACGGGGAGACGACTATACGCCTGTTACTGTGGATGATGTGAGTTTTCCATTGGATTGTAGCGGTTGTCGTATGCCTATGTTAGTATCCATGCCCGAGGGCTGAAGGCGGCACCTACTACACTGTGGGACAAAAATCGGTGCCTACAACACTATTCAGGCACTGTTATGTCGGAAAGGGCTTTAAAGCACCCGTCCCATCGTATCCTAATGGTACCTTCCTACAGGCGCACAGGGCATGGCCCTCGATATTATAGTTGACTCGAATGTCCTATCGTACCCTGTGCTCGTCTTTATGAAGGATCAGGGTGCGGTCGTCGGGCGAGGCGGAGCTAGCCCTCAGTCATCGGGCGAGGTCGAGCCCGCCCTCGGGCATCGGGCGAGGTGGAGTCTAGCCCTTAGCCGTCGGGCAAGGCAGAGCCCGCCCCTGGACGTTAGGCGAGGCGGAGCCCACCCTCAGCCATCGGGCGAGGCGGAGCCTAGCCCTCAGGGGTCGGGCGAGATGGAGCCTAGCCCTCGGACGTTCGGGCGAGGCGGAGCCCGCCCTTAGCCATCGGGTGAGATGGAGCCTAGCCCTCGGGGGTCGGGCGAGGCGGAGCCCACCCTTGGACGTCGGACGAGGCGGAGCCAGCCCTTAGCCATCGGGCGAGGTGGAGTCTTAGCCCTCGGTGGTCGGGCGAGGCAGAACCAATCTTCCGTCGTTCGGGCAAGAAGCGCAGTAGTGTTCTTGTCTGACCGGAAGTGTCAGCGTTCGATGGTTATTAGTTCCACCTCATTGGGTACCCTGATATTAGGTCCCTGACACTATTCATGCATATGTGCAAGCTTTAAAATCCAAACTCTTAGAACATATGTAGGGGGAGCTGATACTATCAATTTTGGGTTTATGAAACTTGTCCATAACCTTTACACATGGTAATATGCTTGGGCAAGCAACATGAATCCAAGAAATTTTTCATCAAATATCTTTGGGAAAGGTTACCATCAATTACCAAAAAGGGGGAGATTGAAAGCCCTTGTTTGATTTTGGATAATTGATGAAACCTAGGACTAACCTTTGGTCTAAGTGTGTAGATTAGAAAAGGTGGTCCAATCCAAGTTGTGAAGCATGGTGGCACTCAAGTGGTGATGTTGATCACATGAAATGATGAGATGGCCACATATGATGATGATCAAGTGCTCAACGTGGAAAAGAAGAAAGAGAAAAACAAAACCCTATGGAGATCAAGGCAAAGGTATAATTAGGGATTTTGTTTTGGTGATCAAGACACTATAGATAGTGTGATCACGTTTAGGGTAGATGGCCATACTATTAAGAGGGGTTCTTAACTAGACAATTCAGTCATCTAGTGCCACTAGGTGTTGGACTTCATGCATTGCTTTTAGGCCTAGTGCACTTCAGAGAGGAAGCAAAAATATTTATGAAAAATATTTTGAGAAATGCTAACTTGGCTCTAACATGTTTTGAGAAAACACTTTGAGAGTTAGCATCGCTTGCGGAGAGTTGCTCTAAGTTGCCGTGGAATGAATCGCAAAAAGTTTGCAACTTGGGGAAGGGGTTTGGTGCCTAGGTGGCACCGTGTGGGGGGTACGACCCCGGATACCCACGGCAGACCACATGGGTTGCGCCCCCATGGGTGGACCAGCCCACAAGACGAAGCCTTGTGGGGCACGACTCTGCTCGGTGCCTCCCGCAAGACATCTGCAAGATATCCTGAAGATATTACGAGATCTGTTAGGATATGTTTGATCCCAAGATTCCTGTAATCAGTTATTACTTTCCAGTTATCTCTCAGATCTAACCGACTTGTAACCCTGCTCCCTAGACTATATAAGGCGGGCAGGGACCCCCTCCAAAGGCATGCAATATCATACGATAGCTAATACAAACCAACAGACCACAGGAGTAGGGTATTACGTCATACTGACGGCCTGAACCTGTCTAACTCGTGTGTCTTTGTTGCCTTCTTGTTCTTGATCTCACGCTCCTCTGCCGATCAATCTACCTTCATAGGATACCCCTCGGAGGACTGCTGACGATATTCTATCGACAGTTGGCATGCCAGGTAGGGGACAGCATGTTGTTTCCTTCTTGAACAAGATGACTTTTTCCACAGGCTCTTCGTGCCTCCCGCAGCCCAGCCAGATCTTCACGGTCGGATCGATCTCCTAAATCATCAATGCTGACGGAGTCGGAGAGCTCCTCGAGCCGGCACAGATCGATTCTGTGCCGATCATCCCCGCACCTGCAACTGCAGATCTGATCTCAGAATCACCTCCAAGGCCGCCTTCATCAGCAACTCGCCGCCCGCTTCCTCGCTACCAGAGGAGGTAGATCAACAATGACGATCTGATCGAATCCATAGATCGGGTCGGTCTGAAGCTCACCGATTGTCTCTCCATCGCCGAATCGGCTTTGGACACTTTGGTTCAGCGCCGACCACCCTCCGATCCAAATCTATCGGAGGCTGCTCGGAAAACTCCAGGAGTTGCAGCTCTGCCCTTTGGGCTCACCAACGTCACCGCCACCTACCAAGACACCCTGAGGGGCAAATTTGCTGACCAGGTGGGATGCGCCCATCCACTCACCGACCAGATCACCGTCCAGCCTCCGCCAGCCGTCAACATGCTACACTTAGGCCGGTGCCCCGGAGTGTCCCTCCAGACCATCCCGGAGGAAAATCCGAGCTCTGAATCTCAAGGCTCTACGAAGACCCTCGTCAAAACCTTCTTCGAGCAACTCCTTCTCCCACCCTTCTGGGGTGGCGCGATCTTCAATGTCAGCGTCGATAACCCTCCTCGGAACAGCGAAACCGAGGAGGAACGCGTCGCTCATGAGAACCGAAACGTCAATCGCGCGCAGCGCTGAGAAAATGAGGCAGCCATTGCGAGGGTCGAGGCTGCTCGAAATAATCAGCTCGACTCACAAGGAAGGCCACTCCCGCTCCACCGTGACCTCGACGAAGAGTTTCTCCGCGTTGACAGCCACGACGTCTTCAAGACTCCAAGCGCCAATCTGGCAGTGGCTGCCAATGAGCTCGCCTGCCTCCCGCAGACACCCGAGCTCAACAAGGTCGATGCCATGCTTAAAGCGGCACACTGTCAGGTTAATGAGATTCGAGAGGATCAGAGACCTTCGTGCTCTATGAGCACGATTCGCCAATCAGCTGTGCCGAGATCCAATCGCCACCCAAGTCAAAACCATTTCGCCGACCAGTCGCTGCCTCTCCTAGGGGGAGCCGGGGGCCACCACGCTGAACACCATCGCCAACACGACCAGGAGGTCGAACAGGACGCTCGAGTGCACCTCAACAACCTCCCGAAGCGACATTGCTCGATATGCCGTCGTGCATCCCGGAGTAAACTGAGCGGCACCGCCATGAAGATGAAGTACGTCACCGCCAAGAGTACGAGCAGGAGTACGGCACCCCGAACTTAGCTCTCGAGCCGCTCGCCGATGGCAACGCTGCAGACGACGGTGCCGACAACCCCGAGGGGCCCCCATCTTTCACAAGGGCGCTCCGAACACTTCGGTGGCCCTGTGGTTTCAAGATCACTAGGGTCGAGCCCTACGGAGGAAGGATGAACCCGACACACCGTGGACTGTCGACGATATTCTGTCGACACACCGCCACCCCCTGTCCAGTGGCACCACCCCCCTAGGGCAATGCCCACCTGGACCTGGCAGAGAAGGGCCATTATGGGGTGGTCACCGGACATGGCGGTATTCACTGCCATGGGCATGGCGGTGCACCATCACTACCTGTCCGGTGCTACCACCCTGTTTCACCCAAGGGCAGCAAGTTGGTTTTATAGCCGAGGGGGGCACCGCCATGGTCACCGCCATGGGTGTGGCAGTGCACCGCCCTAATTATCCAGAGATGGGTGTTTTCGGGGGCTCGGCCATGGTGGCACCGCCACCCCCTATCTGGTGCCACCGTCACCCTGTCCGATGACCAACTAGCCATTGGTCGACCATTGGAATTCGATCGTTGGGGCACTGTCACCCCCTGTCCGGTGGCTGCACTGCCTTGTCTGGTGCCCTCGCAGAAAGCAGCTCCAAGGGGTAATGTTTCTATTTGCTTATGTGGCTATAAATAGAGGGTGTGGCCGGCCTTGGCCACTCTCTTGGCATCTCTTACACTTGTGCACACCCTTTGGAAGTAGATCAACACTCACTTGTTCACTTGATTTCATCATCTTAAGTGAGGTTGGAGAGCCTCTAGTGCATTGCATTGAGTTGCATAATCTTGTGGCACTAGTTGGGTGATTTGAGCTGGTTGTGAGCTTGTTACTCTGGGTGTTTTCCAACACCTAGACGGCCCGATGATTGGAGGATCATTGAGCGGAGTTGGTGATTGTCTCCGGCCTCGATCGGTTGCTTGTGAGGGGTCTTGTGCCTTCCCCGACAGAGCGCCAAAGGCAACTCTAGTAAATTGCTCGTGTCATTAAGCTACCTCACTTGTGGGTAGGTTCTAATGGTGTCCAATTGTGTGGACGAGGTTCGTGCAACACCTCTTAGCCACCGAACCACCAAGTGTTGGTCGACACAACGGGGACTAGCGTGCCGGCAAGCACGTGAACCTTGGTAGAAAAATCGCTTGTCTCTTGCCATTGACATTCTTCTGGTGATTGTATTGGTGATCATATTGTGATTGGTTCATCCCTCTACAAGGTGGTATAAACATCCCGCTCATTCCTTTACTTACTTGCAAAGTAGTTGTAACAAGCTCTTTAGTGTAACTAGTTTTGAGAGCTTATTTGTTTGCTAGTTTAGTATCACCTAGTGGAGCTCTTTAGTGTAGACTTGTTGAGAGCTCTTAGTGAGTAGTGACATAGCCATTGTTTGTGCCTAGTGATTATAGCAACTAGAATTGTTGGATAGGTGGCTTGCAACTCTTGTAGAGCTAGAGCAAAATTGCATTTCGCCATTTAGTGTACTAACCTCTTGCTCTAGTGTATTTGTAGAAATTTTTATAAGCTATTCACCCCCCTCTAGCCATTTAGGACCTTTCAATGGACAACAACCCAAATGAGATGGGGTACACCAAGCAGGCTACATGAGAAGTCCAACCTAGAGGGGGCACCTCATCTGTTTGGTGGACAAGGCATAACAATATGTACATAGAAACCAACTCTATCTGGTAGATTTCCTTGTAACCAACTAGGAAAACCACATGTAAACTGATCAAGACTCTATCTATAGCCTCACCCCTAGACTATATAACGAGGGGAAGGGAGCCTCGATCGGTACCCAGAACACAAGTTCATAGCAACCCCAAGCAATTAGCCATCAGCGCCCTTGTAAACCAGAGCATATGAGATAAAGAGACCTACTCTCCACTGGACGTAGGGTACCCTGTACCTAAATCAGTATAAATCTGTGTCCTGTGTGCTACCCTTCTAATTCCGTATGCGTGATATGTTGATCTACATTGCTGGATCCAATACCTCCGACAATAATCTTCGTCTGCAACTCCCTCTTGCACCTAGGGTCACTTGGAGCCTGTCTAGCAAAGTGCATTGTGTTGAACTACCCTAGTCGAAACTATAGGTCATCAATGGTGGATCTAGGTCTTGAACTATCTAAGTTCGTCTCTAGGTTGCAATGAGATTCAAGGCAAGAGTTACCCACCTTGGATCAAAGGATGGTTGATGGAACTATTCTTGAAGGTTGGATCAACTCCCTGCTTCCCTTCTTGCTTCTCCTTCTTGAATCTTTCACCCAATACAAGGGAATGAGCCCTCCTTATTCATCCTTGCCATGGAGTGGTGCTGTTGGTGGGGCTAAGATTGACATTGGCCTTCTATTGCTCTTCTCCACCTTCCTCCATTTTCCTCCTCCTCCTTCCTTTGTTAGGGTGCTTGAGTTCAAAAATGAGAGAGAGAGAGAGAGAGAGGGTGAGAGAGGAGAGTGGTAGAGCTAGAGGGAGAGAGTGGAAGGAGGCCCTAGTAGGTTCAAGGTTGAGCTGGGCTTGCCATGCCACTTGGGTGGAGCCAAGTAGAAGGGTTGGTGTACAACTCAAAATATGTATGGTCATGTATTGACAGAATGTCCGTCATTGCTGACTTAAGCAGACTCAACACTAGTTTGACGGACTGCCAGATATGACTTGTCAAACTGTCTGTGATAACACAGTAGCACCCGACTTTGGTAGGTCTTGACTTCTAAGTTTTGAAATTATGATTATTTACTATGGTTATGCTCATGATGTTGATGCTAATAAAAAGTGTAATGATGGGTCATGACACTCCTATTCTTTCTGGCCTAACATAGACTGATGACTTTGAAGCCAAAGAGCCCGGCGAGTTGCTAGCGTGAGTGTCAGCCTTCGTCAACCTCTGCCTAGCATATCGAATTGGCTACTGGATCTAGTTGGCCATCTATGTGCCTAGCAATGGCTCCTACCCATGGAGGAGAGGTTCTTGCTTTAAAGAACTTGTTAAAGCAAGTGAAAAACATAGGATACCCATGTAGAAGGGTCATGTTAACGTTGATTCAGGTCACACACAAGCAGCGATTAGCTCACTCGAGACCACACATGGCCTAGCATGTAGTGGAGAGAGGTCAAAAACAATACTGACGAGCAGGATGGCCATGCAGATTTGTCGCTCGTTCTTCACTCGAAAAGCCCACGAACACCTCCCAGGCAGACCAATCGGGGAGGAGCATAGTGGGGTTGCCCTAGGATCGGCAAGGTCACTTAGAACACCAATAAATCTCGCTGAGAGAGGCGCTGGACAACAGAAGGTTGGAAGGAGCTAAAGACATAATAGAGCAGTAATAGATTAATTTTTGACCGATTGTGCGTAGTTCACTTCAATTGGCCATGATCCTCTAATATACATAGAAGGGGCAGGAAGTTTCCCATGAGATCAAAAGCAGTTTGCCTAGAATTTGGATTGCTTTAGACTCGGAGAGCCAAAACCGTCTCAGGCCACTTTCTAAAATCAGTTAGGGCGGGTTTGCGTAGGGTTTCGGCCACAACTAGCCAAAAACAGCCTGGGTCGGTTTCCCAAGTCAACGCGTATTAAGGCCAAAAACTGGCTTGTGCCAGTTCCAAAACCGTCCTGACCAGTCGTCTGGTTTTGCCCAATTTGTCACAAATTCTATTCTTCTTGTTTGTATTTGATTCCCAATTTAAATGTGACCTCTCTGACCTCCTTTTGTTGTCAACAGGTCTCATCCACTTCTCTCTTCCTTGTCTTCATCATCTTGATTCTTTACTTCTCCGTCTCTCTTTACTTCTTCTTTTTCACCCATGGATGCACAGATAATAGAGGAATTCAAGGCTCCCGGCACCCATAGATCTATTTTATTGGTTATTGTTAGTTTGCATTCTTTTCATTTTTAACCTAGTGGATGATGAAAAAGATTAGTTTTAAGTATCATGCAAGTTTTGAATCTTTCAGTTGAATGAAGGAACGGACAAAGTGAGCAGGAGACGGTATGTTCTCGATATCAAAGACCGGCCGGCATCAGCTAGCACCGGAATGGTGAGCAACTGAGCGTCACATAAGTGCGTGATTGTCTCATTGTCTGTTGCATTGCTGACGGATATGAGCGGACAGAACCCTTTGGAAGAAAATGGTGTAATTTCAGTTCAATGAAAACTATTTTGGTGCAATTTTTTTATTGTTATTTAATATTTTCCTTTGTGAAGAAGTTTTGTTACTCCAATGAACAAGCATTCTTGTTAGTTTGTTGCTGTAATTTTGAATTTCTAACATGTGTTTATGTCCATTTCTGGTGATGCACGAAATGTGTAATTTGATTTTGTTTATATATTTCGAATTTCTAAAATGTGTTCATGGCCATTCTTGTTAGTGTGTTGCTGTAAATTTTCCTTTCTTTTTTCTTTGTATAAAATTGAACAATTTTGTACTTGCTCCATTAAAAAGTTTCATATGGCAAAATGCGTGCGTGTGATATACATACCGGTAATAGTTGAATGTAAATTTTGTTAGGTTGGAAATGGGAATGGCAATATTAAAATATTGGTTTGCATGACGAGCCAAAAGGTAAAATAAGTATTTGATCTTGCCGTTAGCTACCTTTATTACACCCAAAATAAACAGCATTGACACTATATGGTCTAAAGAAATCCGTCTCAGTGGTTGAACAGGAGACAACTTTTAAGTGGCTTGTAAGTAATATACTGAATTATTTTTTTCAACTAGTTGAATTCACTGCGCATTGCTGCGGAAACATGTGGAAACCAATTTTGTAGAAGCATTTGACGGGCTAAGCAAAGAGAAGAATAAAGTAGCATGGCATCTGTTAGGAGAATCATACAGGAGTATGATGGGAAAGATATATGGGTGTATATATTAGAATGGGTATAAATAGCTAGATCGAAGAGGCAAATTGCCACACGGCCACACCAGCGCCGGTTTGGATAGCAGGCTACCATTAGTCCATCACCCGCCGCTGCTACCGCCCGCCCCACCACGATTCCAGCGGAGACTGCGCCGTGCGTCGGAATCGCGCCGTTGTTGCAGAGTAAACTGAGCGGCACCATGCCGGCTGTCACGCAAGCGTGCTGTGACGGCCTCGTCGACCTCAACGCCCTTGGTGTGGTGGCCGCGACGAACATGACAGTGTCGAGACTCTGTGCTAGTACAACGTCGATCTATATCAAGGTGTTAGATGTGATGCTAATTGAATTGTTGTAAGCACATGGCATGGAGATGTATACAATAAATAATCAATAGATAGGTGATTGATTCGATCAGATCTTCAGAGGTGTCCAAACTGAAATCGTAGAATAGCGTCATTCCTTCTTGCTTTTTGCACGGAAGAGAAAAAGAAGACGCTTTACCGATGGTGTGCTTGATCTGAGCAACTACAGCTGGGAGCTTCGCAACCACTTGAGACTTGATCACTAGCCCGTTGGGCACGTGTTCCAGTTGGCCGCGGCGCCGGCCTACTGGAGGTGCTCAGTGCCGCAGAAACCCGTGCGAGCAGGACATAGAACATGTAAAGAAAGTGGGGAAACTGGGAACACATACTTAGCATGAAGCACTAATATAATGATCCGCACAATGAGAAGGCGTGATGTGAGGATGAAGTCGAGCCCTGGTGGGCGGTGGCCACTGATCTGTCTCTCTTTTACGAGGGCATGTTGGGTGATCTCTTGGTTGCCTTCACCGACTGATCAGCTGCCTTGACAATTACTGTAGGCATGAAAAGGCCATGTCATGCGTATGCGTTGGTAGGGACATGAAGAGATGGCAGGTGCCGGAGGTAGACTGAACGGTTGCCAAATAGGTGTGACGTGGCAGCATGAGAGTTGAAATTTAGGAGAATTTATTTATTATTGCCTATTAGTGGGTATGAACTATATAGAGATAATAATAAAAAAAAAAACTAGCGTCTAGCGAGCAGAACAGATGAGCGAGGAGCAACAGCCCACTTCGCCGCCAGCCGCACTGCTGCTGTGCTGCAGGCCTTCGTTCAATCCACAGAAACAGGCCGGACGGGCATACTCGCGCGGGCCGCAGGGCGCGCATAAGGGAGCCGAGCGGCCCTGCGCCCTACTGCCGGGCGGCTCGGGGTCGGGTCACCGGGCAGCGGGCGGCGGGCCCTAGGGGCGCGAGCGGGCGGCCGTCGAGGTCGCGCGGGCGGGCGGGAGGCCACCGAGCTCTCGCGCGCGGAAGGGGCCGGGCGCTCGTCGGCGGGCTGTGGGCGGCTCGGCGGCAGTCGGCGTCGCGGCGCCTGGGCCAAGCTTGGTGCAGGCGCTCGGCCGGCACGGACGCACGCTCAGGGCCCCGCGGGGCGCACGCTCGGGGCACGGTGGGGCTTAGGCTCGGCCACCGGGGGGCACAGGCTCTAGGCGCGGCAGGGCATTCAAGGGCACGGCAGCGGTGGTTCAGGTCCAGAGCAACAGAAGAGGTAATTGTTTGTTCAGCATTCTCTTATCTTCTGTTGTTATTTTCTATGCTTGGACTCTTTAGATGGACTAGTTGTTTCGTGTTATAAATCTAATAA
The DNA here is from genome assembly GCA_904845875.1 of Miscanthus lutarioriparius. Lineage (NCBI taxonomy): Eukaryota > Viridiplantae > Streptophyta > Magnoliopsida > Poales > Poaceae > Miscanthus > Miscanthus lutarioriparius. Next base: position 55,409,386 of record CAJGYO010000010.1, read on the forward strand.
ATCTAAATTTTGACGTAGCAAAACAAGTGCTAGTTGTTTGTTTACAGGAAAATTTGTTCTTCAGATGCACGTCCAGTATGCATCTTAACAATTTTGTTTGCATTGCTGCTATAATTCAAGTAATTGGTCAAAGGTGAAGAAAACCTTTTCCCTGATGTGTAAGTAGAACTGTAGTGTAGAATAAACTAGGTTGCCGACGCGTTTTAGAGTTTACCTTTGATATCCAAGTATGGTTCCTGCTAGACAATGTATATTCATATATTGATGCGTTTTAGAGTTTACCTCTGATATCTAAGTATGGTTCCTGCTAGACAATGTATATTCATATATTGACGCGTTTTAGAGTTTACCTCGGATATCCAAGTATGGTTCCTGCTAGACAATGTATATGCATATATTGGGTTTCGTCCTGGGCTGTGCAGTCCCAAGCATAGCCGGCCAGCCCTCCTAGAATGAGCTGCCCCTCGTGCCGCCTTGACCTTCTCTGGTATCGCTTCCCTTCGCACCCGGAATCCCCCGCGTACCTTCAGCCATCCCCGGCACACCTCCTAGCTCTCCCTCCATCGACGAACAAGTGTTCCAGCATCTTGCTGCAGCCCGCGAGGCGAAGGAGGCCCCTTTTCGCAGGGCTAGGTAGGCCCGCAAGTTCACGCTTGCCTGCACGCATGAGGCCGATCACGAGATCACCCTTGCAGTTCAGGACCAGGGCGCCGCCGCCCCGTGCGATCAGGATGCTCTGGCTTGTGTCACCCGTGAGCGTTGTACCTCCGGACCCTGAAGATGATGCTGAAGCCGACGTCGCCTCCCACACGCTAGATCTGCCGTGCACTATCGAGGATGCCATGCTTCTCCATGAAGCAGCCGACATCAGCGCACCAAGCATGTGGAGATTGATCACCATTTTGTTCATGAGGGCATTGTTCTCGGTCATGTCTGCAGGACCGCGTCTTTTATGTTCCAACCTCCTCACAGTTCACAGAACATTTTCACCAAGGGGCTGCCTTCCACGGTCTTCACGGAGTTCAGTTCTAGCTTGAACGTTCATTCATTCGATGATCGAACTGTGGGGGCATGTTAGACAATGTACATGCGTATATGTTCTCGGGTTTAGGCCTGGGCTATGCAGTCCTAAGCACAGCTGGCCAACCCTCCTAGATTGATTAGAGATAGGAGACGGCAGGGACAGAGCCAGGATTCAGGATAGGGGTGGGGGGGGCAAGTCCATCAAGTGTCGACAAAAAATTTAGGTTACCAGTGCCAAACATTGATGTTGGTTTTAAAAAATCTTGACCTTGATGTTGGCTTAAAAAACTATAAATCATTTTTACTCTTTCTTTTCTTCATCTCGAACACGTGCTAAGCGCCTAAATTGAAGATATAAAGAGCTTGCTGCCCCCTTCTCTCTGCCCCTGGGAGAGGAGATCTTGTTTGGTATTGTTTCTATAAACACAAGGTCCCTCTTACAATGGGGTGGTAGCTAAGGGCCTGTTTAGTTCCAAATAAGTCACCTACTTATAAGTTAAAAAAGTGACTTATTTTGCTAAACACCACCAACTTATAAGTCACCCCCGCTTATAAGTTTTAAGTTGGTTCACCACCCCGCTAAAACTTATAAGTCACCCTTTTCGTGGGGCTCACACCTTTAATGAGCTTATAAGTCATTTACAACCAAATGCGTATGACTTATAAGTCATCGATTTTTAAACACTGACTTAATAAGTCACCTGACTTATGGAAACCAAATAGGGCCTAACAACCCGGGTCTGGTAGCTACCCACTTTGCGGATGAGTGACGCGTGGCTGCTCTAACGGCAGGATGAAAGCTTGCTTCTGCTGCGTCTGTGACAAAAGACCCCTCCATGTCGCATCTGACTCTGAGCATGCGTGGTGTCAGGTCTGTTTGCGCGACCTGAAAGTGGGGCGACACGGCAGCAACCTGGGTAGGCATCAACTTGTTTCAACGTCCTCAGTTTCAACACGATAAAAAGCTAGCCTGCTACACAATGAAACCTGCTGCATGCCTCAGCTCAGAGTTTTGACGGGAAGGAAAAATTCTATTGGCCACAATCACTCACTTTCCCTCCTAATACAGGTACTGTAGCCAAAACCATGCTATCCAACTCCCTCCCCATGACCTCCATAGCTACGGCCTAGGAGCCTACTGACACAGTCACAGACTTGGTAGCTGCCAACTCAGCTCGTGCAGGAATGCAGGGTGCCGTGGTCATGTACTCCATACTTTTCATCGTGCAAAAGTCGCTGTCCAGAATGGGGTTATTTTTAAATAAGATTTTAATAAAAAAGGGTTAAAAATAAAAAAATTGCAACTGGCTATGTCACTATGTTAATCGACCCAAATAATGGGTCTGTCACTATGTCAGTCAACCCAAATACTAGTTGTTTCAGCATTTTTGTTAGAAAAATGGCGGAGTAGCTGTGTAGGAGACCCATGGGCTAGTATTGCACGCACAAAAACTGGTGCGTAGCCGAAAGCCTTATCTGCTATAGAAAAATGGGAGAGCAGCAGTGGTCCCACCCACATGCACTGAAAAGCCGAACTCCAAGCCGCACCACCACACTTTTTTTAGTACATTCCTGCCAGATGTAGACACGTGATGTGGGTGGGTACATATCCCCTCCTGGTGGTTTAACTAGCACCTGCCCAAATTAGTCAATTTGCTGTTTTACACGATTTCTATTGCTTTTAGTTCCTAACAAGTTGTTTGCTTATTAGTAGGTTTTCAAGAATGTCTCAGCCAACTGTGATGGTAATTGCTATTCTCTTTTGTCAATTTATTAGACAACCACGTAAATTATTCAGAAACTAATGCTGTGCATATGCTTTTGTTATTTAGACATGCATTGGACAGGAAGAGCATAAATTGATTGTGTATGATGAGACAATTGCAATGGGAGACTCTTATCGAGCTGCAGGGAAATGCAAAGAAAATATTCAGTACTGTATTGCTGAGCCATTTGGTGATGTAGATGAAGCAGTGCGTATCTACAATTTGTTGATTACCTTGAAGCATCCAAATCTACTCTCCCCAATTGGTCTTTGGGCATGTCGTGGGGGTGATTTCAGAAAAGGGGAAGTTAAAGCGTTCATAGCATTTGTGCCCTTTGACGGTGCTCTGGTTGATCTTTCAAGGGAAGAAATATTTTTAGTTGAGGGCAACAGCTCTAAAGCCAAATCTTATGGTTTCTTGCCTCAAGGTTCTAGACTGTTTTGGTAAGTAATTTATTGTTATGCATATTTGTTGCACACAAAGTAATTTCTTTTAGGAACAATGGCAGGTGCTTTGCCTTTTTATTAAAGAATTTAGAAAAACTACCAGCCTTAGACATCATGCTAGGGCTTAATTATGTACAAAGAGATAAAAGATTGCATAGCTAGCTAACCTAATTATGCCTGTGCTAGTCGCTACAAGTCCCTATAAGCAAGAGCACTCTATCCAGATTGGTTCCTCTATTCTCTAACCACCTCCTATTTATCTCCTTTCAAGTATACCAAACTGAGTAAATTGCCCAATGAAGTTGCTTGCAGTGAGTAGCTCCCTCCAATGATGCAATGAAACTAGTTCTTGCTAGCATTGAGTAGACTTAAACCATAGCTTCCTTAAATCCCTCTCCAAACTTGTTTTGCACAAGAGCACTCTTCTTCGATGGTTGAAGGTTCACCTGGTGCCCTATTTAGCAGCACTTTAGAAGTTGTAGAGCCCCACATAAGCATCTGAGGCCACATGGGAGGACTCCGCTTCCGTCCGCAAGGTTTTTCAGTTCTGATCTCGAGGGGGCGGTATTTTCATGACTCCTCAACTATGCAACCAGAGAACAATTGTTGCAGCCAATTGGCATTCAGCAAGCAAGACACCGGGTATCCTTCTATGCGGATGATGCAGTGAACTTTTTGAGGCCTTCGTCGAGTGACCTCCAAGTCATTAAGCTCCTACTTGACCTGTTTGGGCATGCCTCTGGGCTTCAAACTAATTTGACAAAAAGCTCTGCAACTCCTATTCACTGCTCGGATGAGGATAAGCTGCATACCTCAGAAGTCTTGGCCTGTGCAATCAAGGATTTTCCCTTCATCTACCTTGGCCTTCCCCTCACTATCCGCAAGCCAACTAACTACTAAGGATGTGTTTCTGTCTCTGAAGATTACCTTCCAGGTTGGAAAGCCTCCTTGATGAATAGAGCTGGGCGCCCGGTAATGGTTAGAGCGGTGTTGTCAGCTTATCCCATTTGTCATATGATTGTTCTGGATCCTCCAAAGTAGGCAATCAAGGCTATTGAAAAAAAAAACGCAAAGGCTTCCTGTGGAGAGGTCAAGAACAGGCAAATGGAGGTAACTGTCTTGTGTCCTGGACAAGAGTTCAGCATCCTTTAGAGTATGGTGGCTTAGGCATTCATAACCTGGAAATCCTTAGTTTGGCTTAGCCATTCATAACCTGGAACCGTTGGCTTTGGGCTGAAAAAACAGACCCTGCTAGGCCGTGGGCTGGTTTCCCAATTCAAGTGCCAAAGAATGCCCAAGCACTTTTTAGTATGGCCACGGAAACAATTGTGGGAAATGGTGAATCCATTCATTTTTGGTTGGATCGGTGATTGAATGCGAGGACCATTGCGGAATTAGCTCCCAATTTATTTAAGGCAATCCCAAGAAGGGCATTCAAAGCTCGGACGGTAATTGTTGTAAAAAAAAAAGCTCGGACTGTAGCCCAGACACTCCAAAATAGGAATTGGGTACGTTTTTTTTAATTAGGAATTGGGTACGTGATATCAAAGGGCCCCTAACAGTTCAGGTACTGGTTGAACCTGCTGGTATGGGACTCGGTGGATGGATGGCTTAATTCTACAGCCAAGTGTCCCTGGTCAGCATCGTTGGAAGGTAACCCAATCCTGGGTAGAGCAGGAAATCCGCTTACGCCACATTCTTCGTTGGAACCATCAAGTTCATCCCATGGAGGAGGATCTGAAAGAGTTGGGCCCCTCTGCTGCAAATTCTTCTTGCGGTTGGCTATCAACAACAGATGTTGAACTGCAGACCGGCTAGCCAAGCAAGGATTGCCTCATCTGACTGCCTGCCCATTCTGTGATCAAGCTGAGGAAACAATCCAGCATTTGCTAGTCTCTTGTCTTTTCTCTCAGCAGGTTTAGTTTTTCATTTTGCAGCAACTGAATCTGGCTGCTGTAGGACCTACCATAGGAACAAGTTTCTCTAGCTGGTGGAGTGTGATCAGAGGGGTACCGAAGGAGGCGCGGAAAGGCCTAAACTCCCTTATCATTCTAGTGGCTTGGGAGATTTGGAAGCATCGCAACTCATGTGTGTTTGAAGTTATGCAGCCAAACCTTCAAGCTCTCCAGACATTGGATGTTGAGAGCACCATATGGTGCTGGGCTGGTGCTTCCAAGGCCCAGGCCTCCTCGCTGGGTCGCCATCTTCATAGTATTTTAGGCTTTTGGGTGGTCTTTGGTCAGGCCTTCGAACTTTTTTGTGACGAGTCTTTTTCCTGTTGGGGGATGTTGGTTGTGGGTGTGTGTTCGGGTTCGGGTTGGGCTTTATGCTTACTCTTTGTACTTGTGTTTTTTTCCTACCTTAATGAAATGGCACGCAGCTCTCTTGCGTTGTTCGAGAAAAAAAAGCCGAAGTAGTTCGTGTTCCAGTTCGTTCTACTTAGGAAATTAGTTTGTCAAATCCATTGGATCCTGACACTTATTTATTTTCAGTTATATTCACTTTTCTTACTATTAGTGTTTAACTCATCATGTCATCATCATTAATATACATGTTCTTGTGGTTTTTCAGTGACATTCTTAATGTTGTCGACTGCATAAATGGGCAGTATGAAAATGCCAATGCTGCAACTTCTTTTCCTTTACGTCCACTTAAAGTTAATCCTGGAAGAATTGTATACAAAAGAGTGGCTGAAGGCGAGTATCATGTGTTTCTATGGGCAGATTTCTTAAAGGAGTTCCCAAGCCACAAGAGGAAGAAAACCAAAAGGGGACGCAAAGGTACGTTTTCTTTGGATCAAACTGTAGAATTTCTTTCATTACTAAAAACACACTACTCCCTCAACATTGTGAGTTAAATTAGACCCCCTGGGTTTGAGACCTTACGTAGTACTTATATTACAATTAGCTCCTTTGATATGTTCCTTTATCACAAGTCTCCTGAAATTCAGATAGTCACTGTCAAACAAGCCGAGCCCTTTAACCCTGGCCCCCGCGTCGCCCCCACATAGGCGACACGGGAGGTGAACCCAAACCCTAGTGCCTCTCTTCCTTCCCTCCCTCTCTCCAGTGCTTGGCTGTCGCCGGAAGCGGGCACGCCCAAGATGGCTGCAAGGGGCTTGCCGGGGGCGGCGGCGAGCTTTTTCTTCGTGGTGGGAGGCTGCGACGGTCGAGGACGAGCTCGCGTGCGGCTTCTGGGGCTCGGCGAGGTCGCCGAGGCTGGGGGGCAGCCGGTGTCTTGCGGTCTCTCCTCGGCTTAAGAATCGGATCCCGCGGTCAAGGACCGGATCCGCATGGATCTTCGGCGGCGGCTGGGCGTCGATGGCGGCGGGCGGTCCTCGCCCATGGCGCCATTGTCGCCGGATCCGCGGGTTCGAGGGCGCCGCCTTGGGGAACGCGCTGGTGGCGGCTGCGTTGGCTCGGGCGGCCTCTTCCTCTTCTCGCGCTTCGGTAGTGTTGGCGGCGTGCATCAGAAGGGCGGCGGCGGGCGTGCCCTCGCGAGCCGCGCGTGGTTCTGGCGGGGCAACCTCTGCTTGCGGCTACTGATGGCGGCGGCGATGCCCGTCGCAGCGCCGGGCGGTGGCGGGGACTCCTTTTTCCTCCTCCGCTTCCCCCTTTCCTCCTCGACCTTGCGTGGAGGCGGCGGCACCTTTGGGACATCGATCTGGCGCCACAGCCACATCCCGTGCCCCCGGCCGGGGCGGCGCCCGTGGAAGGCATACCGACGGTGGTCGGGCGGAGGTCGGCGTCAGCGGCGGGTGCTTGTGCTTGTGCGGTGTGATGGTAGGCGGCAACCGGCGTCGCGGCGGAGGGTGACGTGCGTGGCAGGGTAAGTCCAATTCTACATGTTGCCCGATCAGAGGGTGGTGGTGGCCTTGCGGTGGCGGTTCTTTGTGAGCAAATGGGCGCGTCGATGCCCCTCCGAGAAGCTTCTGCGGGATGGCGTGGCGACGACGGCATGGCGAAGCTACGGTCCATCATCTTGGCTCGACGTATGTGCTAGGGGCACCTTGGGCGAAAAGCCTTGGCGACGGCGGCGGCGGTGGGCGTCGTTTTTTCCTTGTTGGGGCATCGTGTTCTTGTGCTGACCATGTCTTCCACGGTGAAAACCCGGTCCTTTCTGGACAAGCGACGGCGATGCATTCACGTTGTCGTACCCTTCCCGGCGTCGTTGTGGAAATTCGTCTCGGCCGTGATGTCTCCTTGGCGGATGTCCTCCGCCTCTCGGCGCCCGGTTGATGCGAGACAATGAGTTACGCATCGTGAAGTCGAGCTGCTTGCGCATCCGGGATGTAGCTCGGCAACGATGACGCGTGTCGAACCCTCCTTCTCCAACGGCCGGGTTTTTCGACTTTAGAGGTTTTGCAATCGCCGCAGCGGGCGATGGGGTCATGGTAGGAAGTCGGAGCTGCTCTTCGTAATGCGTTGAGCTCGGCAACGATGACCGCTTGCGATCTCTTGGTTCGGGCCCGTTGGTCGACATCTTATGATGGGTTGTCGGTGTTTTTCCATGGGAAGTCGGAGCTGCTAGCTGCTTTGCAACTATGCTCGGCAACGATGACTCATGGTAGTGTGTACTACTACATTGCTATGCGTGGGTGGGTAACCTTTCGTGGTGTTTGGCGCCACGCTTGGCTACCTTTTGCTTGTATATAAACTTCATTCGTCTTAATTGAAAGGCAGAGCTCCTGCCATTGTTTCAAAAAAAAAACTGAACTCCTATTGTTTCATGACTTGTTTTTTAGTTTGACATTTTCCAATTCTCAAGGTCTATTACTTTATCAGTGAGAACATTTCTTCCACTGATCTGATTGCTACCAATACCAGAATTGTTCAATGCATTTAGACATATCTTGAGATTTTTTTTTTGATAATTTCCTGCTAACATTTCTTATATCAATATTTGGTAGATCCAACAGCAGATGATGTTCGATCAATGGATTGGTTGGAACATATCTCCAAAACTTTTGGAGTAGGTTTGAGCTTACACCAAATCAAGAATTAACACAATTATTCACTCTGCTGACCAATACAGAAAAATCGCTAATGTAAGTGATTTTACTTTTAACCATATAATAATATGAAAGTTTCTCAATAATGACCTACTATATGCATTTAATGGTGCTCATGGCTAATGCTTTTATTCTTTTATATTCATGTTTAAACTATGTAGCTACAGTGACTTGTTGTGAGAGGCATTGTTCCAGCTGATTTGTTGTGAGAAAAACACTGTTCCGGCTGAAAAAAACAAGCTGAAAAGTACGGATTATAAGACAAGCGAATAGGGCTGAAGAAACAAGCTTGTCTACCTAGCTTATATTTTTTTTGAACCGAATATGAATGTTGCTTTTGATAACTGAATGTTGCTTTTTTTTAAATGTGAGAATTGTTTTGATGACTGAGACAATATGTAGCAAAAACACTAAACTACATCCCATATCGTAATAAAGAAGAGCATGTCTGGATGTTGCAATAGGGGGCTTATATTGGCTGGATACAGTATCTTTTTTCTCGAATACGCAAAAGATTTACGTATCATTGTAATTAAGAAGAGTTTAATCATACAAACGACGTGCTTCTGACGAGCGCCCTCGGAGGTCTTACAGCCGTAGGTTGGATCGTCCTAGCAAACAACTCTAAGCTTCGATATTACATAAAAGGTTTACAACCGAGCTAAGAGCAGCGCTGCAACCTACGAAGCTGGGCACCTCCGCTACTGGCTGCGTGATCCGACTTCGGCGTCCGAGAAGAGCTTTCTACCTGCCCTGTTGTTGGTTGCTGGAAATAACTCGTCCAGGGCTTCAACTTGGCTCGACGTCAAGTTCCCTACGAAAATGGCGTCGTATACTCCCTTGGATGCGGAAGAAACTGGTGCCGGCGGCGGCGCGATGCCCATCCTCTTCATGAGTAGTACCTCGCCCCGCTTAGAGGTCGGTACGTGCGACAACGACTGAGTGGCAATCTGCCTACTCCTGATTGGCAAGGGGCACTTTATTACCGCCTTCTGCCTTGGAGGACTCGCGATCAATGGTGACTGTCTCTTGCACTGCACCTCCTCGGTGAACCTTGCGAGACACCGAGCAGCCTCACGTGGTGTGGGCGTCGTGTCGCTTGGGTTGCGCGTGGCCACCGTGATCTCATCCTTGACGTCGAGTTGTCACACCTGAGGCGGCGTGAGCTGCGACAGCTCCTGCACCAACAACAACTGAGGCGAGTGAGCAGCCATCGTCGGAGAACGGGTATCCATCAACGATTCCTCAATCCCCAGAGAGGCAGCCTCCAGAGTAGGCTGGCACCCAGGCGCTGGTTCACTCGCTGGTCGGCTCATGACGAGCGAGGCGGCGAGCTCCTCCAGCATCAGATCGAAAGAGATGACCCATGCAGGAGGCCCTGCTCTCGCGCACAGCGCCAATGCCAACGGATCTGGCTCAGGAAAGCATAGTGCAGAAATAGAAGTAGTTGCGTTGTCAACGTGCTCGGAAGGCACATGTAAGTGCAATCAAGCCCTATTGTGGGTTTTGGTATTGATGACCACCAAATTAGAGGGCTAATGAGATTTATCGAGATGACAAGCAGGGAATCGAAGAATGAGGATGATGAACAAGTGGCAGGTGTCCTAATTACAAAAGGTGGCTGGACCTAGCTCAAAGAGGGTTTAAATTCTTTTATGTTTTGAAATTGAGTTTAGGGAAAGTCGTACTATTAAGAGGGATTTTAGGACAGTTGGTCAACTGTTGAACCAGATGCTCAAATTCACAGATCTACATCCTCTCACCTAGTCAAAACAGCCAGCCAAATTTCATATCATCTTACCTTTTTTGGCTAGGGCGACAGTGCCGTCCTGTTAAGAGCGGCAGTGCTGCCCTTAACTGACCGTTGGGCTCGGGGGGTATTTATACCCTTTAGGCCCGGCCCACAACGGTCATCTTCTCCACCGAGTCATTCTGCTCGAAACAAGACAGAACCAAAGCTCACCTCTCTCCTCCATTGTTGCTCCTCCATCCCTCAAGCTAATCCTTGATTCCAACCATCAAAACTTGAGAGAAAAGGCAGCAAAACTCGATTGGAGAGAAGATCCACTGATTCCCAAAGTCTAAGAGCATTTGGTTCACGTTTGGTCAGCGGTTCTAGGGTTTGTTACTCTTGGAGCTTGCTCCTAGCCAGCTAGGCGTCGCCCTTGTGCTTGCCAACTTGTGTGGCTGCCTTGGGAGGTTTGTAACCTTATTCAAAAGCTAAGAAATCACCCTCACTTCAAGAGTTCACTCTCTTGATTTGAGAACGAGGGTAAGGCAAACCTTTGTGGCAAGCTCAAACCTTTTGTGGCTTCCTCAACAACGTGGATTTATGCAAAACCTTAGTGGTGAGCTGAACCACGGGATAAATCAGGTGTCTCGCGTGCTTCATCTTTACTATACTTGTTGTTTACCTTACTGCTAGCTGTGGTTAGGGTTTAGTTGCTCGATTCACTGTTGTGTGAAGTTTCTGTGGTATCCAGTCTTCGAACTGGATCTTGACTTTATATTGCAGGATTAAGCAGCTAGTGGGGTAAGGTTCATATCTGTTAAATCTCAACTGTGTTAGATTATTTTTCGTAGAGCGGCAGTGCCGCCCTGTAAGGCCGGTAGTGTCGCCCTCTGTTCTAACAGAGTTTTGAGTTGAATTTTTACAGGCCTATTCACCCCCCTCTAGGCCTCCTTTATCTTCCTGTAGATCCTACAAGTGGTATCAGAGCAAGATTGCTTCGTATACGCTTCACCGCGTGAAGTATGGAAGAAGGAGAAGGTTCGAAGAACGTTCACGTTGCGGACGCAAGTGGTGTGCATGTTGAGGATGTCGGCAGCAGCAGCGAGCTGTCCATGTCCACAGCAAGTGATGCCACCATCAAAGAACCAAATACCACCGATGCCGAAAGAAGAAAGGCAAGAAAAGAAAGAAAAGCCGCAAAGATTGCAACAAGAGAAGCTAGAGAAAAGAAGAAGGAAGAGCAGCGGCTCAAAGACAAGAAGAAGAGAAAAGAAGCTAGAAGAATCACAAGAGAGGCAAGAGCTAAGAGAAGGGCAGCAAGAGCTCAAGAGCAAGAGAAGAATGAGTATGATGCATCGTCTAGTGAGCTCTCTAGTAGCTCGGACGATGGAGATGATGATGTGTCATACCATGCTTCAAAAGATGGCATGGAGGTGAAGAGCAAGGACAAAAAGAAGGATAGCAAGGACAAGGGAAGCAACAACAACAAGAACAAATATGTCGCCGTATCCTTTAATTATTCTTATTTGTCTAACCATAACAAAAGGTCCTTTGTCAATGTACCCGCGGACAAGTTACCTCATTTTGATGGGACAAACTTTACCAAGTGGAAGCACTTGATGAGTGCATATCTTGTAGGTCTTCACCCGGTCTTTGGGAGATTGTGGTGAATGGATTGCAGCCACCGGAAGATCCCGAAGCGCCAACAAATGAAGAGCTAGTTGTTGTCCATCTCAATGGTCAAGCCACAAGTATTCTTCTTAGTGTCTTGGATGGAAATGAGTACAACCGAGTGATGAATGTCAATGTTGCAAAATAGATTTAGGACACTTTGCATCTAGCACATGAAGGTGTTGATAAAGTGAGGAAAGCAAAGATTGATTTGTTGATGGCTAAGCTCAATAGGTTCGTGATTGTTGATGGAGAGGGGCCTCAAGAGATGTTTGATAGATTGATGACCTTGGTGGGCAAGATTAGAGGCTATGGATGTGATGAGCTTGATGATCACAAAGTGGTGAAGGTTATGTTGAAAGCCTACTCACCAAGAAATGAGACCGTAGTTACCTTGATTAGAGATAAGAAGTTTGAGCACTTCACACCTAATGATGTGCTTGGAAGATTGTTGACATTTGACATGCAAAGAGAAGAAGCCAATGAGAGGAGATGACTTGGTGAATTGCAAGCCAAGCTAAAAGGCATGAAAATCAAGGAAGTAACTCTCAAGGCCAATAAATCAAGCAATCAAGGCACCTCCAACAAGGCAAAGGGCAGCAAGCAAGCATCAACAAGTCAACCCAAGGAAATCAAGTCAACTCCACAAAATGATGATCCAAGTTCATCCTCAAGTGAAGATGAAGATGATGGGGCTGATTACATGAAGATTGATGACATGGCTTTGTTCATGAAGAGCTATCACAAGGGGCTGAAAAAGAATGGGTATAAAATAGTGCAAAGAAGGTTCCCAAATAAGAAGAAGAGGACTTGCTACAATTGTGGCAAAGACGGAGCACTTCATTGCCAAGTGTCCCTATGACAAGAAAGAAAACAAATACAAGAGGGACAACAATGAAGGCAAGCATGAACACAAAAAGAGATACAAGCAAATGGGAGAGACACACATTGGGCATGAGTGGGACTCAACTAAGGAGTCAAGTGAAGAGGATGTGAAGGTTGCAACTTTGGCCATTCAAAAGCCATCCTCTACACCAAGGCTCTTCAACATGTCTGATGATGATGACGACCGCTCCACTCACGTTTGTCTTATGGCAAAGGGTGAGAAGGTAAAACGAAGAGCCAAATCTCCTCCACCTCCTAGTGACATCTCTAGTAGTGAACTTAGTGATTCTAGTGATGATGATACTAGTGATGTTGAGAAATATGCTAAATTGACTAAAAAGTTAGATTCTAAGACCAAGCTTTTCATCATAAATCTTATGGAGGAATTAGAAAGTGTCAAAGCTGAGCTAGCCAATAGAGATGAATATCTTGAGGAAACCGAAAAGATGTATATTGGCTGCAAGGAAGCTCTTCAGTTAGAAAGAAGTGAGGTGGACTCTTTGAACAAGGCCTTGGCCGAACAAAGAGAACATGCTCTCACAAAGAAGGCAAATATTGCACTCAATGACAAGTATTGTGTCTTAGTTGAAAAGCACAACAAACTTGAGAAGCAATATAACCTTTTATGCGAGAGCACCCCACTTCCCTACAACACAAATGACACTTCTATTCCCTTCACTAGCCAAGAATGTGGAAAATACTATAATCTTGACTTAAATGTTTATTCCACTAACCTTGCAAACTTAGAGGTTATGAAAAAGGAGATTGCTAGGCTCAATGCTATATTAGAAAAAAGGTGCATGGAAGGTAAGAAACCTGCTGGTGGCAAAGGTGAAAAACCAAAGAGGCCACAATACAAAAGTGGAAGGAATCCACGCATCAAAGATGGGCTTGGACACACTCATGGAGGTAAAACCAATGGAAGAAAGGTAATCAATGAATATAAGTGTGTTCAGTTCATGAGCAAAGGGCAGGAAGGTATAGATAGGTTTGCATAGATGGTGGCACAAGGCCATCCCAGAGCAGCACCGCAGCCTATGGGCGGCAGTGTCGCTGTGAAGGGCGGCAGTGCTGCCCCCCACAGAAAAGGGAAGACCACCTCCTCCTCCTCTGCTGATGTCAAGCCCAAGAAGAATGTGTTTCATCCTGAACAGGTTGTCCAGAAACCAAAGAAATCTATCTGGGTCACACCAAATAGATATGCTTACCAACCAAAGGCAAAAACACCTCCACAATGTTTGAATTCTAACTTTGTTTTGCAGCACAACAGCAAGGGGGAGGTGTTTGCCAAGTTTGTTGGCAATGGTCAAAATGTTTATCATAATGCTTTCATTTGGGTTCCTAAAGTTCTTACGACTAACATGTAAGGCCCCAAGAATATTTGGAAACCTAAAACTAGGAACTAAACTTGTGTTGCAGGCATACTCCTTCGGTGGGTCAAGTTGGGTGCTTGACAGCGGTTGTACAAATCATATGACCAGAGAAAGGAGTATATTCTCATCATATTCCCCAACTACAAATTCAGATGAGAATATCATATTTGGTGACAATTCAAAAGGGGGTGTGATTGGACTTGGTAAAGTAGCTATTACACTTGATCATTCAATTATAAATGTCTTACATGTTGATTCCTTAAAGTACAATCTGTTGTCCGTCTCTCAATTATGTGAGATGGGCTATAATTGTCTCTTCGCGGATAAGGGTGTGGAAGTCTCTAAGAGGAAGGATTCCTCTATTGTCTTTACGGGTCATCTCAAGAACAAGCTTTACCTAGTTGATTTCAAAGAAAAGTAAAGCTAAGCTTGAGACCTGCTTAGTGGCAAAATCTAGCATGAGTTGGCTATGGCATCGCCGACTAGATCATGTTGGGATGAGGAACTTGGCCAAACTCCTAAAAGACAACCACATCCTTGGACTAAACAATATTCAATTTGAGAAAAACAGATTTGTAGTGCTTGTCAAGCCGGAAAGTAAGTAGGTGTATTTTCACCCACCAAAGAGCATCATGACCACCACACAACCGTTGGAGTTGATTCACATGGATCTCTTTGGACGATGGTCGCCTACATAAGCATCGGGGTAACAAATATGGTCTAGTTATTGTTGATAATTATTCCTGTTTTACTTGGGTGTTCTTTATCTATGATAAGTCCCAGGTGCAAGAGAAAGTCAAGATATTTGTGAGAAGGGCACAAAGGGAGTTCGGTCTTTCTATCAAGAAGATAAGTGACAATGGGACCGAATTCAAGAACACTCTAGTTGAAGAGTTTCTTAATGATGAGGGCATCAAACATGAGTTTTCAACTCCTTACACCCCTCAACAAAACGGTGTAGTAGAGATGAAGAACCGTACACTTTTTAATATGGAAAGGACAATGCTAGATGAATACAAGACGTCGGACCTCTTTTGGAGTGACGCCACAACACCGCTTGTCATGCCATCAACACCGTCTCTACTTACACAAGAAACTCAAGAAGACCTCATATGAGCTTCTAACCGGTAACAAACCAAAGGTGTCATACTTTAGAGTGTTTGGGTGCAAGTGTTTTATACTTAACAAAAGACCCAAAACCTCTAAATTGCACCTAAAGTTGATGAAGGCATTCTTCTTGGTTATGGATCAAATGAGATGCCTATCGTGTCTTCAACAAAACCATGGGTAGAGTTGAAGTCACGGTAGATGTGACATTTGATGAATCTAATGGCTCTCAAGTGAAGCAAGTTGATTCTAGTGTTGTAGGGAAGGAGGATCCACCATGTGAGGCAATTAAGCAAATGGCTATAGGCGACATTAGGCCACAAGAAGATCAAGCCACTGATGATGAGGATCCCTAGGATGTTGCTGCACAAATTTCCACTGACTTACTCCATCGACAAGGGCAGCACTCACCTGCTGAACATCAGTAGGGCGGCAGTGCCGCTCATGAGGGCAGCAGTGCCGCCCCATCCACCTCTGCAGTAGCTCCTTCAACTCCTACTACACCACTGTTCTAGAGCTGAACACAGAGATATTCTGGAGCTGAACACAGAGATATTCCTGAGCCATCCAGAGCTAGGGAACAAAAGAAGAAATCAAAGTGGGGAAAGATGAGTGCATGGATGAAAGCAATCTTTACTCACTGTGCATATGCTTCATAGGCTGCTTATGAGGATAGAATGGAGAACAGGGAAGCAGTGAGGCATGCTAGGGAGATGGCAGGGCTGCCACCACTTCCACCAAAGGCAAACCATCACCTCGGGGCCAGAACTTGCCTTGCCTTTCTTCCTCTGACGAAGAGCAGGATCAGTCACATGAGCACCATGATGGACAGCCAGATGATCGACAACATGGACACCCATATGAGCCATTCAACAAGATTATGGGTATCCACAGGACAACATTTTGAGGAGCCCCAAGTTAGCGGTGACCTTGGTGCAGTAGATTCACCCACAGAGGCCGATCCACAAGTTCGTGATGCTTTGTTTCGCACATATTCTAGGAGACCGCGTCCTTCGATGGATCAGCCAGGGCCTTCTACGTCAGCTGGGGTAGCACCTCCGCAACGTTCAGCACGCTTCACTTCACACACCCACGTCGCCGGACGTGCCTGCGTCGACTCCGACAGTGACGAGTGACTTTTCTTTTTTTCTTCTTTTTGGTACTTGATGCGAAATGGGGAGAAAATTAGAGGGGTCAACAGATTTTTGATGCCTTGCTGGTGCGCTTTATGTTCAGATCCGATGAGAGTAGGTTGTTAGATTGTGAGTTTGAGAGTCGCTCAAAACTCTATTTTATGAAATTATACTACTTTGTGACTTTATTTGCTTCGGATATGGACATGTATTCATGGTTACAATTTTAGCTTGTCATATTCTGAGTTTAGATTGTTTTATATTCGTGTGATCTACTGTAGAAATCTGATTGCTACCTGACTGATATAGTTAGGACGGCAGTGCCGTCCTATGGGGCCGGCAGTGCCGCCCTCTGCTATATTAGTCAGAATCTTGTGTGCTTGAACTGATAAAACCTGTCATATGCATCAAGTTTATTCCTGTGACACTTTGTTCAGCAACCCACAGCAGGCATGGATGTAGGGGGAGGTTCCCATCACACCTAAAATGTGAATCATGGCCTTTTATGCCAAATTGAGAATTCAAATCTCTATTCACATATTTAGGGAGAGGCTCCTATACCCATGGTTCGAAAATCTCAGTTTAGATTTCATGCCATTTGTAAGCTCTAATTGGGTTATCATCAATTACAAAAAGGAGGAGATTGTAAATGCAATCAAGCCCTATTGTGGGTTTTGGTATTGCTGACCATCAAATTAGAGGGCTAATGAGATTTCTCGAGATGACAAGCAGGGAATTGAAGAATGAGGATGATGAACAGGTGGCAGGTGTCCTAATTACAAAAGGTGGCTGGACCTAGCTCAAAGGAGGTTTAAATTCTTTTATGTTTTGAAATTGAGTTTAGGAAAAGCCGTACTATTAAGAGGGATTTTAGGACAGTTGGTCAACTGTTGAACCAGATGCTCAAATTCACAGATCTACATCCTCTCACCTAGTCAAAACAGCCAGTCAAATTTCATATCATCTTACCTCTTTTGGCTAGGGCAGCAGTGCAGCCCTGTTAAGAGCGACATTGCCGCCCTTAACTGACCATTGGGCTCGGGGGGTATTTATACCCTTCAGGCCTGGCCCACAACGGCCATCTTCTCCACTAAGTCATTCTGCTCGAAACAAGATAGAACCAAAGCTCACATCTCTCCTCCATTGTTGCTCCTCCATCTCTCAAGCTAATCCTTGACTCCAACCATCAAAACTTGAGAGAAAAGGCAGCAAAACTCGATTGGAGAGAAGATCCACTAATTCCCAAAGTCTAAGAGCATTTGGTTCATGTTTGGTCGGTGGTTCTAGGGTTTGTTACTCTTGGAGCTTGCTCCTAGCCGGCTAGGCATCGCCCTTGTGCTTGCCAACTTGTGTGGCAGCCTTGGGAGGTTTGTAACCTCATTCAAAAGCTAAGAAATCACCCTCACTTCAAGAGTTCACTCTCTTGATTTGAGAACGAGGGTAAGGCAAGCCTTTGTGGCAAGCTCAAGCCTTTTGTGGCTTCCTCAACAACGTGGACTTAGGCAAAAATTAGTGGTGAGCTAAACCACGAGATAAATCTTGTGTCTCGCGTGCTTCATCTTTACTATACTTGTTGTTTACCTTACTGCCAGCTGTTGTTAGGGTTTAGTTGCTTGATTCACTGTTGTGTGAAGTTTCTGTGGTATCCAGTCTTTGAACTGGATCTTGACTTTATATTGTAGGATTAAGCAGCTAGTGGGTTCAGGTTCATATCTGTTAAATCTCAACTGTGTTAGATTATTTTTCGTAGAGCGGCAGTGTCGCCCTGTAAGGCCGTTAGTGTCGTCCTATGTTCTAACAGAGTTTTGAGTTGAATTTTTACAGGCCTATTCACCCCCCTCTAGGCCTCTTTTATCTTCCTATAGATCCTACAGCACACCCGTGCTGATGTCCTTCGGCTTAGTCCGGTGTCGTCGACGTCGTCAACCATCGGCGCCCCCACGGCCCCCGGCGTGGCACCCATCGCACCACCGTGGGGCGCGTGCTGGGAGGCCAGGACGTCATCATGAACAAAGTGATGTGGTAGGTTGCTACCCTTCGCCACCGAGGTCAAAGCAGGCCTAGGCCGCCTGTAGTCCTTAGCGAGGTGTCCGAAGCCGCGACAGCGCAGACAACGTCGTGGCAACCGGCAAGTCACTACTTGGTGCGAGTAGGAGAGACAGTTGAAACATCTATCATGGAGCTGTGCAGGGATCTTCTAAGCTTGTGCGCGCAAACCAAGGCCACGACGAGGCTCAACCGAGGCGGCCGTAGGTCCCGTCTCCTACCGGGGCAGGATCTCACGCCCCCATCGACGTTGGGGGCGGAGACCTATCCACGATGACCGAGGCGTTGGCGCGCAGGAACGCGGCCATCCACTAGCCGATGAGGTAGTCCGCACACCAGCTGTGGGCGTGGCCGGCTGCGCTTCCTCCGTCTTCGCTGACGGCCGGTGCCCGCTCCAACTTGCTTTCGCCCAAGGCTGTGTTGGCCTCTAATTGCTCCACAACAGCCCGGAACCTCGGCTGGGTGAGGCTGGGGTTTCATCGGACGCCGAACAACATCCAAGTAGGTCACTGATGTCTGGTCGTCATCGAAATCCTCGACGCTAGCATCGTCCGCCCAACGATGGTACTGTCGATGTTTGACCACCGATAGCCTGCCATGGGGGTCCCTTGGGCAGTATGTTCGGGCTTCAGCGTATGCGGAACTCAACGGTGAACGCAAGAGACAGTCGATTTATCCTGGTTCGGGCCCTCGATCGTGATCGAGTAATAGCCCTACGTCCAGTCGGCGTTAGCCTTGCGTTGGATTGATTGTGTGTTGTTGTTAAAGTCCTTCGTCTCGCTAGGAACCCCCGCTTCTTCTTTATACAATGAGGAGGCCGAGTCTGAGTGGGTTTATAATGAGAGTTCCTAGTAGGATTACGAGAATAATACTACTACTAGGATTACATGAAAGGAAACCTAGTTAGACTAGATCTTTCTCTTTCTTACGAGGTATCCTGTGGGTCCTGCATCAACAAGCCCTCGAGCACTTCATGGTTGAGTTCTGGAAGCCTCGTCTTGTTCCTTCAGGTCTTGCCGAGTAGAAACAAGCGTCGTCCGAGTGCTTTCTTGAGTAAAACCATGTAGTGCTTCCTAGGATCTTCGAGTGGTATGTGCCTTTTTGAAAAAAAAGCACATCCAACTGGGTGTAGCCCCCAAGCCTCTTGCTATTTGGAACAAGTAGCTGGAGGGTCTTGTCTTGAAATTGCTCTGATCCTTCGGCAGAAGAGTAGCGAGTAGTATACCCGAAGTTCTTTATAAAAAGAACTCGGATATATCGTGAGGTCTTGAAGTAGTGTGTCTTGATTAAGTCTTCTTGGTGACGTGCGCTTTTTTTAAAGAAAAAAGTGCACTCACTGAGTGTAGCCCCCGAGCCTCTTGCTATTTGGAACAAAAAGTTAGAGGATCTTGAATCCTATGTTGTTTTACATCTCTTGTCTTGAAGAAGTCTTTTGAGTGATGTGCGTTTTTTTGAAGAAAAAGTGCACTCACTGAGTGTAGCCCCCGAGCCTCTTGCTATTTGGAACAAAGAGTTGGAGGGTCTTGAATCTGAGTTGTTCAAAGAACTGAAAACTTCCCCTGTTGCAGCCCCCGAGCATTTTTCAAAAAGAACTTGGATACAGAATCTTGGCATATTCTCTGATAGTCTGCTGTTGTTAGATATAGAGTCTGCTGCTTTCAGATGTAGAGTCTCTTTGCCAGATGTAGAGTCTGGCTGTCTGTCGATGTAGTTGTATGGTGGTGGTTGAGTGTAAATGCCTTTTGTTCATGGGTTGTATAAGTTGTTGGTATATTCTCCCGAATATGCTTGTTGTTGAGTACTGTTCCTTCACGCCTGGGTTCTCTTTTATTGAATTCTGTCTTTTCACCGTGTCCTTTGTTAGGTTTGTTCTGCTGGTGCTCCCGGTCCATGTGCACCGCTTCTTTGGTCTATAAATATCCTCCTTGTGTGCTGTTTTGATTCATCGAGCACTTTGTTGTGTGGTCTGAAATCCCCATAGTCATGAATATGATAGTTTGTGAAGTAGAGCAGCCCCCGGGCCTATTTTTTAGTTCTTGTACATCTTGTCGTAGCTGGAGGAAGTCTTATGATAGGGATTAGAGGTAGACTAATCCCGCAGTGGCATTGCTCCGGGAAGTACGTGGTGGTAGTTGGAGGAAGTCTTGTGATGTGGGATACGTTCCTTCATCCAGCAGTTCTGGGTTGATCCTCGACGCCTGCCCTGAGACTGTCCGGTGCAGATCAACACCATATCTGGTATCACATCGGACTTGGGTAAACAGATGCCTGCAGGCTCCTCTTGTTCCATGTTGTTCCGCCGTGCCGTTTATCTCCGCCTTAGATGTTCTGCTTTCCTCCTTTGAAGAAAACAGTGTAGCCGAGTGTGGTTTGTTCTACCGAGTAGCAACTTGGAACACGTAGTCGTTCCAGAGCCTAGTTGTTTCCGGGTTCCTTTTTGCTACCTTGCTTGTCATAGTTCCGAGTTCGTTGGGTCTTGTAAGATGTGTAATCTTGTATCTTTTGAAGTCATTTGTAATGGAAAGAATCTTGTCTTCTGAGTTGTCATTCTTTATTCTGCTGATGTCCCTTTTGTTTATGAGATTCCTGAGTTCTTTCTATAAGGTCCGGGTTGTTATGCTCCTTGTGAGGTGACCTTTCGTTGCTTCATGGCTGATGAGTTCTTTTTTAGCAATATGATAGCTCTGCCGTTTTGCTGGATGGATAAGTCCGAAATCTGCCCGTTGAACTGTACCGTTATGTGGATTTGTGCCTTCCATCATTTTAGCTGTGTCAGTAAATGGACCGTTGTGTTCTCACACCGTGTTTTAATAGGCCCGGTGGGCCGCGTTTTACTGCCGTAAAATCTATTTAAAGGCCTTTCGTCTTCTTCTTCTTTATTGCTCCGCTTTTGCCTTGAAACCCTAGTTTTCAGAAATCCACCACCGCCATTGTCGCCGCCACACCGAAAGTGTCGCCTGCGTCTTAGCCTCATCTTTCCCTAGTGCCTTTTTGCTTCCGCTAGTACATGGGTAGGAAGAAAGCCGCGAAAGCAAGTCCTAGGCAACCCACGTGGGACGAGGAGTCATCCCTTTCTATGATCGAGAGCTAAGAGTTCATGGCCATGAGGGCTGCCTGTAAGGTTTCATTTGGCTCTCAAGCAACAATCAAGACCAACCTTGAGCTTGTTAGCGATGGTCCGATCTAGAGCAAGGACATTCTTTGAAAGGAGAGTTCTAGGCGAGCACCGTGTCCCCGCTCTAGGTCCCGTGAGATTATTCTTTTCGTCTCCTTTATCCATCTTTGGACTTTGCCTTCTGCGCTCGCCTTCCTTCATCGATTTCTACATTTCGGGTTAGCTTGAACCATCTTGCTCCCAATGTCGTCCTCCATCTTTCTGTTTTTGTTCATCTTTGTGAAACTTTCCTTCGAATTCCTCCTCTTTCTCTCTTTCGTTACTTCTTTCGTCTGAAGCCTCAACCCCGCCGCGAAGACACCAATGTTCTTGGCTACCATGGATTCGGGCCACCGTGGTCTTAAAAGCAAATTCTTTGACTATGACCTGGTTGATTCTGTGAGGGATTGGCGTGCCGACTGGTTTTACGCCATAAATTTGATTCCTCCTCTCGCTGTTCACTCTGGATCTAGTCCCTTGGTTAATGACCGGTGGGAAAAGAACCCTCTGACGTCGGACGAGCTCCAGGCGATCCAGCCATTTCTTGAGAGAATAAGTACTCTGAAACAGCAGGGCTTGACTGACTTTGGTATCATCTTGAGTTTTCTTCGCCGTCATGTTCAGCCTCTCAAGGAGCGAGAGAACTTTGGTTTTGAGTACTCTGGGGCTGAGGATCCTTCTCGCATGGTCCCTGCCCTTGAGTTGATTGACGAGGAGGTACTCGAGCGTCTTCAGAAGATGCCGAAGGAGCAAGCGTCGTCCGCCATCATCGCCTCTCGAGTACTATGCAAACAACCCGCCTCCAAATTGTAAGTTGTTTTCTTTGTAAAGCGGTACTTTTTTGTATTTCTTTTGTTGTATCCATTTTTGCTTAATCTTCCTTATCTTGTTGTTTTATTCTTTTTGTACGTAATTGGGGCGTAATTTTGTTGATCCGATTCCCTTGATGCCCGCCGCCGCCATTGTGGGGACTGGGGATAGTCTTATCGAGGCTTCTTTAACAAAGAAGTTTTAAACCACCATAATGTTTCTGGCGCTTCTTTCATGGGTTTTCGATGTATACGTGGAGTATGTTCCTCGCCAGTTCCTCGAGCCCCCTCGTGAGTGTCGGAAAGAGGGGGGAATGAAAGTTCTTCCGGTTTGTCTTCCGCCAAGAAGTCTCGCCAATCAGTACTCGCCTGTGTACTCTAGTTGTAGCTAGCATGCTCTTAGGTGAGCATATTAATACGCTTTGTCCCTTTGTTTTTGTTTTTGTCTTTAACCGAGTACTTTTGTCCTTTTTCAGCTGGTGCTTTGGCAACCTTGGTCGAGAGTGAGGAGGAAGAGGACGATGATGCTGCCCTTGTTACTCGTCGGTGTGTTGTTTCCTTGCTTTCCTATAGTTGAAACCCTCTTTTGTTTTCACTTTGGTCTTGATCTCTTTGTAGTAAGCGGTCGTTTGCACGAGTTCTTAGGGGCTTTGCACCGAAGTTCCTCTGGGATTCTCGTACCGAGTTCCTCCGGGGCTCCGCATCGAAGTTCTTCTGGGTTTCCAGATCAGCACGCCGCTCCTGTCGCAGAGTGACGGTGACGTCTTTGCTGCCATAGTCCCTCCTTTAAAGTCTTCTTTTGGTTTTATGAAGAAGAAGATAGCTGAGTAAGTGATTCCTTGTTATGCTTCTTTGCTTCTCTTTTCGTTTTTCCCTGATTCATATTCTTATCGTCGATTTTTCTTATCATCTTGCAGACAGCTGTCGATGTTTGACCACCGATAGCCTACCACGGGGGTCCCCGGGGCAGTATGTTCGGGCTTCAGCGTATGCAGAACTCGACGGTGAATGCAAGAGACAGTCGATTTATCCTAGTTCGGGCCCTCGATCGTGATCAAGTAACAACCCTACGTCCAGTCGGCGTTAGCCTTGCATTAGATTGATTGTGTGTTGTTGTTAAAGTCCTCTGTCCGCTAGGAACCCTGCCCTCCTTTATACAGTCAGGGGCTGCTTGGGTACCATAGAAGCATCGACAGGTACTTAGAACATCCTCTCAGTGAGCTGCTTGGGTAGAACGGCGCCGCGGCTGGCGAGAGGGAGGGGCTGGCCGAAGGCACCGCAACAGCCTCCTGAGAGCCCACAGCTCCAAAAGGCCCGGTCTTGGACCCCGACGGCGCGGAACCCCCAACATCGGTGGTGCCGCCCACACAGGATCCATCTCCCTCCATCGTTGGCGGCGGCGGCAACGGCATGCCACCTCGGCGCCTCCTCACTGGCCACAGTACTGCCATCTCTGGCGACTCCATTCATGAGCTGGCCTCTCTGGGGATGGCGTGAGGCAGGGGATGCGGGGAGGCGTCGGTGGAGGAAGCAGCCACCGGGGGTGAGGAAGGGGCCGAATGGCCGATGTCTCGGGCGGCAGCAGCAGACCCTCCTCACCCATGACGGTTCCCACGCATGGCTGAGGACCGAGCCCGCCGCCGTGGTGCTCCACATGACCGCCGCCGTGGTGCTCCACAAGGGCGCGCGGGTGGAGGCAGCGGCGGACTCCGGCGCCAGTGGGGAGCGCGAGGACGATGCGCCAGCCTCCGCGAGTGCCTGGGGAAGGGGGGGCTGGTGGGAGAAGTGGATCTAGGAAGGGGAGGGGAGTGGGGGGGCGGGCGCTGGCGCGCTCCCACCGACGGTGGTGGCATCATGCGGGGCACGTAGGATGGCAAGCAATGACCTCTTCGACTACGGAGCTTGGGCCCGATTCGGGTGCTGCAGGGGGAGGGGGAGGGGAGGTGGAGGTGGGGGCCACCGGCACCGGGATGGCAGCCGGCACTGGCGGCGGCGATGGGTCAGGGGCGGTCTCCTAGGGCGCCACCACCTAGGGTTTCATCCCCTCCCTATTCATCCCGTCACATTCAATGTTCTTCCGCTGGATATAGTGTCGATGATATGCTGTGGTGGAATAACAATAATATCAATATAAATCTTTGTGTTTCCATGAAAAAATATGGGATGTATATTGCCATATCCATGTAGAGAAGTCCATGGGCATCATTAATTGCATGATCTAAGCTTGCTCCCATGGATGTGAAAGCAAAAGAGACAATTACACTGCAGTTGTTCGAGAAAAAATTACACTGTAGAATATTTTTCATGAATTTCCAACATTTTGTGTTGCCACCACATCTTGCAAGTGTAGATAATGGTTCCGGCTATGGTTTAAATTGTGGTATGCTAACTTTACTGCCCTTACAATAGTCATTGTAAATAACTCCATCGTTGCATCTTGATGAGTCGATTTTTACTCTTTCTTGGTACCAAAAATGGCATGGCAATGTGGGCATTCATAATCAGCTTTTATACGGCTCCACTTCACTAGTGAAGCCATTTTTTTGGGCTTTAGCTCCATGAACAACTCCATCAGTGGAGCTAGAGACATTTTAGTAAATCGTTTGGCAAAACGGCTCCACATATAGAGTTTCTTAAAACATGCTTTCATAGAACGCCATACAGGATGAGGTGAAGCCGGGTAAAGCCACTATTTTTGGCTCCATCCCACCTTAAACCTCTCGTGAAAGTAGGATTTAAGGGGCTTCCGGGTCAAGCTGCTTTTGTTTTAGCCTGCTTTGGCACAAAACGGCTCCTCAAGCCAATGAAGAAGCCCTACTAAACGGGACCTAAGATCGATTTGATAGGAAGCTGGATTATGAAATGCATTTTAAGAATGTAGTTAGTAATGGTTGGTACTATATTTGGTAGAAAAGGTTGTAATCCTATGATAGCGCTGCACTTTTTTAATGCATCTATATATTCTTGCCTAAACCAAGCAGATTGCAAATTTAGCCTATTAGTAAGTAAGTGTCCCGCCATTATCAATGGCCATAGCTAAAATCAAGATAATTAGTGAAATACTCGGTTAACTGAGCACGTGGAGGTAAGAAGCTAGCCACTCACCTAGCTTTGAAGGTTGCAGATTCTTTTCCTAGTAGCACACACAGCAAACCCAGTAATTCACATGATATGCCTGCTGTCAAGGGCGTTGGTGCTCAAGGTAGCTGGCCCTCGACTACGAAGCTCATAGTTTGGGTTGGTAATGGCGTGCAGTTTATCCCCTGGACGCCCTATGTTGAAGGGGATGAGATTAAGATGAAGGAGATGAGATTAAGAGAGAACATGGAGATTAGGAATAGGTTTGTTCTTGCTTGATTCATCATAAATTGGTTACAGGGTATAAATAGAGTTGCCCAGCCTCTGGCTCCTTGTTTCTCCCCCCATCATTAACTCTAATCTCTTCCCTAGATCTCTCATTGCCATTGATTACAGCCGTCTGTGCCTCCTTGGGCTCTTGCACGCCCTTGGGACTCCCGTGGCGGCACCTCATGTCTAGGGCCGACAGCTATGCTGCCGCCCCCACATGACATCTCTCCCTCCCTTGACGAGCAGCTTGTCCTTGAGCTGGAAGCTTGGATAGCAGATGATGAAGCTATCGACATCCTCCTAGGTGGTCGACGCAACGGGCTCACCTTGCCAATGGACCAACACCTGTCGAACGCCATAGGAAAGGCAAGTGTGGGTGGCGTGTTCGGTGGTGTTGGCATTTTGGCGCCACGGTGAGTTGGCGGCAAAGATGGGCAAAGACCATCAAGGCGTGCCCATGAACTTCTTCAAAATCGACATGGAAGACATCATGGAGGCAGGCACGAAGTGGAACCTCGAGGCGGTAGATGACGTCATTGATGATGGCGGCGATGCGGTAGGGGCAGACGGCCACCGGTGATGACCCTAGGACTAGGTTGATGTAGTGGTCCCGAACGCGCGGCGACGACATGCTAGTGGGATCGGGCAAAGGGAGGTGAACTCGCCCAACAAGGCCGTGGAGGAGGTCGGTGTCGTTGCATGCTCAGAGCGGGATGGCTGGCTCGGGCGACGCCTTGCCAACAAACGCGATGGTCCTGGTGCTAGAAGGACATGGTGAGCACGCTGAAATCCCAAAGGATCGGCCCGAGGGAGGCCAGCCATTGGGTACCCAGCACCACGTATGAAAGGTCCTAATGGCTAGAGGGGGTGAATAGCGAATAAAAATTTCTACAACAACACTTAAGCCAAGAGGTTAGATAAAAATGCGGTGAAGCAAATGTTGCGCTAGCCTATTAAAAATGCAAGCCACCTACCAAACAATTCTAGTTAATTATGATCACTAAGCACTCAATAGTTATGTTGCTACTCTCACACTAGTTGAGCTAGCTAGGAACTAATTGCAACTAAGAGGCCAAGCTACACAACTAGCTACAACTACCTCAAGCTCTACACAAAGTAAAAACACAAAGTAATACAAGAGAGTCGTAGAGGAGATATACCACCGTGGCAAGTGATCAATCGATGAATACCAAAGAACACCAAGGAGACAATGATGACACAATGATTTTTCCTCCGAGGTTCACTTGCTTGTCAGCAACCTAGTCCCCATTGTGGTGATTCACCGACTTGGAGGTTCACGCGCTTAATAGGCGCCACACGCCTAACTCGCAACCAGTGTGCCGCACAACCAACACAAGATGGGGATCACACAAACCACGCGGCAATCCACTAGAGTTGCCTTTGGTGCTCTCACTGGGAAGGCACAAGAACCCCTCACAATCACCATGATCGGAACCGGAGACAATCACCTTCCTCTGTTCAATGATCCTCCAATCACCGGGCTGTCTAGGTGTCAACAAACACCAAGAGTAACAAGATCTTCACCAGCCCAAATCGCCCAACTAGCGCCACAAGATGCAAGAACACTAAGCAATGTACTAGAGGCTCTCCAATCTCACTCAAATGATGAAATCAAGTGTGCAAGTGAGTGGATTTGCGTTTCTGACTCCCAAAGGGTGTACTCCGGTGTGGGAAGTGCCAAGAGAGTGGCCAAGGTCGGCCACCACCTCTATTTATAAACCCACAAACAAATAGAGCAAGTTACCTCTTTGGAGCAACCTGGGGGCACTAGACAGCCACATGTGCGCCACCGGACAGGGGTGGCGGTGTCGCCCAACGGTCATCCAACAGTTAGTTTCACTAGTCGTTGGGGCACCAGACAGGTGGCGGTGGCACCACCCTAGGGGTGTGGTGACCACCCAGGCCAACCCCCTAAAACCCCGCTCTCCGGAAAAATAGGGGTGCACCGCCCTAGGCATGGCAAGTGCCCAACCCCGATTCCTCCTCTCGGTTGAAAAACGGCGGTGGCACCGGACAGCCCCATGCGGTGCACTGCTAGCACCTGGAGGTGTACACAATGGTGTCCGTGACCAACCCTTCTCTCACCTGCTCTGGCCAAGGTTAAGTGGTCACCACCCTAGGGTGGGTGGTGCACAGCACAGGGGTGACGGTGCCCCCAGGCAAGTGACCTCAACCCGATCTTTGCCTCATTTGATCCCTTTGCCAATGTGCCAACACCCCAAGTGTTTCAACGTCACATGCAAGTGTGTTAGCATTTTCACAATCATTTTTCAAAGTTTAATCACTTCTCACCAAATGTGCACTAGGCCTTAATGCAATGCATGTATTCCAACACCTAGTGGGACTAGATGATCGAGTTGTTCGATAAGAGCTTCCCTCTTAATAGTACAATCATATATCCTAAATGTGATCACACTCTCTATAGTGTCTTGATCACCAAAACAAAATGGCCCTATCAATTATACCTTTGCCTTGAGCCCATTTTGTTTTTTTCTTTCTTCTTTTCCAAGTCCGGAGCTTGATCATCATCACATGTGGTCATCTCATCATTTCATGTGATCATCACCATCATCACATGTCCACCATAGACTTCATCTTGCTCCGACACTTGGCTTGGACCAACTTATCTCAATTCCACACTTAGAGCATAGGGTTAGTCCGAATGCCTTTAATCAATTCACCAAAACCAAAATAGATCTTTCAATCTCCCTCTTTTTGGTAATTGATGACAACCATTTCACAAAGATATGAATTAAAAAACAATTTGAATCCATGTTGCTTGCCTAAGTATTTTTACCATGTGTAAAGGATTTGGACAAGTTTCATGAACCCGACTTGGTAGCATTAGCTCCCCCTACATATGTGCTAAGAGTTTGATTTGAAGCTTGCACATATGCATAGATAGGAAGTGTGGGAGAGTAATGTCTACCAAAAGATGCTAAGGGATAAGAGATGGACCTTTGAAGCGTGATATCAATCGGAGTACACCAATTATACCATCCTTAGCACCATGATTAGTTAGATATCACTTGCAAAGACAAAGAACTAGATACCTCATGAGATCAACATTAGAAGCAAGGCTCTAGTACTACGTGTGAAACAAATTCAAGGCATATCTAACTATCATCCTATGCATGCTAGTTTTTCATTGCATCAATCAAACTTATAATTAACTAGCATACACCACTCAAGCAAGGATTTTCAATTTAAACTTGACAAATGCAAGCAAGCATATGTGAATGCACATTCAAATGCATCATACAAGTTCATGAGCTTGCTCCCCCTACTTATGTGCTCAAATTTTAATTGATCCATTTCCTTTGTCATATTTCTCCCCTATGTCCATTTCTCTCCCATCATATTTATCTTTGTTTTCTCCCCTTTGTCATCAATGACCACAAAGGTTTAATTTTAGATAGGTTAAGATTATCAATGTCAATTAATGGGTGAGGATCATTTTCCCAAATTTGGTTCAATCTAGAACACTTGCCAAAGATATTTAACTCGGTTTGATCCAAGGATAAGCTTCTTCACACCTCATTTTAAGGGTTATCTTGACCATGTTAAGTTAAACACTGATAGTTCGTTTTCTAGATTAAACACTAGGTTCACAAGGCCACAAATATGTCATATGTTACAAGTCAATCATACAAGCAATAGTGGTACCATAGAAGCATCAAATTCATTTAATTTTTATGAATGAGCTTAAGACATGATAGGAATGACTAGATGCACTAAACAACTCCTTAGCAAATGATGTATGCCATGCAAAAAAAAAATTCCTTGCTTTGCTCGAAGGAGAGGCATGTCATATAAGTGGGGTGCATCAACACATATTTGAGAAATCCAATATGTTCAACTCATTCCTTAGCTTGCAAAACCTCTTCTCATCAAGTGGCTTGGTGAATATGTCGGCAAGTTGATCTTCTGTGCCCACACTTTCAGTTGAAATGTCCCTTTTTTGTTGATGATCTCTTATGAAATGGTGGCGGACATCAATGTGCTTTTGTTCTTTCATGTTGAACTAGATTGTTGGTGAGCTTGATTGCACTCTTATTGTCACATAGCAATGGCACTTTTTTTGAACTTGATTCCAAAGTCATTCAAAGTGGCATTCATCCAAAGAATTTGTGCACAACAACTAACCCATGGATATGTATTCGGCTTTGGTGGTTGATAATGCAACACTATTTTGCTTCTTTGATGACCATGAAACAAGTGATCTCTCAACAATTGATAAATGTCCGAGGTGCTCTTTCTCTCAATCTTTCACCCCACATAATCGGAGTCCGAATATCCAACTAATTCAAACTTTGCTCCTTTGGGATACAACAAACCAATATTTTGTGTATGCTTCAAGTACCTCAATATTCTCTTTGTAGCCTTCAAGTGACTTTCCCTTGGTGAGGCTTAAAATCTTGCACACATCCATACACTAAACATGACATCTGGCCTTGATGCAGTCACATAGAGTAGGCTTCCAATCATAGGCCGATACAACTTTTGATCCACCATGCTGCCATTTGCATCACTATCCAAATTGTCATTTGTTCCTATTGGTGTACTAATAGCTTTGCTCTCATCCATACCAAATTTCTTAAGCATGTCTTTGATGTACTTGCCTTGACTCACAAATGAACCATTCTTCATTTGCTTGATTTGAAGACCAAGGAAGTAACTCAACTCTCTAAACATGGACATCTCAAACTCATTAGCCATGATCTTTTCAAATTCTTCATAAAAGTCTTGATTGGTTGACCCAAATATGATGTCATCAACATAGAGTTGCAACATAAACAAGTCATTTCCAATCTTCTTGGTGAAAAGAATGGTGTCAATCTTTTCCATCTTGAACCCTTTAGAGAGTAGGAAATCCTTCACCTCTCTCATACCATGCTCTAGGTGCTTGCTTTTAAACCATACAATGCCTTTATTAGCTTGTAAACATGGTTGGGCTTCTTGTCATCTTCAAAACCAGGAGGTTGCTCAACATAAACCAACTCATTGATGTAGCCATTGAGAAATGCACCTTCACATCCATTTGTTAGAGCTTGATGTTGTGGGCACAAGTATAGGCTAGCAAGATTCTAATTGCTTTTCAATCTAGCAACGGGCATATGTTTCTCCAAAGTCAAGACCTTCAACTTAAGTGTAACCTTATGCTACCAATCTTATTTTGTTCCTTACAACTATCATCCCATCTTGATCTTTTCTTGTTTCTAAAGACCCATTTGGTTACAATCATATTTTGGTTCTTTGGTCTCTTTACTAATCCCCATACTTGATTTCTTGTGAAGTTGTTAAATTCTTCATGCATAGCATTTACCCAATCAACATCCTTCAATGCTTCTTCTATCTTTTTGGTTCAATGGATGATACAAATAAGAAATGCTCACAAAATGAAGCCAATCTTGATCTTGTTTGTACACCTCTAGAAATATCTCCAACTCAGAGTGTCCAATGGATGATCTCTTACAATATTGGTTGGTTGGAGTATTGAATTTGATTGGTTGCACTTGCTTGCTCATTTGATTGATTTACTTGAGATAATGAACTATCCACTTGATCTTCCACATTGTCATGAGAGCCACTTGTACTTGCTTAATTTGTATCAACTTGCACATTTGGAGAGGATAGCACTTGATTTCCATCATCTTCTTCA
This sequence comes from Miscanthus lutarioriparius, assembly GCA_904845875.1. Lineage (NCBI taxonomy): Eukaryota > Viridiplantae > Streptophyta > Magnoliopsida > Poales > Poaceae > Miscanthus > Miscanthus lutarioriparius. The sequence goes on from CAJGYO010000010.1 coordinate 55,440,573, forward strand.
TCTATCACCTCTCTAGGCCTTAAGTCACCAACATCCATGTTCTTCATAGCATTTGACAATTGAATGCCTCTAACATTATCAAGATTCTCATCTTTATCTTGGGAACCCTTGATTTTATCAAATTCAACATCATGAACTTTCTCAAGAGTACCACTTGCTAAATTCCAAACTCTATATGCTTTGCTAGTGGTTGAGTATCAAGCAAAAATCCTTCATCACACTTATTGCCAAACTTGCTCAATCTAGTGCCTTTCTTCAATATGTAGCATTTGCAACCAAAACTCAAAAATATTTCCTTGCTTCGTGATTAAGCAAGTGATGCTGGTCCGTCGGTGCTCCTTTCGGTGGAGAAGTGACAGAATGGAGGTGAGTGGAAATGGAAGTGAATAATGGAGGTTGAGTGAAGATGGAGGTGATGGAAGTGATGGGTGGTAGTTGAATGGGTCCCATGTGTCTCCCATATTTCTACCATATATACATATAAAATGCAATGCAAAAATATATTTTATAATACTATGAAACATAACAAGATGAATGATGGTATTTTTAATTTTTACGCCGCCACGATGTAAATATTTTCATGTGTTTTACGCCGTAAAATTATTTACATGGGCTTAGATTTTTATAATGTCATGATGAGAATTTTATTTTATGATGCAAATATTGAAAAGTAAATATGCTAAGATAAAATGACTAATGCAATACAAAAAAGTAAATATGGATAACTCACTGAGTTACCTCCCCGCGAGGATTCGAATTTGAAGTCCTCCAACCCCGACTCCTTCTGTTCGGGTTTATTCTTCAGGTGCATCCGTCGGTCCTGGAGATGGAGACCTTAATGGCTACACTTGCTTTTCATGCCACTCTAAATTAGAGCATTGTTTCGGTCTTGGCTTGAAGGCTTAATTGCTCTTCCTTCCCATTAATATAGAATTTAATTTCTCCATTCCGACATCAATGTGAGCATTTGTAGTACTCAGGAAAGGTCTCCCAAGAATGAGGGGTGTCTTCATGTGTTCCTACATGTCAAGTACTACAAAATCTACGAGAACGAAAAAGTTTCATATTTTTACAGGAATATTTTCGGCGATTCCCGCAGGGTAGCGGACCGATTGGTCGGCTAGTTGCAAACACATTGATGTTGGAGTGAGTGTTGAGTAGTTGAGCTTGTCAAGACCTTTTGGACATGACACCGACACTTGCTCCAAGATCGTAGATAACGCATTTTTAAAGTTCTAGCTCCCGATCGAGCAATCAATAGTGGGACATCTTGGATCCTTCTTCTTGATAGGTGAAGTATTTAGGGGCCACACTACACTCCTCTATTAACTTGATTACCTCGTTGAAAGGCAAAGTGATCTTATGTTGTTGAGGATGTCTCGAGATACTTTTGCGAGGTAGGTACCTGTATGGCATCTAGCAACGCAATATTGATATATAATTTTTGAATTACCTCTACAAAGTTACAAAACCGCTTTCATCCATTTTGGCTTTCCGATTTCGCATGAAAATGGTAGGAGGGTCGTGTCATGAAAATCTTGTTGTAATTCTCGCCTTGTGGCCCAAATTCTTCAACTTCATCGATTGTTTTCTCCTCCTCCCGCACAACCACCGGTGTCTTACTCCGTCCTTGTTCGGATATGGTGGATCACGAGTAGACTTGCCACCTCTTGTAGTTATGGTTTACCTTCTCAAGGTTAGTAGCAATAGCAAAGAGCAGAAATGACCAACTAGGCTAATTGAATTTTATTTTTTATTATAGCTAAGTTGGTCTTTTATAGCAGAAGAAAAACTATCCATTTTAGTATTTATGCTTTCTAGGACCTTATCATTAAAATCAAGCTTATTAGAAATATTCTCATTAATTCTAGCTTGTTCTAAGATTAGGTCTCTCAAGGATGGTTGCTTAGGAGTATTATAGCTATTACCTGGGTACTTACCTTGGTAAGTCGACGTTGTTGTTGATTCCACCCTTGTCTCTATTGTTGTGGAGCAGAGTTGTTGATGATGATGTTTCCATCCTCCTGATATTCACGGAATTCAACCCCCAAATATTATCCATATACATTCTGAGCATTGAATGCATCTTGACTAGCCTGACGATCTTTCTTGTAATTGGCTCGCTGTTCAAGCCAATTCAATAGTGTGTCCATCTTGGTTGATAGTGCACACACCTTTTCTGGTACTTCTTCACTCTTATTGCATAATTGAATGTTGCATGATGACCAAATTTTTTGATTAGAGGCTATCTTTTCCATAAGAGTTTCAGCTTTTCCAAGGGTGAGTGACATAAATGATCCTCCAGCAGTGGCATCGAGTTGTTCATGAGCCTTTTGAGTTAATCCATGGTAGAAACTTTGCATGAGCAACCAATCTTCTATCCCATGATAAGGACAATTTGAAATGTATTCTTGAAAATGTTCCCATGCTTCTAGAATGGTTTCTCCTTTCTGCTGTTGGAAGATTGAAATCTTTCCTCTTAAGGTATTGGTCTCGCCTATAGGGAAGAACTTTTTTAGAAAGGCCTTTGAACATCTAGCCTAAGTGTTGATGTGATCTTTGTTGATGTAGAACCACTGCTTCGCTCTTCCCACAAGTGGGAATGGAAACAGACGAAGTAGTAGATGTCTTGAGCAACGTCCTTGATGACGACTGTGCTGCTAATCTCTAGAAAATTCTAAAGGTGAGCACTAGCATCTTCATATGCCTTTCCGCTGAATGGAGTAGCTTGCACCATGTTGATGAGGCTTGGCTTGAGCTCAAACTCGAGATTGTTGGTTTTTAGTGTTGGTCCAGTGCGGATGGTTTTTAGTGTTGGTCTAGTGCGGATGTTCTCAGTGCTTGGAGCAGAGAATTCACGCAGAGTCTTTTCAGCCATGACTTCAGGAACTGGTGTTGAGCTTCCTCTTGATTCGGTTGATTCTGATTGGAAATTATTAGTGAATCACAGCTAAGTCTGCAATACCCTATATAAGTTATGAACAAAGACAAACAAGGGTAAGCTTGCTAAAGCAGATGTTATGATTTTATCAATAAGTATTTATTTGGTCAATTCTCTTTAGCCATGTGCCCCTCTCCGACAACGGCGCTAGAAATGTTTATTGGCATTTCTTAGCATCATTTGTTACTAGGTTGTTATCCCTAGGATAATGCCGTAAATGCGTGGTTGGTAATTATTAATAACACATGTAAACTTTAGAGAGAAAATATATATTAAAGTATCCATAAGCACACGATAATATATCATTGTAGCATTTCAACCGGGAGTATAGTAGGTATCGTTATTTATATTTTACCATAGAGAGGAGCTTATGGAGTGGTGTTGGCATAGAGATATTGACAAATATGTATACTTATGATAATAATCACTCTCATGTTGTTGCAGGGATAAGTCAAAGGGTAAATAAATAATAAGTGTAAGATAATAGTGGTATTCCAGAGATAGAATTAGAGACTCATAAAATGTAGTACAGCTAAGCAGGAGATTCGTTAAGAGCAAAAGATTCATAAGTCATTACTTATCTACTAAGTCTTTTGTACACCCTAATATATACACTCTCATCTATAGTATAACTAACTCCAATTCTATGCATAAGGAACATTATTAAGGAAGATCAAGAACAGAGCTTGTATACCTTTGCAATCACGTTCTACGTGCTCTACAAACGGGAATGGACTACAAATGACTCAACGGGAGTGTCACATCCGTGATCTACCATATGACCCAGAGTCTGAGAGGGCATCTCAGAGGCAAGCAATATCTAAGCACCATGCTTACATAGTGTCTACCACTTAACTTACTTGCATAATAAGCTAAGCGCTTTATGATCATGTGCATAAACTCATTATTAATCATAACTATATCAAGCATACAACTAGAGCAAACTAAGAACATAATAAATAGCAACATACCGATATTAAAGTAACACAAAGTTATAAATATTGAGATACAATGGCTATACCAGCCTCCGGACTAAGCAGACTAGGAATCCTGAGCAATAGCCCACACTCTTCTTGAACCTTGCTAGCTAATCTATACTAGAAACTTAAAGAACTAGAGCTCTAATCTCTAATCTCTAGAAACCCTAGTTTTCTGTCTAGCCCTGACTTATGATCTAATGACTTGATTCTTTCTGGAGGGAGGGGGCTAGATTATATAGCCCTGAGGGTGCAACATGAGCCCTTGGATCAAACCAACTTAAGCAACGGCTTAGATGCATCCTAAGAGGTGGTGGGAAACTAACATAGCGATGAGGTCGATGGTGGGCCCTCGGTGGTTGGGCGACCTACAGTAAGTGGGGCAGGCGGCCCCACTTGGTAGCCTCTCGCCTCCGCTTTGGCGTGGAGTCCTCCCGAGTCTTCTGGAACCTTCTCGAGTTGATTTCGCGTCGTAATTCTGATTTTTCCTTTGACGTTTAGATCCCTCTTGACGGTTTTCTGATTAAACCCTGCTGAAAACATAAATTCACCAAAACTCATGGAATTTGTTAGTTTAAACCCCTCAGTCTATGTTGGTGATCATTTTTATGCTTTATCTCGGTTATATTGATGTTTTAATGGTCGGTAAATCATCGTCAACACCAAAGCGATACCAGCCTTGTAGCCTACATCGAACCGGGACGTGGGGGAGTATGAAGGACGCAGCTGGCTGTCACAACCCACCGCCTACCCCTCAACCATGGGGAACAAGGAAAATGAAGGTAGCCTCTAGCCTAGACACCACGCCCACACTATCGACTACTACTCTAGCATCGATTAGGGTTATCCGCCTTTATCAGGCCCTTTACTAGAGTATTCGTCACAAGGACTTAACGATGAACCCACAAGTAAATAATGAACAAGACTAACTTAAAGTAGAACTTACCACCAAAGATAAATACGAACCTTATACTCCAAGTAGTATTCGGATCATAGAGGTACAAATGGAGAGGAGCCGATGATTCCTGGCATTCCATCCACTAAGTGTACAAGGGGCCCCAAGTACACAAGGAGATGACAAGCAGTGCCAGGTGGGGGCGACCGACCCTAGGGGTGGCCGGCCCTTGACTGGCTCCCATCACCACCGCCTTCGCATGGTGGGTCAGTGAGTGCTCTTGGGCCGCTCCTTAGGTGGTACTCTGCACAGATATCTTAAATTGATGGACCTTTCTATTTATTCTTGTGCAATTCAGCATTGAAAGTGCCTCTTAGTGTATTCTCCCATGTATCTGTGTATATGTCCCGCAAAAACAATAATCTTCCAAATACATGTGGAACTAGGTCGTTGGTAAATGCATATGTGTTTAAGTTTGTTAATTTATCCCCTTTTTATGTCTTAATTGGTGGTCGGATTTGGTTGTTAAGGACTGCCAACACTCGCCGGGCCTCCTTCCTCTTCCGCTGGAGCCATTGGGCGCCACGCCGCCACCTAAGCCGCCGTGCTCGGACACCACCGGTGAAGGCACCGTGAACTCAACAAGCAGCCCATGCGGTGACCATCTTCGTCCCCTCGCTAGTCCACACTACTCCAAGCTCGCACCTTTGCCAAGCCCATAGCAGCCTTCATCCAACAGAAGGTCATTCCTTCAAAACCTAGCCGACGCCATCCTCGACGTCGGCAAAGCCCTTGTTTTTCATTTCCTTGCTCTTTCACACACTTGATACTTGTTCATACTTGATTTATCTATATCTATGCATGTGTCGTGCCTTCTCACCGGTCTATCCCTTGTTGCTATGGATATGTGCTACTCCATGTCGTGTTGTTGAGTTATTGGTTCTTTGTGTTTGCGTTGTTGCCTGTGGACCGAGCCTTCGAGCCGGTTGAGGGATTGTACCTCGTTCGAACGTTTTGGTCATGGGTTCATCCCACCGTGGCCGTGATACCGAGCGTAACTCAATCCCTCGCCTTTAGTTGACTCTATAGTACTACGATCGTTAGCTCCTATCTTTGTCCCTAGGACGTGGCCATTATGGACTCGATGTCGATACCGACGTGGTTCTTACAGGCACATTTCGAGCCCTCCGTGACCCAGTCTAGTGGGATATGAATTAGGGGACGACAATCGCTGAACTACGGAAGCCAACTCATGTGGGTAAAGCTCATGGCCACGAGTTGCCTCCCCATGACCATTGGGCTCTACCCCTTTTGCTCTTTAGTTTCCCCTTTGCTCTTTTGTTCTTCCTAACCATCTCGTATGCTTGTGCCACATTGACCGTAGCATTTCTTGGTTCTCATGTGACAACCGCATCGCTACGAACTCTGAGAATAGCAAAGTGCCAATCTAGTTGCACATAGGTCGTGGTGCCCTACGAGTTGGTGTTGGTCGAGAGACCGCGGGATTTGTGTCTCTATTCTTTCAACCTCCATCCATTGCCATGACGTGTTGGTCGAGAGAATGCAGAGACTGCTCTCTCTCTTCTCCCCTCTTTTGGCTCTTTTTGTGCTCAAGCCCTTGTATGCTTGTACCTATTTTAGACCTTAGCGCTCATTAGGTTCTCGCTATGACAACCAAGACCGCTAAGACCCTAGGGGTGTCTTGGTGCCATTTAGTGCACGTGGGTCAGGTACCCTACGATTGATTTGGGCGCTTGTGTTCTCTCGTGTGTCACTCCTTCCGATGCCTCGTCCTTTTGCCATGGCACGAGGATTGGAAAAAGTCGACCCACGCTTCCTCTCCATTCTCCTATTCCACCTCTCTTGGTTCCCATAGATTACAATGGCGTGTGGATTGAGAGAGACCAAACTCTTCTCTACCTCTCTTGCTTGCAATCTTTTGATTCCCATCAACCTCCATGATGCCCAGATCAAAAGACCATGAAATGTGGTGATTGCTTAAGATGAGCTAGAGTCTAGGCCATTATTCTTGAAGCCACACTGAATTCCACACGATCGTCCCGGAAGCATCGGGCTAGGTCAGAATTTAAGCTTGTGCTTAGCAAATAACCCACTTCTCTTTTTTTTTTTCAAGGATCGGACATCCACCGTGAGGGCTAAGCCTTTTCCTTTGGTGTTCTTTTTGGTGTTCTTCGCTTTTTTCGTGTCTCACACCTTTTTTAGAGTATTGATTGCTTATGGTTTTGTTTGTCGCTTCTATCGAGGTAGTTGCATCGAGGAGAGCGTTGATCGACCGTAACTCCTGCTGGAGGAAGGATACATGAATGACATCAGGACTTGGAGGAGAACGACTACGAGTACATTGAGGATTGAGGATCTTGGAGATGACCAATAAACAAGCGGGTGCACGTCCCACCCAACCTCATAGAATCCTATTAGACATGCAACAATGTAGTCGCTAGTGCTTTACTTTTATGCAAATGATCTATGATAGGTTGCATGGTAGAATTACTTGAAAGCCATTACCTTGATGCAACCTTTACCCCCTGCACACTGGCCGACAGGATAGACGCCGCTTACTACTTACTACTTGCTTCTACTATGCATTATATCTGATGTGATGCTTGGTGGAGGATTGTTTGTGAGTGGCTAAGGCATTTGGTGCCGATAATATGGTAATAATGTCATGACAACTTGGGGAGATCTTGACAAGCGCCTTTGGGTGCATGGTGAGGTTGAGTCGATCGAAAGGTGATCTACGACGAGTGTTGAGCGCGAGTCTTGCCGAGTGTGACCCGAGCGCCTTGAGAGTTGTACCTGTGGCGGTACCGGTTTGAGGTATAGACTCGAGGAGTGTTCTTCATGGGACTAATCCCGGAGTAGAGAGGTGTTGTTGAAGCACGGGGTGTCGGAACCTCCTTTGTGAAGATGTCTTGTTCGGTCACCCTAAGGACTTATATGTTCGGGAACCGGTTCATAGGAATCCTTGCACTCCCATTCGCTCCTCTCTAGGGAGGAGATGGTTGTGGACTAATCTAGGCGATGCCATTATCGCTAGGTTGTAAGTTGACAAAGGGGGGGGTGAGGATGTTGAATCTAGAACCCCTCTGTGCATATTACCCACTTTGTGGGCCCGGTATTTACGTTTCACAGCCTCAGTGCAAGCTAGAGAAATCCGGGTGCCTCAGGCTAAGTAAGGGATGGTATCGTTATAGACTAGAAAGCACCGAGTCACCTAGATGAGCTAGATCGCCGATGATGGTGTATCTTATGGGTAGTGTAAACCTCTCGTGATAGTGTATGGTTGATCGATCGATACATATGCCATCTTTTCCACGGCTATGGACCTTTCCTATGTTACTGCTTCACTTGACTAGAGAGAGGTGTCCTTTCTTCTTCTCCCCCGGTTTGTTGGACTTTGGTTGTTAGCCGATAAGGCAAGGTAATAGAGGAGTTATCCTTGCCGCCTAGAGAGTGGGAGTGTGGTGAGATGTGTGTGATGGGATGGGTGAACGGTGGATGAGATGGGTTAAAACTTGATGAACTATTATAAAATATTGATGAACTTGCATAGGAAACCAATAGCCATATATAGGCCTTTTGCTCTACCCTTGCATTCCACTTACCACAAAGCATATGCAAAGCATAGGGTGAGAGCCAAAGTACAAAGATAAATCATACCGATAGATATTTGGCAGGTTTTGGATGTCATCCACGCATTTACTACAATGGAGGTTAGAAGGATTAGATGGTCTTGTTCCTATGCTCAAGTTTGATTGAGGAGATGAAGTTCACGCCACCGACATTCTCACGCCGACTCGATGATTGCCCGTGAAGGGGGAGCCTTCACCACCGACGCCGTTATGTCTACTATGATGAAGATATGTGTGTGTTTCGCTAGAATAATGATGTACCTAGGTGTGTTTCTAAGTGTTGTAATGCCTTGTAATCTTGTAATTCTACAATGTATGAACAACGGTATTAATCGTTATTTGATAATGTGATGGCTTGATCTCCTAGACTATCACATTATAATTCAGATCTGTGGATTTTCCTTCGTGAAAAATCGGGATCATTTCTGTGATGGTGCCCGTGTTTGTTAGGGTAGTGTCCGTGGAGGTGGTGATGTGGCGGTGGTGTCAACATCTCCATGGAATAAGGTCCTTCCGTGTTTTCTCCATATCGACGGTGTTTTGCTCGGTGCTGATTGATCGATGCGTGGAGGTGGATTCGGCTTCATCGCCTCCTCTATAGGAGTTCTGTGGTTGCTTAGCCGCCTCGCCGACTTGGAGAGGCGACGGTGCTAGCGATTCTATGTCAAGGATGTAGTGATGGTTGTGGGCGCTATGGGCAGGATGGAGAGTGGATTGAGCTTGAGCTTCCCTCAAAGTTGACCGTCGACGATGAGCTTTGATCCATGGTCCGAGGAGCTCGGGTGCATCCCCGGCGATGTTTCTCCAAATGATGGTTTTGTAGACCGCCTATGGTGACAGTGTGTCTATTGTGGTTCGCTTCAAAGCTTCTTTACGATGGGGCTTTTCTAGATCTAGAATGTTTTGAAGCTTACGCGATGGCGATGAAGTTCTCCTCACCCATTTGTCGTGTGCGTGCTGTGGCTGTGGGCTTGTTTGTTATTTCGCTATAGTGGCTTATGTGCAAGTTTGTTGGGGCAACTGCCTATCCTCGTGGTATCACGCCTCTTTATGGCAAAATTTGCCTCTGGTACGCCCCTTTATGGCAAAAATTTGCTAGTGGACACCGAAAATGAGGTCACTTTGCCGCCGGATACCAAAAAAGATCGACGGTCGGGTAGACACTCTAGTTTGTGACAAATTTGGTCGGAAGACACCGAACTCATTAAAATATTAATTTCGCCGTCGTGAGGTGAGACAATAGTCGTGAAATGTCGCTTTTGCTCTAGCTCTTTTTCTTCCTCTCTCTCTCTTTCCGGGCGTAGTGTCGGAACTCCGGCGAAGTGCTTGCGTGCATCGAGGATGTTGCTTGATGGTGCGATGTTCGCGTTCTACCGCCGGTTCTAGGACCTTGACCAGTTGCCCTTGGCGCCACACTGGACATCTCGGTTGCGCCAATTAGAGATCTGGTGTTTGAAGTCCACGACCGCATGGCCTCGTGTGGTGGGATGACCACATGCCGGTACAAGAGCGGCCGGATCATCGCGGTGACATGCGGAACACGTAGGGGAGGCGAGGAGGAAGTTGATAAGGCCTACATACGGTCAGACGGTCAAACAATGGGTCCAGCACCCATGGCGAAGCGCTTGGCTTAGGTGAGGGCGTTAGTCGGCGGGCATCCGGGGCGGCGTGAGCGCGCTGGCGGCGGTGGCTTTGACCGTGGGGTTTGACAAGATGGGGTGGTTGTCGCGCTCGCTTTGGAGCTAGGGGCACGTGGGCCAACGACGGCCTTTCGTCGAGGGGTCTGTGGGCGCGACGGATAGGTCGCAGCCTTCGACATTTTGCAAGCGCTATTGGGTGCGCGAGGAAGGTCGTCTTCGCAAAGGGACGCTTTACATGTTGTCCGTAGTAGAAAAATGGGAGGGAGAGAGGAAGAAGAAAGAGACGGGATAAATGGTCATTTCATAGTTGTTGTCTCACCTCCTAAGCCCGAAATAAATATTTTAATTTTTTTAGAGTCCAAATTTAGCACAAACTACAAAGGTCCGCTAACAAATCCATCATTTTTCTCGTGTCCCTTGTCCTGTAACAAATTTTGCCTCGGCCCTTTATGTTTTCCATATCCGTAATACTGAGATGTACAATAAAAAGACGAGAAATCTCAATATTTGACCCTAAGTTCAGCATGCCTTCTAGATTTGACATTCAATTGGTAAGTCTTTTAAAATATAACTCGAAGCACGTGAATTTGGTCGATTCAAGGATTTCTCTTTTTTCTTTTTAGTCCGTTTACCCAACAACCATGTGTTTTATGTAGTTTCAACACATGAATTTTTTGCACCATAGAATTAAGATCTGTCAGCCTCCACCCTCCTACCTCCAAACCTCCAAAACCTTCTTCTATCTCCGCACAATCACAAATCACAAGATCATGATCCACAGATCACAAGAAATAATTTTTTTCTATGAAAGGACAAATCACAAGAGAGGAGGAGGCAACAAGATCGCACCAATCTAGTGTCGCCAGGCTGTATGACGACGATCGCCTCACCGCCCTAAGTGCTTTTCCACTCCACACGCGCCTCGGCTACCACGCCTTGTGTCTGCGGTGCAGTGCGGTCACGAGCCGGGTCAGTGCCGGCTTATGCGTCAATAAGAAGAAAAGAAATAAAAAAATCCATGTGATTTTTTATGCTTAAAACATATTGTGTGTTGTATAGCATTTCTATTTTTTTATTCCAATATATCCTTATCATCTGCTATGGGCACGGAAAAACCATACCGCCTCCTTGGAAAGAAGGAATTTCCTTCGATTGTTGGCTCTGACTCATGAACAGTAGTCGCATTCACGCGACTAGCAGCTGGGGAGGAGGCGCCGATCACCGCCGCCTGGGCCCTGGCAACTCGAGAAAATTGCTAAATAGGACTCCCAAACATGTGTCTTGCTAAAATAGGACTCCTAACATTGGCTTTGCTAAAATAGGACTCAAAACGCTAGGACTTTGTTATAATAACATTTTGACAACTTTTAATCATATTACAAAACTCAAATACATGTATTTTCTCATATTGATCAGATTGCCCTTTCCGGTATTCTAATCTATCCGTGTCGATTCATTGCCCCAGCCGCTCCTCCTCCTTCCAGACGGCCAAGATGAGCCTGCTAACGCCATCCTGCTGCTCCTCCTTCCCGCCGCTTCTCCTTCCTCGCCGATGCCGGCCGGGCCATGGACTTGAGGCAACCGGGCCCCGTCACAGGAGCCCCCGGCCACAGGGTGCCCTAGCCGAGGCAAGGCCTCGGTGCCCCAGCTCAGTGGTGTTGCCCGGATGCCTCCGCCTCGCTGCCTCCTCCTTCCAGCGCCTCCTTCCCCGCCGACGCCGGGCCACCATGGACTTGAGGCAACCAAAGCCCTAGTCACTGTGGTGCCCTAGCCAAGGCCACACTCGGTGCCCTAGCCAAGGCCACACTGGTGCCCCTAGCCGCAGCTGGCTGCCGCTGGCTCCGCCTCGGCGTTCCTCCTTCTCACGCTCTCCTTCCTCGGGCCGACGCCGCCGACCATGGACTTGAGGCAACCGAAGCCCTCGCTACTGGGTGGTGCTCCTAGCCGAGGTCGCGCTGGTGCCCTAGCCGCTGGCGCCGCCGGCAGCTCCGCCTCAATGCCGCTCAGGTGCCTCGTCACATGGGCCGCCTGGCCTACCCGACCAAGTTTGCAGACCGGCCACGGCACCGATGGCTAAGCTTCCCAGTGTTAGGCAACCGATGGCCTCATACCAAAGCAAGTAGGAGGCCTCCATCGATGGTCTAGCCTCAGTGAAGGTCACCGCCTACTACTCCTCATCCGCAAGAGAGTGCAACATTCTCATTCTTCAAGTGCAAAGGTATATATATTGCATCCACTAGATCTTTTTTTCAAGACAAGTACCGCATGTAAATAAAACTAGGTTTGGCTTGTTTATAGGTCCCGGCGAATGATGTGGAAACTATAGGAAAAGTTGATTGGGCAACATTACAAATTGTGGAAACACATGATGATGAAGGTCTAATTGAAGTTATGATAGAGCCTCGGATGTGTGAGTTTTTAGGCTTGGACAGAAGAGGGCACAACAAATGAGTCAACAAATGTACCTACACAAGGCTTTTGCTGTCTAATGGATGAACAAGTGAATGATACCGCGCTTGGGCAAGATATTGATGGTGCCGCCATCCCTACTAGTGATGCCGCACTCAAAGTGAGATGGTCATTACGTATGATAAGAAGAACCCATCAATGGAGGTAGGGACAATGTACCCAACAATGGAGGAGTTCAAGTGGCAGCGTTAAGCAATTTGCCATCAACAAGGAGTTCCATTTACGAGTAGAGAAGTCAACTAAGACGGTATATAGGGCTTATTGCAATTCCGTGATGAAGATCACCTTGCATTTGGAGGATAAATGGCGAAAACCGCAAGGCAACGCTTACAATGGAGGTATACATGGTTTATTTCATTAATTCTACATTGTCTGTTTAATTGCCCTTGATGAAAGTGTTTTACCGCCATGTAGTACTATATATACATATATGCTTGCATGCCTCTCAGCATTTATCTATTTGGTACTACTTGATTGGCTTCGGACGTGTGCATGCTCCCCGTGCTTGATTGTCTACTTTGCTAGTCATTGTGAACGTGCATTATTTCATGTGTGTCTATATATGACCTGAGAAGTCCTTGATTTTTTTTTTGTGCTATATATGATGCAACAAGACATATGTGTGTCTATATATGATGCAACAAAGACACAATATATCTCATTGATTTATTTTTTTTCTTGCAAAAGTTACCGTCTTAGTCAATGACCATACATGTGTGTCTAGCATGAGGATGGCAACTACAACTCAAATTGCAAGTGGGTAGCTCTATGGGTCATGAGTATACTTAGAGTCGAACCAGACATTGGTGCTAGGGAACTGCAAAAGAGGTTGGAGACAGATCACAAGTGTGAAATTGCATATGACACCGTGTGGCTGATGGGTAAAGCAAAAAGCTCTTGATGAGGTTTATGGCAAACCATGTATTGATGGTTTTTGGAAGGTTGTAGGCCTCATTTGAGCATAGATGCTACAATTTTTAATGGAAGGTGGAATTGTCACTTGGTCACAAGCAACAAAGCTTGATGGTCACAATTGGATGTACCAAAGAGCTTATGCCTTCATTGTTTCAGAGACAACATCAACCTGACTTGGTTCATGGAACAAAGCTTGAAGAAGGCTATAGGTGATCCTCCAAAGATTTGCTATATGTTCTCGATGCTTGCAAAGGCTTAGAGAATGCGAAGAAGAATGTATTCCCAAATGCAGAGCAAAGGGAATGATTTTATCATCTCAGCCGTAAACTTCAAAAAGAGATTTAGAGGGTTTATCCAGATATATCCCGGCCGCAAGAGCTTACGTAGAGGAGATTTTCATGGACAATTTAGCAAAAAATGCTAAGTGAATCATCGTAAGTAGTGCAATGGTTACTGTGCCAATCACAAGCTTCTATGGTATAGGTGTGGTTTCAATCTGTATATTAAGTGTGACTTCATAACTAGTAACATTGTCGAGTCATTTAATAACCGGATTAGAGACCATATGACCTACCCGTTGTTGACCTTGCTAATAAGATCGGAGAAATGATCATGGTAACTGCGGGCACAAGAGAAGAATTATTGCATACGTGCATCACCGAGGAAAAGGTGATTTCTCAAATTTATTATGGTTCACCAAGAGCAAAATACTAGAGGTTTAGGACACTTAAAATTTGTGAAATGTTCTAATTGGAGTGCAGAGGTGTGGGACCATAGCAGTTTGCGCTTCAGAGACACATCGTCAAGTTAGAGCAAAGGACTTGTACTTATCAAGAATGGCAAAGACATCGGTAAGCTATGTCAAGACATGTATTATTCGTAACCCGCCAAAGGGAATTGACTCAGAACAACAGGCATGACTACTACTCGGTGAATAGATTTAGGGCGGCTTATGGAAGAGAGATTGAACTGGCGACAGATAAAACACAATGGCGTAAGTCCACCTACCTTTTTTAGTTGGTGCACCTTCAGCTAAATTACCTCCTCCTCGGAAGATTGAGGAAACTAAGAATCAAGGGATGGATGGAAGGTGACACAAGAAGAAAGGTTCAAGATGGAAAATTTACCAATGAGATGGAGGTGAGAAGGGATGTGACAATGATATCGCCTCCAACAAAATGCAAAGGGAAAAAGAAGATGATCGTGAGGACCTATGACTTGCAAAAGATGCGGAGAAAAAGGTCATAGGTAAGCTAATTCCAAGTGCCGCTTCAATGGGACTGCAAAAAGAGGTAAATAGTCTGCAGACATTCCACAACTTTGTTTAGTCAGCATATGTATTTCAATCTTGTATATATATATGCATATATGCATGCATGCAAAGACGATATGAGGCAAAAACTTTGTTTGTTCCAAGTCAATCTTGTTTGTCCTTTGCATGCATGCAAAGACGATATGAGGCCACTAGCATATATATGCATGTAAGAACTCTAACTTTGCTTTGCTTGCATTATTGCCTCTCAGAGCATGTGAGAAGTCGTTGATTTTTTTTTGATTAACTTGATTGCTCAAGTTTGTGATTGTTATTTTCGATTGTCTAGAAAGCGAGGGCTACCAAGGTAAAAATGTTACAATACAGCCCAATGAACCTAGCACTCCACCGAGGCCGACTAGAGAAGAAATTTAACGTGATAGTCCGTGAAGTGTCATGTGAAGGTAAAAATATAAATATAGAAATTCGACACATATTACTATACACTAATTTTTCCAAACACCTAATTGTCATATTGAATTTATAAAGATGCTTACGACGACGTTATTAGGGGAGGCACATCTTCACAAGTTGACACCTAATAGTCCGTAAGGATGCCTACTACTTGCAAGACTCCAAGAAGATGACAATCAAGAGGAAGCTACACATTGGATAAATTACTTTAGTTGTGTGATGAGATGTAAACCGCTTCATGATTTATTTCATGACTCTGGATCTTATTTAAACTAAATTATAGTCTTATGCGATGAACTTGTAACTGCTAGAATCATGGTTTTATGATATGAACTTGTTTGTCCTAAATTCATGTGTTTTATATATTGCTTGGATCATCATTTTTTCTATTTCAATCTTGTATATATATGCATATATGCATGCATGCAAGTGATACGTAGGCGTGATTGTTTGTTCCATACTACATTGTATATGCAATATGTACTACACTGTACAGTGGTAATGGCAAATTACAGCGGGTAAGTGCACCACTCAAATTTCAGCCATGGCTGAACAAAGCGCCAAAGATCCCACCTATACATGTGTTTTAAAGGCCTTCAACGGCAAAATAGTCCGCTTAAGATAAAATACATGTATTTGAGATGACAAATATAATTAAAAATATCAAAATATTATTATAATAAAATGACAACGCTTTTGAGTCCTATTTAAACAAAGCCAACTAGTCCTATTTTGAAAAGGTGGAGTCCTATTTAGCGATTTTCTCCGGCAACCCCGGCGCCGGCCCCTCACCCGCTGCTGCACCACCACCCCGCCGCAGGCCCCCACCCCTGCAGAGCAGTCTGCCTGCGCCCAGGCTGCGCTAGGTTTGGGCTGTGGCTGCAGGGCGCGCCGGCGGCCTCCCTCCACCGGCCGCCGCCACTAGGGCGCGACGCTGGCCTCCCTCCACCGGCTGCCGCCACTAGGGTTCTTGCGGGTGTGGGTTTTGTTTCCCAAAGCTTTGGGTTGACCTGAACCCTAATGGCCTGAGTGAGTCCGCCGCTGCATCCACGTTCCTCGATCCTCAGGTAGGCTTTAGGCAATTGTAGGAATGTTGCATCGACGCAAGTTTTCGACGCAAGTTTGGAGTTCGTCCCCTGTAAATTTTTTTGTGGTGGGAATCTGGGATTGGTAGGGAGTGGATTTTGTGCCTCAAAAGTTTCAGTCGCAATTCTGATGGTTAGCTGGCATGGGGAAAATTATCCATCAAACAAACAAGACAAATATAGACTTCTGAAAATTTAAGCCTTCTTTGTTTTTTAGGTGTTTTCCTCCTGTTTTAGTCCTTATTTTTTTTATTTCTTCCCTATGTAATGTTGGGCTCTTCTAACAGAATATTTTATCGCTTACTTATATGTTTCAACGCCTCCATTAGGACTTACCCCTTTTACTTTTTATAAATAATTGTTGTTAGACTATCATTGATGTTTGGTTCCACCATCAATGATGTTTGAGTTCCTCATGAAACAGGAGGAGAGGATGAGGAAAGCTATGTGGGTTTGCTGGTAAGGGTGTCACTTCTGCTGCTCAGCAAGGATTTCTCATTTGAGATCCAGCACTATGGCAATAAAATAACACATCAGGTCCATTTAACTTCTTTTCGCTATGGCAATAAAATACATCAGGTCCATTTAACTTCTTTTCGTTTGACTACAATGTAGCCATCTAACATTAGTAGTATCATACCCACGGGCCTGCTAACATGTAGAGGGCCGCATGCCTAATTAATAATGGAAAAACAACTGGCTTCACCGGAAGTGTCAGGGTTCAAAAGAGTGTTTATCAGATGTCCTAGTCCGCACGGTGTGCTTGATGCTGACCTCTATGCTTGATGTCCTGCTGCTGCTGCCATCCACCTTGCTGCAGTTGCCAAGCACACCTGTACCACCCCAGCAGGCCTCCACTACCCACATGCAGTGCGGGTATGGCAGCATCCGCCAAGGTTGTTGCCAAAATGGACGATTTCTGTGGCTGCCGCCTCTAATATCATGTAGAGAATTAGGGGGAACACCTCACACCCAATTAGGGGGTGGTGACTTTCATATATATAGTCAAGATACAACTTGGGGTACAAGTAACATGTTATACATGTGTTGACTATATATATCTCTAATACCACCGTAGTCACACGGAGGGAATCGGACGCAGTAGATCGACCTAAAGTCATTAAACAACCTGTATGTGCACCCTTTAGTCATAATGTCCGCGAATCGATGAGCCGAGGGAACATGTAGCACTCGAATCTGCCACCCTGAAAGCTACCTTTTCTCACTTGATAAAGTGAATGTCAATCTCAATATGCTTCGTATGAATGATGATGAACCTGGATTGGCAATATAGACTAATACCGACATTGTCGCATTGCATAATGGTCGCCAAGGACGAGATACGGCTTCCTGGCACCGGGCGCAATCCTGGCACGACTCACAAGAACCACGTGAGGCAACAACAGACTACTTTTGCACTAGATCGAGACAATCAGACCGGCCGGTTTGAAGACCAGAAACCAAATTGTTCTGCCAGCACGCAGCAGAGTTCGATGTAGAGCCGAGAGTCCCACATCCACCGCCCGCCGGAGTATGCCGGATGGATGACACGCCGCCAATGCCGAGGTGCAGACGACATCGAGAGTGCCTTTGACATAGCGCAAAATGCGCTTTGATCGTGCAAGATGTGGGTTCCCGGTTGTGCATGAAGAGG